>BSBM01000636.1:1112500-1712500 GCA_027924585.1 Larix kaempferi | reverse complement strand
TTACATTATTTTAACAAAATTTTATTGTGTGTCACCCACATTTTTTTCAATGACATCATAAATTGAAACACTTTGAAGATTTTGATTCCTTTGTTCCTGGTTCGATAGAAAATCCCCAGTTTCTTTGTGTTGGAAACTTTGACTTGTTTGCATATTTGGCATACAACCTCAAGGAGATGTCCAAGAGAGTGCATGGTAGGGCCAAAATATAGTGGTATGGATTGCATGATAGACAAGATCAAGGTTATTGTTGTATAGGGTATCTAATACACCATGTGTGTGAAAGAGATTCTTCTCGGGAGGGTAGTTGATGAGTGTATGAGTGTTAGGTACTTGGGAAGAGAAGTTGCCTCTCAATTGCCTAGCATGAGTCATTTTCTTGTGTCTAGAAGAGTCTCTACTTATTCTTTGGTCTTGGACTTTAAGGTCTTGATTCACTAGGTTCCCATTTTTGGAACTTAGTTGGCATAGCTAGCAAAAATTGTTGAGAAGAGTTGTTTTGAAGGTGTGAAGTGGATTGCTAGAAATCCAACTAGAAGATGGGTGTGATTTTTTGCATAGAAAGTTGAACATTACCCCGATTTCAATCTTCAACGTATGAGATAGGGTCTGAGCCTTCTTCAAATATAGGGGTCAAGACTTATATTGTTTCCTTGGTGAATGGTAAGCCACCCCATAGTAGTGGGGACTCGAGCTTTAATAAATATTAAAGCAAAAGCCTTAGCATTGTACAATGTGCATACTAATTCTCAAGGACAAATGGATTTGGACGATAGTGGTGGTAGGAGACTCAACTATCATATCAGGTGTTGTTTAGTGTAAAAGCCTTCCAATCATTCCCACCCTTTCTTGATTAGTGCAACGCATCCTTCTAGGCATAAATGAAATATTGGGCATAAAAGAAGCACCTCTATACACATTTGGACCTCAAATTATCAGATATAATGAGGGATGGATCATGCACAAGATGGAGGAGAGAGGTTGTGAGCTCAATTCTAACCATGGTGATTTAGTAAAGGTCACAAATGGATATAATACAATTATTGTTTAGGTCATTTCTAATGTAGGAGCATATGTGAACTTGATCCGATCATGTAGTTTAGGGGAATCCTCTTAGAGATCACCTAAGGAGATAATATCAAGTTTGAAAGATGAAACATTGAATTTAACATAGTGATCATTGGGGAGTGTTAAAGTTGAAAATTATGTTTAAATTTATCTTGTTAAATTTACTACTACTGTTGTACTATTTTCTCCTTCAAACCCTAACCAAACCATAATTTTAACATTAGATACCATTAGGACTTTATGAGTCATTTATTTCACTTCTAGCCTACTTACATAAGTGCAATCAACATCTTGGAGGTTTTCAAGCAGTAAGAATTGGTTCATTTTGGCTCACTACCCTTATAGATTGGTTTCAAATTGTCTATGCCCACTACCTATTTGATTCTGGGGAAAAAAAATTCTACTTCCATGGGCATGGAACTATACATGAGTTGTGAAATTCAGAGTAATATGAACATAATCTGGAATGAAATACATAACATGAACATAATATGGCATGAAATACATAACATGAACATAATCTGGAATGAAATTGGAAACGACATACCTCCCCTCATCACAACTCATCCATCATTATTTGTGTTTAGTACCTGCAGTGCCAAATCATTCAACCTCCATAAATATATAGAAAATAAATACAATTCATATTTGTACCATTATTTACTAGTCTAAGATGCATATTTATGAGAATGTCAACATACCTTTACAATGCTTCCCATCACCTTCTGAGCCTTCTTTTTGGACTAGCCCCTCATCGGGCCTAGATTCAAACATGGATTTACTCGATGAAAACAAACTAAAAACTGATAGATAAATAACTAAATAACACTCGTGAATAAACTCTTCTTTCTTTCGAGAATGATTTATTGGAGCCGTCTAATATTGGAGCAAAACTCCCTCGATCCGGAGCAACAACGAAGTCAACATTGACTTTGATGCTGCTCTGTTTGATCGAGGGAGGTTTGCTCCAAGATTAAATGGCTCCAATAAATTGTTTTGTACTGAACAGGGCTAGCCACGTAAAGGAAGAAGCTCTTATGGCCCCTCCCACCCCTCACATCTCTCTCAATTCCCCAATACCCAATCTATATTCTACTAGAAAATATGCATTAAATAGGTACAAAACTGATAAAATGTAATTGTAAAGCTAAGCAAGAACGTTGAAATAAAATAAGGTACAAATTTGTTTGATTTCCTTTTTCTTTTAACATAATTAAGTACTAACCATCTATATTTCATATTTTACCTTAATCGGTACAAAAACGTATGCAATAACTCATTCAAAGGGAATGCAACAAAAAGTATGCAGGAATTCATTCGAAGGAAAATGTAGAAAATGTTGATGTATATGTAACTTTGGAATGTATTTCACCCATGTATTTCATATATGTATTTTGTATTCCTATAGAGATGTTATTATTCCTATATACAGAAGTGTTGTCATTTATATTGTAAGTGTCGTAACTTATACTTGATGGGTTATTAGACCACCTTGTTGGGGTCGGCCCTGTATAAGTCATGTGGGTCGAAGAGTTATTAGACCACCCTATTGGGGGTCGGCCATGTGGGTCAAAGGGTTATTATACCACCAAGTGTGGGGTCGACCCAGATTAAGGTAACCATGGGTTAATCTAGACATGTAGGACCCATTAGTTTATTGGGCATGACAGAACAAGTATAAATAGAGATCGGGAGATCTCTATTTGAACATTCATTCACACACTTATCTCATTAGGAAAGTGGCGCACTTGTGAGGAGGAGGCTCTGCTGCTAGGAGAAGAATATCTCTTGTATTCTGGTTGTATCATTGCTCTATCTATCTCTGAGGAAGTTATTGGGGTTTTTCACCTTTATGGTTTTCCCCAAGTAAACTCTGTGTCTCTTGTGTGCTTGCATTATTGTGTCCATGATTGATATGTTGTAGATTTGTTGTACATGTTGTTCTCTCAGTTAAGATCCTAGATCAGATTGAAGTAAATTCTGAAAATTTAACATGGTATCAGAGCTAGCTGAAAGAAGGCATGATATGGCATGTATGACACTTGTTGCACTTACGATGCTAGGGCTTGATATAGCAAAAACCAATCATTGTAGCACTTTCGCTATAAATCCATTTTGGAAATGTTTTCAGATCTGAAATTGTTACAGGTCGAATCTAAGATCCCCATGTACCTTGTTTCCAAAGGACAACCTCTAATGCGTTGTACTTTGTGATTTATGATCTGTACAATATAGGGTTTCTGCCTCTTCCAGATCTCATTCATAAACAGGTGACCTTCGAAAAAAGGTCATAACTTGGGCTAGGAAGCTCCAAATGAAATTTCGTAACAAGTGAAAGGTAGTACATAGACTTTACTATCTCAGGAAACTTTTTCAGAGGCCAAAGTTGAACCAATGACACGTGGCATGTTGTACAAGTTTGCTCTCCTGTTTTATCCCATAAACAAGTCACGTTGCGACACTTGGCATAACTCTCTCTCAGAGAACCCAATTGAGGTCAGACCTATCGGGATGGAAAGATGATAGGTATGGCTACCACAGAAAACATTTTTAGACCCTGTGGATCAAAAAGTGTGGAGTTACACCAGAAACAATCAGGTACATATTTCTGTCAAAACATAATTATTTCTGAGCACCTTCATTCATGGCTTTCGGAATTTACGGTTTCGGAGAAAGTTGGAATTTTTGTAATCAGAGACTACGGCTGAATGATACTCATCAAAATAGAAAATTAGAGACCAAGATCAGAATTTTTGGTTGGGCAGAAGGCCAGGCTTGATCAGACCCTAGTTCGGGACTTTGATAGGAAAAGTGGAAATTTAAGGCTTTTACAAAAATAAATTTTTTTGAAATATGTGACCACGGCTGGAAGCTCCTCAGAAAAATAGAAGCTTAGAGCTTTGGATCAAACCTTTTGATTGGGCAGAAGGGTGGGCTTCATAAAACCCTATTTCTGGGTCATGTCTAGTGAATCTGGAAGTTTCAAAGGCAAATTTGAGGGGTGAAACTTTGCAGTTTTCAAATTCTGAGTATACCAGCTTGATCATATCATCAAGGCGCATATTTCTATCCTTTCGGAAGTTTGAAATTCAAAGTTTAAATTTTTAGGGTTTCTCTGACAAACCCTAATCCAGCTCTAGATCCAGTTCCTGCAAATCAAGTGGATTGGGTTAATCCTAGAAGAGAATGGATTGGTCACCTGCATAAGTGAAGAAGTTTATGTTTCAGAGGGAGACGAGGCTAAGTCCTTACATAAGAATATTACAAGCAATCTTGACAGGTATGACTTATCCAAGTATGTTTCAAGATTTGCTCATGATTAAGTCTATGGTATGTTTGTCTTCATATTATTACGGTTAGTACAATCTTGTTTAAATTTAGACTTGTCGTATCACCTTAATAAAACTATGAATGCATGATAGAAGATATTCATTGGTTAGGGTGTTGACACTTATGATTGTACTAATGCATTATGGTGTTGTATTAGGTTTATGTTGTCCGCTAACATGAAAGGTACACCAAGAAAGAAAAATCATGTTCTAGTTCAAGAACATATGATCATGATGACATGAAGACAAATATTCATCCATTGTCATGGATCTCTTAGAATATTTACTTACGAGGTATGTATAACTTGGTTCTACAATGGATAACTTATGAGACATGCAGGTTACTAGCACAAGTCATTGAAGAGAACCATAAGACATTATGCAGGTATGTTAGACATAACTAGCTAGCATGCTAATCTAGGTATGTTTTTCCTATATCAAGCTAGAATCCTACCTTGTGTTAGGATCTTATATTGTTGTGTTATTGATAATGATTATTCATGAAGTCATAGGCTTGAATAGTCATGGTTGAATGCATATTATGTTTCTTACCATAATTGATGATATGACTAACCAGAAGAATCATGAAGGTATAGGTTTGAGTAATCACGGGTTTAGGCATATTATGTTTCTTACTTTAATTTATGATATGAATAACCATAAGAGTCTTATATAAACCTTGAATACTAATGCTTATTATTTCTGTTTGAAATGATCATGACTATACATGCTTAAGATTATTGTGTTTTGATAGTATTAAGAATATACTAATGAATGTATGATTATGTATGAGACTTCAACGATAACACAATGATTATACTAATAAACATGCATAGTGATTAAGGATGGATATAAGTTCAAGGACAGGTAATCCAGGAATCAAAGATCAAGAGGGAGGACACTCAAGTTGTTCCTGCAAGGAAGCAAAGATCAAGAAGGAGCACACTTCAGTAGTTTATGCAAGGATGCAGATATTCAGAGGGAGTTGACCACTTCTCACAATCCACATCAGAATGGAGTTGCAGAAAAGAAGCAAAGACTGAGAAGGATTCAACCCAACAACCAAACAAAGATAAGTATTTGAATTATCATTTCTTACATATTTTTTTGTTTAAATAATGTTAGTCAATGATGTATATGCTTATGTTCCTAGACTTAGGTTGTGTATTATGCATATTAGAATAATTGCATTAATGAATAGTATACTACTAATATGCATGTGATGGGTAAGTGGCTTATGGCACTATGCAACATTCCATTGCTACTTATCTAGAATGAAACCTCTTTGCTGACATGTTGGGAGTAGTGCAAACTCTTAACAATGTTCTAGTAGAGATTGGAAGGCATCTAGAAAGTTACAGGATATGGATAAATGTTGTATTGAAGCATTGGCTAAGATAATGGCATGATTGTATGACATATTTCTTTATGTGTAAGAGTTTGTTCTGAAAACTATAAGATGTTTTCTAATCATGCAATTTAACTTGTTGTGTAGGAAAGATCATATACCATCACCTACAAAAGAAGGACTACAACATTTGTTCAGCAACAAAGTTATCTATTGAAAATATTGAAGATATTGAATTTCCGAGGATCTGGGAAGAATGCCATGATCGAGGAGTACCAGTCGATCATGAAGATGTTTGGGATGCAGTCCCAAGACTTGAAGGGGAGTCTGTAGTGACTTCCAAGAGGATCTAAAAGATCAAGAATGTTGCAGGTGGTAGCATAGAGACTTTTGCTCCTGTAGCCAGATACATTTCCATTAGATCAATACTTTCTCTAGCTGCAGTGATGAAGTGGAATATACACCAGATGGATTTCAAGACAGCCTTCTTGAATGGTGTAGTTGAAGAAGAAGTGTATGTGGAGAAGCCACTTGGTTCTGAGACACATGACATCGAGTCATATATGTGCAGAACTTGGTATGGTAGGATAGACAGCTTTCTATCCAGTTTGGGATTTATCGAAAGTAAAGGGGATTCCAACCTTTACTACAAGGTTGAGGAAGGCAATCCAATGATGCTACTTTTGTATGTGGATGACCTGTTTATTACAGGTGAAGATAGATTGATTGCTGACATGCAGTGGAAGCTTGCTTCCAAGTTTGAGATGAAGAAATTGGGGATGATGCACTATTTGTTTTTGGCATGGAGGTGTGGCAGAGTGTAGATGGAATCTTCCTTGGACAAGGGAAGTATGCAGTAGAGATCCTGAAGAGGTTCGGGATGATGGAGTGCAAGGCTATGGCATCAAACCTGAAGCTTCTATGTGATGCTTCATCTGATCTGATTGATGTCACGATGTATCATCAGATGATTGGGTCCTCTATGTACCTGATCAACATGAGACCAGATATTTACTTTGCGGTGAACACATTGAGCCAGTTCCTGATGGATCCGAGATATGTTCACCTGGTTGCTATAAAGCATATTCTGAGGTACCTGAAGGGTATGGTTGATTATGGGCTCAAGTATGATGTGAATCAAAAGTTTAACCTGCAGGGTTATGTTGATTCAGATTGGGCAGGTAGTGTTGCAGATAGGAAGAGCACTTATGGGTGCTGCTTTAGTATGGGATCAGGTGTGATCTCTTGGTTTAGCAGGAAGCAGTCCTACGTAGCACTGAGTACAACTGGGGTAGAGTATTTTTCGACGGATGAGCAGGTTGCAGATGTATTGACCAAGCCGTTGCCCAGAGTGCATTTTGAGTACTTCAGAGAGAGGCTTGGTGCACTTCAGATCGAGGTTCCTTCCAAAGGGAAGTGATGAGTCTAGAAGATGCAGATGCACATGAGATTTTCTGACATGGTTAACGTGTTCTCCCATGGTCGTGATATAATTGCTGAGCCATTCTCACATGGTGGTAGATGTGTTCTCCCATGGTGCAGATGTAAGTGCTGAAGCCATTTTTCACATGGTGGTAGATGTGTTCTCCCATGGTGAAAAAGTAAGGGCTGGAGCCTTCCCCGAATGGTGGTACATGTGTTCTCCCATGTCGATGGTGTAAGTGCTGGATGATGTGCATTTGGGCTGTGCTTCGTGGATGATGAGATGATCTAAATAAGACGATGCTATGATGATAAGGAGGATCATGGATGATGAGAATCATGATGATGCTCCAGTTACTGCTCTATATGTATATGTACGGATAATGTTGGATGTTGGATATGATTAGTTGGATCATTTATATGTATATGTATATGTACGCATCATGTTGGATGCTGGATATGATCAGTTGGATCATTTATATATATATGTATGTACGCATCATGTTTGATGCTGGATATGATCAGTTGGATCATTTGTATGTATTTTGTATATGCATCGTGTTGGTTGCTTGGAACATGTATCTGTATATGTATCAGGTGGATACATTGTATGATCAGGTAGATCATGTATGTTGATATGTATCAGGTATGATTAGGTGGATCATGTATGATGATATGTATCAGATAGATACTTGGTATGCATCAGGTAGATGCATTGTATGATCAGGATGATCATAGATGACGAGCTTCAGGATGTTGCTCCAGATGACATGCAGCAGGATGTTGCAGTGCTGATGATCAGGATGATCATGTGTACATCAGGATGATGTGTGATGAGTATCACGATGATACTTTGTGGCCGTGGATCAGGTTGTGCAGATGAGCATGTCTGGGAGATCCTATAGGTCGGAGTTGTGTACCCGTAACAGCCTAGGATGCTCTTTTGAGACATTGCTATGGGAGGACATGTAATTTGTTCCCTGGGATATTTCAGGTTGGAGTTGTGTACCCGTAACATTCTGAGATGCTCTTGCGAGGTTTTTTCCTATGGCATGTAATTTGTTCCCTGGGAGATTTTAGGTCGGAGTTGTGTACCCATAACATCCTGAGATGCTCTTTTGAGGTTTTTCCATGACCACATGTAATTTGTGCCCTGGGAGATTTCAGGTCGGAGTTGTGTACCCGTAACATCCTGAGATGCTCTTGCTAGGTTTTGTGGTGACCACATGTAATTTATGCCCTGGGAGATCCTCAAGTTGGCGTTGTGTACCCGTAACATCCTGGGATGCTCTTTCGAGGTTTTGTGGTGGGGTCACATATAATAAGTCCTGAAGATCTGGACAGGATGAAAAAGGCCTCAGATGCTCTTTAGGGTTCTTGCTAGTCAAGAGACTCTTTTAAGGTTTTGTGATGCACGTAATAAGTCCTGAGAATTCCACAGTATGGCCAGTGATGATGAAGACCTGTAGGTGGTGGGCCTACATCCAGTATGAAAAAGGACTGGCTTTGTAGAACTTCCTATGACGAGTAGATTCAAAGATTGATTTAGATAGCAGCAGCAATGACGATGACGATGATTTGAGGATGATGATTCGCTGATGATGATCCAGAGAAGAAGACTTGTGCTAGCAGACCTGTGTTGAGAAATACATTCCTAGTTAAGAGGGAGTGTTGATGTATATGTAACTTCAGAATGTATTTCACCCATGTATTTCATATATGTATTTTGTATTCCTATAGAGATGTTATTATTCCTCTATACATAAGTGTTGTCATTTATATCGTAAGTGTCGTAAGTTATACTTGATGGGTTATTAGACCACCTTGTTGGGGTCGACCCTGTATAAGTCATGTGGGTCGAAGGGTTATTAGACCACCCTATTGGGGGTCGGCCATGTGGGTCAAAGGCTTTATTAGACCACGAAGTGTGGGGTCGGCCTGGATTAAGTTAACCATGGGTTAAGCTAGACATGTAGGCCCCATTAGTTTATTGGTCATGACAGAACAAGTATAAATAGAGATCGGGAGATCTCTATTTGAACATTCATTCACACACTTCTCTCATTAGGAAAGTGGCTCACTTGTGAGGAGGAGGCTCTGCTGCTAGGAGAAGACTATCTCTTGTATTCTAGTTGTATCATTTCTCTATCTATCTCTGAGGAAGTCATTGGGGTTTTTCACCTTTATGGTTTTCCCCAAGTAAACTCTGTGTCTCTTGTGTGCTTGCATTATTGTGTCCATGATTGATATGCTGTAGATTTGCTGTACATGTTGTTCTCTCAGTTAAGATCCTAGATTAGATTGAAGTAAATTCTGAAAATTTAACAGAAAAAAACTAGTTTCTATAAATGAGGTATATCATCCAAAATATGTTCCAAGTACAGTACATCTGTCTATCTAATTATAATAATATCATACTTCATCAAACATTCTTAGTCTTGTTCCTACACTTCTTAAGTAATTCATCATCTTCAATGTCATCTTGATTTTCTCGGTGCTCTTCAGAAGTTGTTACTGCTTCCGGCCTCTGACGCAATGTACGCCTGGTATGATACTTGCAGCGTGGAAGCTGTTGTGATGGGGCATCACCTAGAAAAACAAAAAAATGTTAAATTGATAAGGCCAATTTTGAAATATCAATGAAGTAGTTCAGTAATGTTAAAAAAACCTCTATGATGTAATTATTTACCTAGTGCACTGGTCGGCATCATTGCAATTGCTGCCTTATGCTCCTCTTCAGTTGTAGGACTCTTGATTACAACATTATATGCCATTAAAACCACAATTTTTTTAAGGACACATTGCTAGATGTAAAATTTTAAAACAAAAAGTACAAAATCAATAACTACAAAATGATCAAGTATATGATTAAGTTCTAGCCATATTACCATCATGGAGCTCAGTCAACGTAGCACCATTGTGGGGTTTCCTGGGAGAAGCATATTCTGGTGTCACCACTATCAACGCACTTCTGTAGACTACTTAAGGGCTCATTCATAGTGTTTCTCCCCTGATTGAAACCAAGATGTAACACTTTAAATTGTATATGGAAAATGTTAAACATGGATGTTTTTTTATAAGTGATTAAAGGTTAATGTGGATTTATTTTTATTTACCTTATCTTTCACACTAGATCTTGGGATCTGCCCCAAGATTTTCCACTATTCAACAACGACTTTATAGCTGGAACTATAACCAAGCTTGAGGTCTTCCTATGTGGTTGCAGTTCCGAAGTCGTTGCCCTGCATTGCATAAGAGTATATATTTTTTATGTTATTGGATGCAATTACCTAAAAGTTGCAAGGAGATACAAATGATATTGTTAAGGTATTTGGGTAATTACAATTCGTGATTGTAACTTCAAGTAGCCTCCCTGGCCTAGCTTGTGTTTTCCATGTTTGGAAATCCTTGCTTTTGTTTCCTTCGAAGTGTCATGAAACCTATCATCAAAATTTTCGAGTATGTTATGTTGAAATTTGGTTGAGCTTTAATATTTAATTCTTTTATATTAGATACTTGAAGCAATGAGACAATTCAATCCATGAAAATTCATACAACCATAACACAATATATACCCGGGGGAAAATCCTCAAAATTATGAGAACAAAAACCCCAGCAATTCTTCTCAGTATAATATAATGGATAGTAGAGAATTATTTGTTTTACAACATAGTAGATTGCTTTCAGAAGATAAGAGATCACCAAACTTATTTTTGAAAATACAAAAGCAATAGAGAAGAGAGATCAATCGGATGTGTGTCCAACAAAACAATAATAAGCATGAACAATACCCTACATAAAGAGAAGCGCCTTTCCTTCAATGGAGAAGAGAATTCGCTTCACATTGGATTCAACAATATTGTAAATCATATTTATACATTCTCCTCTTATAATTTGAACTTCTAACATCAGGATTAACTCATCCTCAAACTGGATGTATATTAATCTTGCATGGAGTGGTGCGCCCCACTTCTCATGCAGTGCTTCATCTCACTGAGTTGTCACTTAGGATGAACTCACCTCTTAACTAAAAGATTTCCCACTTAGTTAGGTGGCTAACTTAAGTGTAGACATGCAAGTGTCACAACTCATGTGTCATCATCCAATAACACTTATTTAACTAGATCTTCTCTTTAACTGAAGTGTCATCTTTTAGTTTAACTAAAGAGTAAATACTTTAGTTAACTAGTCCTTTTTATTTAACACTTAGCTAACTGAAATCATGCTGATTGATTTACTTGAAGTGACCATTGTGAGTTCTTTAGTTAACTGAGGCATATCTTTAAAGGATGCTTTAACTGAAGCATTGATACTTAACTGAAGCTTTATAAATAAAGCTTTATAAATGAAGATTTATAACCGAAGCTTTACTAATTCAAGTTCTTTTTAATTAGATGAAGTGTCAGCATGGGAAATTTCAAATTCTCTTGATCTCTATGCTTTATATTTTATTTCTTTATCTCTTAATGCATGGTCAATATGTGATAACTTTAATTATCCATCACATTACATTATACTCAAAAGAATTATTGGATGCTTTGATCGTATTATATTATTCCAAACCAAATGATCATATGCTAAAGTAATTCACTTTAGAGGTGATCAATCTCTAAAGGAGACTTAATAGCAATCTGGTGATCATGGTTAATAATATATCACACAACATTAAATGCTTTTAACAAGTAAATCATGACCTTTATATGGAAGGTCCACCTCTATACGGGAGGTCCATCTCATGGATACCTCTATACGGAAGGTTCACATGATAATCATGACTTGATACACACAAGTTTGGAGCCTTGTCCAACAAGACTTTACAACATCATTACTTTGATCAATTACCTCTATACGGGAGGAATAACCTTTACACGGAAGGAAATTAAAGTGCTCACCTCTATATGGGAGGATCAATCTTGGCTACACAAGATTGGTTTGGAGAATGTCTCCTGATGCTGTATATTTAACACTCCCTCTCAGTGAGGGAGGCATTCTCTGTCATACCAAGCTTGTCTTAGAAGTACCTGAACTTCGTCACTGATAGAGGCTTTGTTAACACATCTGCAATCTTCTCATCAGTAGAAATGTATTGAAGTTTCATTGTACCTTTCTGGACCATGTCTCGGATGAAGTGATACTTCATTTCAATGTAATTTGACTTGTCATGAGGAACTGGGTTTTCGGAAATCTTGATGCAACTCTGATTCTCACACCTAATCATTGCAGGCTCAAGCTTTTCACTGAAAAAACCTGCAAGTATCTTTCTGAGCCACACTGCTTCTCGGTAGGAAAAACTAGCATCTATGTATTCTGCTTCGGTAGTGCTCTGGGCTACACATTAGGGGAGTTTTGAGGTCTAAAATGAGCCTCCTAAGGGAAATAATAAAATAAGAGTTATAATAATAAAATAAGAATTCTAAATTTTAGAGGGGAAAAATAAAACTACTTTTTCTTATCGTATTTTTGATGTATCTCCTTATCTATTTACCCAAAATTCAAGTTTGGTCACTCGTTGGATGTAGAATTTAATTATGCATCCAACCCATACCCACACTACATACTTTCGAGGCACTCACGACATGAAAAATATAAAATTTCAATAAAAAAAATGTATTTTAAAATTTTATATTTTCATGTCGTGAGTGCCTTGGAAGTATGCAGTGTGGGTATGGGTTGGATGCGGAATTAATTCCGCATCCAACGAGTGCCCAAACTTGAAATTTGGGTAAACCATTAAGGAGATACATCAAAAATATGATAAGAAAAAGTAGTTTTTTCTTTTTCCTTCCATGTTGTTTTACAAATTTTACCCTTATGGTTGACATCATCATCTTGAACCCTATTGGTTCTTATAAAGTGAATTTTGATGGTACATTTTTCGTTTTTAGGCCCATTTTTTACCTCAAAACTCCCCTAATCGAGCCCTGCTTCCTGTTGGACCAAGATATCATAGCTGATCCTAGGCTATAATAATAGCCGAACGTAATCTTATGGTCCACAATGCTTCCTCCCCAGTATGAGTCTGTATAACCAAGTAACATGAATCCTCCACTGGAGGCATATCTAAGTCCATATGAAATTGTACCTCGAAGGTACCTAACCACATGTTTAGCAGTTGTCCAGTGTCTGTGTCTCGGATCAGACATTAATTGAATCAGAATGCTTGCAGCATAACATATATCAGGCCTCCAATGTATCAAGTACATTAGATATCTTATAAGTTGTCTATAGAAAGTGGGATCTACTGGATTTGATCCAAATCCTAACACATGAAGTTTCCTCAAATTGGAAACCATCGGTGTAGTCATAGATTTGCAATCTATCATGCCAAAACTGGCAATATATCCACAGTGTACTTCCCTTGAGTAGAAAAATTTCATCTTTTCTTTTCCAGATCTCAAGGCCAAGAAATTAGTGCATTAGACATAAGTCTTCATCTCGAACTCTGATGTGAGCTCCCTCTTGCACCAAGCAATCAGATGTTCCTCTCCAGTGAGCAATAAATCATCAACATACAAAAACAATACCAACAATTGGTTCTTCACTACTTTGAAGTACAAATTTGGATCAACTTTACTCTTACATAAACCCAATTTTTGAAGGTACCTATCAATTCTGGAGTACCAAGCCCTAAGGGCTTGCTTAAGCCCATATAGAGCTTTCCTTAGCTTGCAAACATGAGACTCCTTCCCATGCACCACAAATCCTTTTAGGCTACTGAATATAAACCTCTTCCTCAACCTCACCATTGAGAAAGGTTGTCTTCACATCCAAGAAGAATGCAGGCTTCTATTCTGAATGTACACAGCTGTACGGGTGGCTTCTTCCCATAATGAGGTAGACATATATTGATCATGCATCATGGTTTTTGCAGCCTCACATATGGTTCTATTCTTTCTTTCGACAACCTCATTTTGCTAACGGTTGTATGGTACTGTTAACTGCCTATATATTCTTGCATCATTACATAACTCAGTAAATGCATGTGAATCAAATTCACCTACATTATTAGACCTTAATGCACAGATGTGATTTTATTTTTGATTTTCAACTAGGGATTTAAACTCTTTAAATTTGCTAAGAGTTTCACTTTTAGCCTTCATTTAATAAATCCATGAATTCCTAGAAAAATCATCTATGAATGGTACATAATATAAGAAGCCACTCAGCGAGGGGGTGACATGGGACCGCATACATCAGAATGTATTAAATCTAAAATCCCTTTAGATCTATTAGAACTTCTAGAAAATATTTTCTTAACATTTTTCCTAAGTGCACAACCCCGACCTACACTACCATGGTCAAAATCAAATGCGGGCATACCTTTTACCATATTTTGAAGTCCTGGTAGTGCTTTGTAGTGTAGGTGTCCAATCCTTCGGTGCCATAGCTCACATGGAGTAATAGTGTGGTGAATCATAACTTGAATGTACTTCCGGGGTGCCTTGTAGAGTCCTCCCTCTCGAACTCCAATCACAATAGCAGATTCTAGGATTTTTTCTTCGGCCATAAAAGTTTTTTGTTATCCATGAAGATAACTCAGAATCCTTTGTCTTCAAGAACTAAAACTGAGAGGAGGTTCTTCTTCAAGCTTGGAACATATAGAATGTCCTCCACATGTATAATATCACCGGTGCTCAGTTGGAATGAGGTGAATCCAACTCCTTGGAGCAAATAAGTTGAGTTGTCCCCCAACTCTACCATGCATGTGAATTCTTTCTCTTTTAGATCGATGATGGTACTCCTGTAACTAGTCATATGTTTGGATTCACCACTATCAATCAACCATGTGTCTGCATTTGTGATAACGGATCCCAAAAGGGATTAGACAAGATAATACTCCCTTCTCGTCTCCTTTTCTTTCGATGCATTCTTTTGAGTGATTTCATTTTCTATGGCAATAGAAGCATGAAACTATCCTTTCCGCTTTGCTCTACAATCTCTTGAGAAATCACCTTTCTTGTTGCAATTGAAGCATCTAGCTTTTGACTTGTCAAATCCTTTGTTGAAATCCTTCTTCTTTGAATGAGAGAAATTCTTTTGGAAGAAGCGTTTCTTTCATTTCTTCATTCTTGCAGTGAGGGGAATATTTTCTTCTTTGATGCACACTGACTTGCTCTGGATTCGCCCCTCCTCTTAGAGGCAGTCATGCCACAACCTTTCGAAGTTAGCTTGTACCTCTCGGCCATTTAACACAGCCAATAATGTATCCCATGAGGATGGGAGACCATCAATAGCGGTTTGGAGAAGATCATCTTCATCCACCACTACTCCAATACTAGCAAGCTGATCTCTTACTTAAGAGATCTTGGAGAAGAAGGAGGCCATTGTCTCATCCATCTCCATCTTTAAGTTTCGAATCTTATTCTTCAATTCCCTCTTTTGACTTGAGGCCTTCTTCTCATATAGATTAGCCAATGTATCATAACATTCTTTTGCGGCCTTCAACGATGTGATCACGTGCATCAAGTTATCTTTTACTGAATCATAGATGATAGGTTTAGCCTTAGCTTGATTCTTCTTGAAGTTGATGTGCCCTGCATTAGATGTAGGCTCCTCCACCAAAATGGATACATATCCATCCAAGTCATGTTCGTCTAGGATGTTGAGAATCCCAGCCTTCCAAGTGTTGAATTTTGAGATTCCCTCAAGATGGTCTTCTGGTCATACAGATACTGACACCATAGTCTTCAAATATTGTGCTCAACTTCTCAGTATCTACGTAGGCTCTGGATGGCATGAAAAACTGAGCTCCTTCATGCCCTAAGCTTTGATACCATGTTGAAATTTGGTTTAGCTTTGATATTTAATTATTTTAGATGCAGAGACTTGAAGCAATGAGACAATTCAATCCATGAAATTCATACAACCATAACACAAGATATACCCTGGGGAAAATCCTCAAAATTATGAGAACAAAAACCCCATCCGTTCTTCTCAGTATAATATAATGGATAGTGGAGAAGGATTTATTTTACAACATAGCAGATTTCTTTCATGAGATAAGAGATCACCAAATTTCTTGGTGAAGATACGTAAGCAATAGAGAAGAGAGATCAATTGGATGTGTGCCCAACACAACAATAATAAGAACGAACAATACCATGCACAAAGAGAAGTGCCTCTCCTTCAATGGAGAAGAGAATGCTCTTCACATTGGATTCAACAATCTTGTATATCATATTTATACATTCTTCTCTTCTATTTTTAAATTCTAACTTCAGAATGAACTCACCCTCAAGCTGCATGTATATTAATATTGCATGGAGTGGTGCGCCCCACTTCTCATGCAGTGCTTCATCTCACTGAGTTGTCACTTAGGATGAACTCGCCTCTTAACTGAAAGCTTTCCCACTTAGTCAGGTGGCTAACTTAAGTGTCGACATGCAAGTGTCGCAACTCACGTGTCATCATAAGTGTCATCATGCAATAACACTTAGTTAACTAGATCTTCTCTTTAACTGAAGTGTCGTCTTTTAGTTTAACTAAAGTGTAAATAATTTAGTTAACTGGTCCTTTTTATTTAACACTTAGTTAACTGAAATCATGCTGATTGATTTACTTGAAGTGACCACTGTGAGTTCTTTAGTTATCTGAGGCATATCTTTAACAAATGCTTTAATTGAATCATTGATACGTAACTGAAGCTTTATAACTAGCTTTAGTAATTCGAGTTCTCTTTAATTAGTTGAATTTTTTGTATGGGAAATTTTAAATTCTCTCTATCTATATGCTTTATCATTTATTTCTTTATCTCTTATTGCATGATCAATATGTGCTAACTTTAATTATCCATCACATTACATTATACTAAGAAGAATTCTCAGATGTTGTGATCATATTATATTATTCCGGACCAAATGATCATATGCTAAAGTAATTCACTTTAGAGGTGATCAATCTCTAAAGGAGACTTAATAACAATCTGTTGATCATGGTTAATAATATATCGCACAAAATTAAATGCTTTTAACAAGTAAAGCATGACCTTTATACAGAAGGTACACCTCTATATGGGAGGTCCATCTCATGGATATCTTTATATGGAAGGTTCACATGATAATCATGACTTGCTACACACAAGTTCAGAGCCTTGTCCAACAAGAATTTACAACATCATTACTTTGATCAATTACCTCTATATAGGAGGAATAACCTTTACACGGAAGGCAATCAATGTGCTCACCTATATACGGGAGGATCAATATTGGCTACACAAGATTGGTTTGGAGAATGTCTCCTGATGCTATATATTTAACATGTTATCCACCACCCATTTTTTTAGATCTAAATAAAATTGAAGGTAATGAATTCAAGATGTAATTTACCTTGTGGGACCAGGTGGTGTCTTTCATTCTTTTCTTAATTTCTTCTCTTTCACATCGTCAATAAGTGCCTTCCACTGCCTCTCTGGAATCATGAGAGGCCGCTCGTACCTAGTGTTCTTCTCCAAGTGAAGCCTATAAGTGTCATGCATATATTTTAAATGTTGTCCAACTGCAGAGCTGACTGCATCTCTATTAAATGTGTCCACCCCAAAGAGACCTTCAAGATAATCCAAAATTTCTTTTTGAGTTTGGAATTCTATGAATTCCACCTTGTGTGTATGGTGGACCCAAAAATCAACAACGCCTTGGTCTCCAAGTGCCTATAAAAATCATTGTTTCCTGCACACAAGAAATATATCATCATTAATTTAAAAATAATAATCTAGATGATTTATGTTTGAGATGGACATCATGAAGCAGGTAAAATATTAAAAAATTACCTAGCAGTTTCACTTGCTTCAATGGAATTTCTTCATCATTAACCATAAATTTCCCCGAAAGGGTCCCCGTGGAGGTAACACGCCTCGCTCCAGGGAATGAAACAATATAATCATCCAAATCATCAACCTCATCTCTGTTAGCACCTCCAGGGCTTGGCTATGTGGATTCCTGGGGGTCCATGTCAGGGATACCCACTATAGGTGTGGAAGGTGGAGAAATGAATAACCTGGAAGGTATACGAGTTATTAGTCTAGAATTTGTGGAATTTGTGTAGCCCCATTACTAATGAGACCATGCATGTTGGGCTCCACAGGTTTCAAAAATATCTGTATAAGAAAGGAAAATTTTTCTTCGTTTAGATAACATAAAATTTTAAAAAAATACTATCATAATTGTTATTCAATATAAAAATATCACTTTAAATTATGGTTATTACCTTATGTGTTAACTCGTGTCATAAGTTGAAAGATCCTTTCCTTGATTTCAAGAGTTTGATCTACAATGTATAACAAGCGATCAATTTCCATGTTGGATTTATTGATCTTTTTATATATTAGTACCTTTGGGTTGGGGGATGAGTGCAAATCCACTTCGCCAAGTGAATCATGGGCATCATGGCCCACAGACTACATATTTCAACAAAAGAAGTGTTATTTCAATTTTCTAAAAAATTAAAATAATTGATTGGCATAGAAATAAGATTAAATAACCAAATAATATAATTCATGGTAAATGTAAGTTGAAATTGTCACTGGTTTACATGTTCCACGGCTGGCCCTTTTCCACAATTATCCTACCACATTATAATATAATTAGAACTGCGAAATATTTAAAAAATTGTTGAAGATAAAAAAACCTTATTGCCAAACAAGTAAAATTTTACAAACTAATAATAAATTTCATAGTAAATGTAAATTAAAATGTTGATTGTTTACCGGTTTTGAGGCTATTTCTTTTCCTCAATCATCCTGCCACGTTATAACATAATTACAACCGCGAAATATATAAAAAAAATAGTAAAGATAGCAAAAAAATTGATCGCCACAAATATAAAATTATATAGACAAAGAATAAAATCCAGGTTAAATGAAAAACAAAATTGTTAATTGTTTACTTGTTCCAGGGCAATTCCTATCCCACGATCAGCCTGCCACAATACAATGAAATTAGAACCACAAAATATTTAATACATTATTTAAGAAAAAAAATATAATACAATAAGTATATATTGCTTAAATAGGTGTTGCATAAGTACCCGCACAGTATTATTCGATGTATCTACTCGATTCAAATGGTAATCCACCAGTAACTCTTCCCCAAGATCTATATTTTTTATTGCGGACACAACTACCCGATTTCCTTTGCCTACTTCAAATAGGCAATTCGGTTGCTTGTTTGTTGTTCCAAGTCGTGTGCTATTGATAAACCTTGTGATATTTCCAGAAGCTTTAGGCCTTCCATCAATATATATAGTATCCCCCTTATTTTTATGGTTTTCTTTTACATGTATATAATTTGCGGCGAGTGCATATCTCCGCATACTTCGCATGTACCGGACCAACACAATCTAATCGCTGTAGTCATAACATGGTCCGATATAGTCCATCAATTCAATCACTGTATTGTATTTTACAGTTATTCCATCCATGGAAAATAGCCCCAAGCCATGTAATGAGTATGGTTCAATGCGATACATCCTATTGTTGACACTAAAGTCAATGTTCAATAGAGGCAATTCCTTAGGTACCCATTGTTTCACCAAATGTCGATACCTGAGTGGCACCTCGATTCTCCTATGCTCTCATCATAGTAGGAGCATGATCCTCCTTCAGAAAGACAAAATTCCATATGTCTACGAAATTTTCTTTTGACCTTTTCACCTCTATTCGCTCTTCGCCTATCAGATCTATTAGATGCAGACGCATTTCCTTCTATTTGTCCTGATCTTCCCTCACTCAATGAAGAAATATATGACAGGTACCTATTTGGTTCTACCTTCAGACCATCAAATCAGATATATAGTTAGCTAAAATTCAAATAAGGGCATATCAATGATATATAATTCAACATCAAGAAATGTAATATTGTGTGTATCCTTTGACTTTTCAACTTCAGTAATCTAGGTCTTATTAAACACATGCAACTTTAACAAATGCAATTTATCTTTGATGTTGATTTAATTAGTCTTTGAAATTCATGAATAATTGGATCCATGCCCTCTGAAGGAATATTGTCCAGATGTGTTCCGTACAATAACTATGAGTTTTTATCATCACCATATAAGGAAGGTCCAAATTGGATGATCTCGCAATGGAAGAAAAATAGAGGTACACATATCAATGAAGTGGAAGGTGAGATCAATGAACTACTATTTCCAGGGACTTGCCAGAGCTCTTCATTCAAAATTTTTAGAAAATGTATGAGGAACGTCCCTAACCAAAGATAATAGAGATGATCAAGGTGGACTTATTTATTCCCAATATGGTGTCAGAAGAGGAAAATAGAGCCATGTTTGACAAGATTAGTTCAAATGAGAGTCTTACAAAAATTTGGTCTTTCGAAAGGGATAAGAGTCTAGGAAAAGGCAACTAGAAAATTTAGTTCTTTGAAGGATTCTACAAGGGGTCCTTGTGTTAAAGTAATCTTCAGTAACATGTAACCAACAGTATAATACTAACTGTAACAAGTCTAATTAAGAGGAAGTTAGGGTACTTAGCTGGAATGTGGGACCATTCTTGTTTTATACTCACAAATTTTACTTTTAGAATGATCTGAGCCTCTCAGAGGCCAGTCCAATGAGGAGGAGACATCACTTAGTTCTATTCAATGACTCATGGATTGAAGAAACTGTTTTCTTATTAATTTATGGAAAACCCTATTGATGGCTATTAATTCTAATCAAAAGAATGGTGAATGCATCTAAAACTACTAGTCTAGTTCAAAGATTCAAGGACTTGCTGGTATTTGTTATTGAAGCTCCTTTCCTTCGAGATTTTACGATATATCAAGGAAGAGGGCATACCTTGTAGTTTTAACTGTCCATAATCTCTATACAAGTAGGATTTAATGCCATATGATGCAACATAAATGTTTTTTTTTCTATACTTAGGCCATCATTTTTCCTCTCTAGGTGGGACACATGGAATCTTTTTCCTTCTCTTTGTGATCTTGAGTCCTTTTCAAATTTGATCAAAATTCAATAAAAATAGACATGCCATGGTCAAACTGGATATCGAAACTCAGTAAAATTTGATAAGTCTTGGTCAAACTTTCCAAGCCTTGGGGAGTTTGACTAGAGTTGATTTAATTTGGCCCAACATAGTAGACTCATATTATTTTGGAGTTGAGGGACTATACTTGCTGAGTAATGGGTAGACTCAAATTTTGTTCCAATGAAGAGTGTGTTAGGTTTATTATATAGGCAAGATGGAAGTTGGGGTGGGTTTTACAAATAAGATAGAAATCATAAGCTTCAAAGATATTGATGTCAACAAAGTCCACAACTCTAAGATGTAAACATATAACCATATTTTTCAAAACGCCAAAGGGCCTTTCAACCATAATATTGAACATCTAAGACATAATTGACTTAAGGGCCAATTTCTTGACAGAGGACTTCAAGGTGGACTATTAATGAAATTCGATTGCTTTGACTTCACGATCATCAAATAAATCATAAAAAGTGAAGGAGCCTTCAACCAATAATAAATCCTCTTTGGAGCTCATTTTCTTTATGATACAACTCATGGAGTACATGCCTAAAGGATGTCCATTCAAATGATTGAAGTGGATTTTGATTTTCATGCAAAACAGGTCAAAGGAAAATTAGTTCCACAAAGTTCTTATTATTATCCCAATCAATCACTATTTTGGAGTCCACCATTATATGTTGCTTGTTGATACCCTATTTATTTGCAAAGTAGAGAAGAGTCCACAAAGTAGAGAAATATGCTTTCATGTTCACACCTCTTCCAGGTGCATACCTCACATGAGAAAAGTGTCAAGAATTTATGAAGAGGAAAACATCGATGCGACACATTGGGGGATCCCTTGGTTGGCACCATCAATGAATTTTCATGCAATCTCCAAATTGAGAGAAGGAATGATGGGAGTTCTTTTTTTCATAACCTTGTGCATCACCTTCTATTCCTTGGATAGATTTTACACTAGACCAACAACTACCTCGACAAGAATCTACTAGTCTTGAAAGATGTTGAAAGTGCGAGCCCAAAACAATGAATCATGGTAATGAACAATAACTTTTCATTATGGAATTTGTAAGCAATTTTTGCACATAATCCACCAAACTCGGCTTGTTTTAAGATGATGCTTTGGGATTAAACTATTGGGCCATTTGAAGCCAAACCTGGGATGCAAAAGGATAATACACAAACAAATGTGAGACAGTTTCCGTATTATTTTTACAAAGAGCACATATGCTCAGACCCACCCATACCCTTTTAAGACCATTATCTCACGTGACAAGTTTATTGCTTAAAGAAAGCCACAAAAATATCTTGGATTTTAGGGATCCATGTAGCTTCCAAAGTATCTCCCGCCACCATTTATTTTCTCTTATGCACTCATATTATTCCTTAACAATATAACATAACTTAGCCATGAATTCCCCAGTGCAAGGGATATTTAACCAACACATATATTCATCTACATATTCTGTTGGCTTAATAAAGTTAGGGCATAGCTTGCCAATGAACCTATGCCATTCATTTTCCACATCGTCGTTCAAACCCAAAAATGAGTACCATAGTTACTCTAATCATACTCAAGCGTGATTCGACAAATCCAAAGAGTAAGAGAACACTCGAAATTGGGAAAACAAATCAGTTTAAATCTCGACAAAAGAGGGTAGGGATTACTATTGTTCAGGATTTCTACCTTATAGTGAGGAGATGGACACTACCAACTGGGCAGGGTTGACAGGTAAATACATTTATTATGTTGCAACTAGTTCTTACAAATGACAGAGAACGGGATATCGAAAGACATACCTTTAACCGATGGCTGGTCCTAGCTTTCACTCGATCTCCCACTTGATGAACCTGCAATGCAAATGATACCTTCCTCAGTGTATCTTGACTATATATAAATATGATGAAATCAGAAAGTAATTTAACATCAAATATAATCAGATATTAATCCAAATAGACATACAATCTAGCATACATCTGATTTGGGACAGGAAGGGTATTTCGACCTTTTTATTGTCAAAGAAACATGAATTAGTACAATATACCTGATGTGTAGAGATGTTTCTGCAACCGATTCCTGGGCTCCTGCTCTTCACAATGACTTGGTACTTTCCTCCAGCGTAACCACCCTTAATGTATCCTTTCTAAGTCTAGTTCTCTAGTTTGAGTCTAGTCTCTCTCATGCATCCTCCTTGTATTTATGGGACAAGGTAGGTAGTTTGGATCGAGAGATGGTTGGATTGGGAGGTTGGGGAAGTTGCGAGCCAAATTCAACTAATCCCAATTCGTCAGCTTAATATATTTTTTGATTTCATCTTAAGATGTGCGCGAGTTTCCTTAAGGCATAGTAGCGCACAGTACGCAACTTTAATGTTTTACAGCAAGCGCTTACAACTTTTCTGAGGTGTGCGCTAGTTTCACTTGAGCAAAGTAGGGCATACTAGTAGATGTGTGCTAGTTTACTACCCAAATATTAGCGCACATGTTAAAAGATTAGGGTAATCAGGGAAAATCTTAGCTGAAGGGAGTAGGATCAGTCCATACATCATCCAGCTCAATCTAGCTCTTCAATCCATGGTGTCCTTTTGTGTGATCGACAACATAATGTGATCACGGACGGAGAAGTGCAAATTTAACCTATAAGATATGCCCCCTAATGTGTGAGGGTAGAGGGAAGCGATGGCCTAAATACATTATAATTCCAAGTCGGAGGAGGAGCAAGAAACCGTAGAACCAAAGTACCAAAAACAACTGAAACAACGATCAAGGTCAGCTAGCAATTACAATATTGACATCATATAGATGTGTAGCATGATCTCCGATACATAACTAGGATATGTATATATAGAGCATGGCCACTGAAATACAAGCATGGATCTATGTCGAAATGAGAGATCATATCCATAACAACAAGCTAGATCTATGTCTCATGAAGAGACAAAATGAGTGAGGCTCAGTCTTGCGCAGCTTGGGTGATAACATAAATATGGTGATGCTATCATAGTCCCAAGGTCTTAATCCAAACAACCCAAGGTACAAACCCTAACCATGGGAATAAATGAGCTGAAGTTGAACATGGGGGGTATCGTTTGATTACCGGTCATTGATGTATACCATTAACAGACACGAGGACTTCCATCGATAATGATAATGGGGTCCAAGGTACCTAGTACGATCGAACAAGTGTGAATAAGAGGACTTGAAGTCAAATACTCGAGGAAATTGTCAAATAAGGGACATTGATGTATTCCCATTTATTCAACAGCGAGGGAAATTGCCACTAATGATTGCAATCCCCAAGGTACTAACCGAAACTCTAAACTTCATTCCCAGAGCATAGTGAGCTAAAGTCGATGGAAAGAAGTCCGTTGGAAGGGAGGCCTTAATGCATCCTCCATCATCCAACACAAGAAACACTCAAAAGGTATGAGCTGATGTGGAGTAGGACAAGTAACAAGATGAAACAAACTGACACCAGGATGGCCGACACATGAAGTCAAGGTAAACTGCAGAATGGCTGACACAGGCTGTATCCTTGAACAGTGAGCATGACACAAAGTAACTTAGGCAGTTTTCAACATGAAGAGGAAGTGATATAAGCCTGCAATGTAGGAGACATTGATAGACCCTCCATATGGTTGGAAGAATAACCAACTGAGGGAGAAAAAACTTGGAGATCAGGTTCACCCTAAGGTCAAAAACTAAAAACCCAACTGACATGAAAGACTCAAGTAGGTGCTTTGTTCAAGGACATGACTAACTTAACTGCCTTTGAAACTGAAGAAGATGTGATATACCCTTCTTATCCCTTATTGTTTTTGGTAAAAGAATGTCCTTCTTGTTGTTTTAATGAGTCCAAGAAAGATAGAAAACTCAATAAGCCCAACCATGTAAAAAGTTTAACGAGCCCATGGGAGGAAGACTCGGGACATTCTTCATTGTTTACATAGTTCAAAGAAGAAATAGAAGGATACTCTATAGTACTGATCTATGGATTTTAATATCAAGGCGAGATCTTGCTCGCCGATGTTTTCAATTTTAAGGAGTCTGAAAAACTTAAACAATAACTCCATACACCTACTCGTGGATTTTAATATCGATCCCAAGTAGGTTAATGCTCGCCGGTGTTTTCTGGTTTATAGAGTCTGAAAAACTTAAACAATCCTCTATATACCCTCTCATGGATTTCACATTGATCCCGAGTAGGTGTGTGCTCATTTGGTAGTTTTCATATTTTGAGATCCTGAAAACCCTAAAGAAGGCTCCAAAAGGTCCTTTTTCGTACAGTTAGTCTCCTCCCCCGAAAAAGTTTAAAACAATGAGAGGAGAACTCTTCTATCCATGCATGACTAGAGTATTCATTTTTCATAAGTAATCCGTAAAAGTACGGAAAAGGGTTAAACTTATACTTAAGTAGATGGACCTTCAATTCCTTTCATGAGCTTGAAAAGACCAAGTTCTCTCGGCAATCTTGTTTTATTTAAAGAGTCAAACAAGAGCGTGAAAGAACTCTATAGAAATATTTTTCGTAAAGTTTTAACGAGCCCAAAAAAGTAAACTCGTGACCTCCTTACTGTTTTTAGTGAGCTTAAAGGAGATACAGAAAAATGCTCATAACTTTCTTACTGTTTTTAACGAGCTAGAAGTGAAGATGGAAGAAATGATCATAGCCTCCTTACTGTTTTTAACGAGCTCGAAGAAAAGGTGGAAGAATGCTCGTAACCTCCTTACTATTTTTAACGAGCTCGAAATGAAGGTAGAAGAATGCTCATAGCCTCCTTAATATTTTTAACGAGCTCGAAGTGAAGGTGGAAGAATGCTTGAGGGTGGATCAATGTCCAAATGAATGGCAGATTGCATTATAGACTCTAGGAAAACTTCATCAGAGGGAAGTATATTATCCCAGATGGAACACATATCTAAACATTTAGATGGAGTCATCACCTGGTCAATTGTCGGGACCCAGTCCCTAGAAGGTAAGCATGAATTCAGAGGCTTCTTCTCAATATCAATTGGACTCAAGGAACAATATGCCATAGTATTTGATTGTGACATGGTAGTGGGTACTAGCGAGGGATACACTTGGTCTATAGTTGGGTAATAAGCGGGATCAACGAATGTAAGCTTATCGATAGTGACAATGCTTTCATTGTGAGGAAAATATATCACATGAAAGAGCGTAGACACCACAACCTGCATAGCATATACATCATCATGCACTAGGATCATATCAAAGTCCATAGGGTCCTTTAAAACCATAAAATCAACTAAGACTGCTTTTCCACCCAAAGTAATAGGTACTTGAGGGAGGAATCCCAATGGTTTGCTAGGTCTTTTATCGAAATTCAACGGCCAACTAACAACTGGAACAAGGTTAGGAAAACCTAAATCTATCCAGGCATAAGGGGATAAGATACTAACATAGGCTCCTTCATCTACAATACATCGATGAACTCCGTCGTTGCCGATATCAACCTTTATTTGGAAAGGTGTAGCAGATGGAAGGTGAGGCCCATTTAGACTATTCCAATCAAAGGAAATGATCCCAGAGCTTGGTAGGGGTTCACTTAGCACAGATGAAGTGCCCCCCATTTCAGAAACATTTGAACTGGTAATGAAGAAGACTTTAGGGACAAGTGCAGTAGTCTCTGAAGGACTGATGGGATCAGTCGAAGATTGCATCGATTCGATCACTTCACTCTCTTAAGGAAGAGTGGGGTTGACCAAAGATTGCATTGGTTCAACCAAAGGTTGATATGGCTGTTGGGAATCTA
Source organism: Larix kaempferi (assembly GCA_027924585.1). Classification (NCBI taxonomy): domain Eukaryota; kingdom Viridiplantae; phylum Streptophyta; class Pinopsida; order Pinales; family Pinaceae; genus Larix; species Larix kaempferi. The sequence continues at coordinate 1,685,584 of BSBM01000636.1, read as the reverse complement.
TAGACAATTCAGGAGCAGAGGATCTTTCAGACATGGACCACACTCTCCGCAACTCTGGAATAGCAGGGCACAGGTGAGTAAGGTGATATCCCTTACAAATTTTACAAGGGAACTTTGGCTTGCATCCTATAAGCTTAGACTCCTTTACAACAATAGTACTCTTAACATGACTAGCATTGGCTGATAGCTTGCCCCCAGCATAACTTGCAGTGGCTGGTTTCTCAGAAGCAGAAGACTTTTGAACTATGGACCACACTCTTTGCACTTCTGGAAGTGCATGGCACAAATAGGTCAGGTGGTCTCCCTCACAAAACTTACAAGGGAACTTAACCTTTTGTTTATTAGGTTTGTCGACAGTTTCAACTTTCTCAGCATGACTTGCAGTGGCCGATTTAGTGTCTCTAGTATGACTCACAGTAACTGGTGACTTGTCATTAATATGACCAATAGTGATCTATGACATGTCCTCAACATGAGCAATAGTGGTTGAAGACATGCTTTCAGTATGATTTGCATTGACTGAAATTTTGATCCCAGCATGAACTCCATAGGCTGGATAGGTTCCCTAGTATGACATTCAGAGGCTGGGTGGGTGAGTTTAGTATGATTTATAGTGACTAAGCGAGTTCTCCCAACATGACCACCAGAGGTTGGGTAGGTGCCCCCAGCATGACCTTTAGAGGCTGGGTGGCTGGGTTCAGTATGATTTACAGTGACTGAATGAGTTCCCCCAACATGACCTCCAGAGTTTGGGTGGGTGCCCCCAGCATGAATTCCAGAGGTTGGGTAGGTGCCCCCATGCTTTGGCATCTTCTTCCTATTCTTCCTCCGTCTATTCCTTTTAGACTGCTAGTTACTAGTATTACTACTTTCACCACATGAGGTAGAAGGATGAGGAGAAGATATTACTGGTGAAGTTGGCATAGGGTTCTGATGCTCTTGATGTGAGGTGCTTACTTTAGAAGCATCATGAGCATTAAATGTGTTTAGAGTGGAAAACAACCAAAACGGTATCCCTATAGTGAATCCCAGAAGATTCAAAGTAGCCATTAAGGGAGTACCAATGTTCCCAATGAATGGAAAAGCACAAGGATCCCCTTGAACAGGGGTCCTTTAATTGGTGCTCATCGGGATACCATCCATAGTTTCCAACTCAACGGGCCAAAAAATCTCTAAGGCCAACTAAAAACAAGTAGTGCAAAGAGCACACCGCTAAAAATTTCCTAAGTAATCAAACGAGGCAAACAATGGCAAATACTCTCGGAAGCAATTCTGGGATGATTAGGGCCTAGAATAGACTAATAGAGTATCAACGGTCAGTTACGTGGCATACTTCAGAGGTCCACTAGGTTCAAGCATTTGAATCACCAAACCTCCCTCCTAGGATTACTGCCAAAGGGTTACCTTCCACGTCTATCCGAGGTGAAGTGGGAATAACCTCCCACTCTACCTGTGTAGATCCCTAAAATTCTGATACTAAGGCTACCATCCATATGAAATAACCTAGGGGAATAGTCGGCAGCCTAGTAGAAACGCATGGTCAGGGTAGCAAAGCCCGAAGTCCAAAAGGACCCCCGTATGCGAGTCAACTCTGGTTTATAGTTGAGAGGAAAGTGAGGGGATATTCTCAACAATTCCAATCTCCCACGGCCTCGTGCTTAAATCTGGTTTGAGTAGAGCATCCCAGGACTATTTGATAGAGATGGATTTACCTAAATGAAAGTCATACTATGATTGTTGAATAATGAAGCCATTTTCAGATCGTTTAAGGTGATTTAAGTATGAAACTCTAGCCTAAGCTAGTTGATGATGTGTATACCTAAAAAGAAAAATGTTGCTAATAAATTTTATTAATGATTCTTTTTAAGGGCTTCTTGTTACTCAAAGGTTGTAGTGCGGTGTGTGGAATGGTTTGTATGAAAGTAAAGTGCATGTAAAGTAATGCTTTCAAATTCACAAAAACTTTTTCTCTTTTCCATCTATATTCTTTCAAAAATCGAAAACTAGGCAATCCTAAAAACAAACTTATTTTTGTATTTTTCTTTTAAATATTTCAAAGAAAACTATGCTACCTTAAAATAATGTAAGACCTTACTACGAAGCTATTTGAACATTTTTTTGTCTTTTCTAATAAATGTAAAAGAAAGAGAACTTGTACAAAAGCAATCAAGATCTAAATATAAAGCGTGCGTAAGGAAACTATCTAAATTGGCTCAAAACAAACAAATCAAAAGACTCAATGAAGACTTGACTTACCAAGTTTTTGTGAAAGAAAAACTTGAGGCTTGGAAACAAAATGTAAAAGAAGCAGGGAAAAGAGACACACGTAATGGAAAGGAAGACCTAAACAGGTTGCTCCTAAGCATCAAAACCCTAAGAAAACACTAAGCCAAGCAAAAAGTAAGCAAGTGAACCAAGAATGACTTTAATAACACACGGACTCCACTTGGGAAAATATAATGTCCCCATACCAAATTTAAACTGAATTTTTGCTAACTGTGTATAGAGCCTCATTCAAGACTTATGTCAAGCACTTTGCAACACTATTCAAATTCCACTGGATATTGTCCAAATCTAGTAAACTGATTTTGCATTGATTTACAAGGAACCACTTGATATCTACCATGAGTCTATGATTTTTCAAATTTTCCATGTGAATGTTCATTGTTCAATGAATCATTGAATTTATAATTATGAATCATGATTTATAATTTATGAAGAAATCTGAAATATACATGTATAATATGACTATGACATATTTTATTTTTATTTTTATGTATATATATCTTTAAGTAATCAAACACCCTGTTTCAAAAAATGACCTCCCCTCACAACTTAAACTAGAACATAAAGAAGATAAAAAAACATATATAAAATGCAAAAACAAAACAAAATAGAAAAACAAAAAAATTAAACAACTTTAAATTTTATAAAGTTGATAATATATCTAAAACTTCTTGACAGAACTTTTGTGACAACCCTAAGAACAGAAGAGGCCATAAAACCAGAATGTATCCAAATCCTCAACAGCACCCTACGAGGACAAAAAATATCTTTCAAGTTTTAACTTCAATCCTCATTGCCAACGCATTGATTAATCTCTGTGACACATGGCATTGATTAAGCTCTGTGACACATGGAATTTGGTGAATGCAAAAATGCAAAAATTGACACATTTGGCACTTCTGCAGAAACAAGTAAACAAAATGTACACATTTGGCTCGGTGACCCATGAAACTTGCTGAATGCAAAACTTAACATGTTTGGCACTTACGCATAAACCAAGTAAAACTACAGAATGTACACATTTGGCCACCATTGCATCACAAAGCAAATGAGGGAACTTATATCGAATTATTATGGTTAAAGGTTGTATTTATTCCCGCTACTTTGAATATTTCTCCGCTTGAAATTTGTGATGTGCTACCTCTGGGATGGGATGTTTTATTATTATATATCAAATCACTATTCAACTCTCTGCTATGAATGTTGGTAATATTAACTTCTGACTGTTTTGTTTTGCTTAAAAGTAATGCTATGAATGTTGGTAATATTAATTTATGAGTGTTGTGTTTTTCTTGAAGGTAGATTAGAATATATATCTATATATATATATATATTTTTGTTTTTATGATCCATATTCACAAGTTTATTATGTTAATTTTTTTTAATCATAAGTATAATGAAAACAAATTGTGGTGAAATTATGTCATTTGTGGAAATAAATTGTGGTGATAGTGGAAATGGATATAGAAAAAGAATTTCAAATCAAAATAGCATAAAATAATATGAAAAATTTAACTCCGCTAAAATTAGAATAATGGATACACTTGCATTAATTTGAATTTTTATCATTTTTAGAAGAACAAATTAAGAAAAGACAAAAGTACTTATTTGATGGATTCACCAATATTGATGATTATATATAAATATTAGATTGATTATGGAAAGAATTTGATGGAGTTAATCCAACAAACAAACATCATTGAGAGGTGTACCATTACTGGGTATAGATATTGTGAAAAATAGAAAAAAAGTTTCACATAGAAGAACTTAGTTGAAAAAATTATAAACTTGTACACTTATTTATACACTAAGAATTGTTTTTGGAACCTCGATAATTAAAAGAAATAAAACAATTGAAGAGAAAATGTCGTTTGAAAAACTTAGAATTTTATTGAAAAAGTTTGGATATGACACATCATAAACACAAAATATGTACTAGTTAATAAGTGGAGAGCTAAATCCCTTCATAGTACATCTAAGGATAAATATTCCAAAAATATATAAAGATGTAATGCAAGCCAAAATTTAGATGGAAGGCTAATTACTTACATGTAACATACAAAAGAAAAAATAGAAAGACAAAAGTAAATAGAGAACATAATAATTGGACACTAAGCTCTAGAACATAAAGAAGACAAGAAGACATCCATGGAAGGTAAATCAAAATTAGAAAAATAGAGATACTTAGGAAGAAGATGGATAGGCAAAGAAATTAAACATTTTAAATTTTGTGGAGGTCATAAAATATTAAAAAATTCTTGGCACAACTTTTGTGACAACCAAAGGAACAACAAAGACCTTTCAAACCACGATATCCATGAGGAGGCAATAAAAGATCGTTCAAGAATCAATGATTTGGATAACATCAAAACCAAAATGCATTCAAGTCCTCAACACCAATGTTCAAACCCTAAAAGGAGAAAAAATATCTTACAAACTATACACATATGGCATATGGAGTCATATGAAGAATGAGGAAACCAAGTAATCTTATGGAGTCATATGAAGAATGAGGAAACCAAGTAATCATGAGAGTATCTAAAACTACTCAAGATTGTTGAAGGAGCTCCAGTGAATGAACTGGAAGATTATACATATAGGGATATAACCAAAGCAAAAAGAAGCTTTGAATGAAACCAAAGAAATTTCTTAATGATAAAAGAAAAGGTAGTCCAATGAAGAAGAACAAAACAAAAAATGGTGACAAAACATTGAGCTCCAAAGGGAGATATTAGCCTAGATCCATCATAATTCCAAATTTGTCACGCATCCAGAGGGACAAAATCCTTTCATAAGAAAACCTATTTTAGAGTGGAACACTTGAGAAAATGTTTGCACCCAGAAGGGTTTAATCCACTATATTTAAGGACAAAATTTCACCAATTGGCTATTTTTTGGCCATTTAAAAAAAAACCAATTAGCTTAAAAAGTCACAAACTTTTACATAAGATATGATTAAAATTATTGCTAAAATTTGCCAAAACTACAATTTTTATTAGTATATTAAATATATTTTTTATTGAATATTTTGTTTTTTTTTCTTCAGTAAGATAGGGACATTATATTACTGAAAGAAAAAAAATATATACATGTTTTTACAAAAATGGTTTGCCCTGAATATAGACCAGATCATCCGAAAATCCCCACTAATCCCAACAAAATCGCCATTCCACCCGCAACAGTCCCGATTAACCACTTTTCCATCCAACAGAGATCCATCCCAGGCATAAAGCCCTTATAAAAAATTATAAGTTGGTAGCAACAACAAACATGAGAACAGTGTTCCTTGGATCAAATCCATTACAAAACCAACAAAAAAACATAATGAGAAGATGCCAAGAGACAACAAGATAAGGAATAAAAAATACTAAATTAGGTTAGTTGTTGGAGGTGTAGAATCCTCCTGATCTTCTTCCATGCAAGCCGACAAGGAATGACTAGGGTCCGTCGGAAGAGAAGAATTGCACGCCGAAGTAGCCATAAAGGGAGCTTTATCTAGATCCATCACCTTGTCCATGTCCACAATATTACGCAACATATCCTCCTTAACATTTCCAACAGTCTATGCTACCAATTCCCTAAAGATTTCACGTTCTAAAATCACTTTGGCTAGAAGCTGCCTCAAGATCCAATATGGGTTGAGAGCAGCGGCCGCTCCTCAATCCTCAATTTTGCGATTGCACTTGTCGTCCTCCATTTTTGAGATGGAGTCATAAGTATGGGAGGGAATCCCCTCCATGTATTCCATCCTCACCTCCTCTTCCACCATGCATTTACCTACCCTTCCTCTTCCCCCACGACAACTTTGCATTCTTTGGTGTGGGGAAATTGGCGGACTACAAGCTTTCATAGGAACAGGTCTCTTATCACCCTCCGAAAGAACATGCCTACAAATTTGGACATCCTTCATCCTTTTGGCCACAACACCTTTCTCCTTAAATACCTACCTCAAGACATTCCTGTTAACACCCAAAAAGTGCTCACTAGCTCATTTCCTTATTCACATGACCCATTTGTCCACTTTTCCACCATTTGAGCCTCTAAAGCCATCAAAAGGTCACCAAAAGACCATAATACACCCCTTTTTCTCCTCAAAATGAATATTTTCCTCAAAAAACATATAAAACCCTCAAAAAGGGTCAAGAATTCCGAAAAATATTAAAAAAGGGAATAAAAATATTCAAAATATTCAAAAAAGGAAAAAGGAGGGAAAAGGTACCTAAACCATGTTGGTCAATACCATTGGTTTCCTCAAAACCATAATGGTATTCCCCACCACCAAAAACTATAAAAAGGTGGTAGGGGCTCCTCACTTTCCATCCATCCATCATCCTATCCTCATGCTGTCAAAATATCTCTTGAGTTCTTTGACCATTGTAGCAATCTTGGAGAAGAGACCATTGGAGCCTGAAGCATCTCAACCTTGGAGCTGCTCAACACCAAATATCCTCACCATTTGAGGTATTATAATACAAAAGTCATTTTTTTTATTTTGTTTCTTGTTCTTGTTCTTAAATCTTTTCAAGTTTATTGTTATATGCACATGTTAGATTCAGATTTATAATTGTTTTTGCTTCTATATTGAAACTGCTATCACATTGTTGATAGGTGCCCATTGCATAAAGCTTGGTTGCAAAATCAAGCCAACAGTTTTTGGCGACTCAACTGGCTTCGAAATCTTAGATCTCAGTTTTTTACTTTAGATCGTAGTTTTTGTTAGTTTTAATCATTTTAATTCATAGATCTGCCATCCTAGATGGCAGATCCATTACTGTTCTAGATCTTGGCCCTTTCTATTGCCATTAACAGCCTAAAATTTCCATTTTCGGGTTCGTTTTTCGGTGTCCATTTTTCGGCTTTCACCTCGTGGGTTTTTGCCTGACAGTCACGCGGCTCATCGCGACCTCGCGGCTTTTTTCCGTGCGGCACACCGTGGCTTCGTGGCCATTTTACGCGCTGCACATCGCGGCTTCGCAGACATCTACCGCGCTGCACATCGTGACTGTGTGACCGAAACCTGCGCTGCACATCGCAGTTTCGCGACCGAAACCCGCGCTGCACATCGCGACTGCGCGGCCGAAACCCGCGCTGCACATCGCGGCTGTTTTCCCAAAATCGCGCTGCACATCGCGACTGCGCGGCCGAAACCCGCGCTGCACATCGCGACTGTTTTCCCAAAACCCGCGATGCAATTTTTTTGAATTCGGCCAATTTTTTGAAAATTATTTTTGTTGTATTTTCTGTCCATTTAGCATATTTTACAGCATTAATTTTTCTGCATTTTTACAGCCATATTAAATCTTTTACTATTTATAATGCTCCATTAAAAGTCTTTTTAAAAATTTTCAGTAATTGAAAAAGAGATTTTCTGCATTTTATTTAGCTCAAGGTTTTACTATTTATTTGCTCGATACTTTGCCCAAGCAACTTTTAAGAGATCCATTTATTTTTTGAAATATTTATGTTATTTGCTTTCCTTCAAATTATTTCAAAGATCCATTATTTTTGAATAGTTTTTTCAAGCATTTACATTTCAAAAACGCCTTTATTTTTTGCAAAACTGGAAGCGTCTTTTCTTTCATTTGTAATCAATCACCCAAGCGAGGCAAATCAATTTCAGTTTAAATACCACACTTGCACCCACTCTGCCACATAATTTAAACTGAGCCTTAAAAGTTACCTTAAACTCAACAAACTTTTAACCCCAGTTGGGGAGCACTTAAAAGAATTTTGTAGTTAGGTAGAATTGAGGGGATAGGTGTTCCAATAACACCCCTCAATTATTATATTTGAGACATAGTGGTTGTCCTCTACGGTACCAAAATCCCTTATAATTTTGACATGATTATCAACCAATTTATTGGGAAGGCCTCTCCCTTAGGAGGGTTGAAGTAGCCAGACTGATTCTGGAATTCTGAGTGGAATACCGCAATCCATTCAGTAGCCGAAGGATAACTTTTGAAGTTCTCGGTGTACACCCAAGAGGGTGTACAACGGCAATAGAACCAAACTGCAGATTCACCCAACCGAACGTGTCATGAACGAGGTATCCTAGTTGCCACTCTTTAGGATTGTCTACCCGGTATCCATCCCGGTAGGGGGATATCTATCCGTTGATTCAACACTCTATATTGTCTAACTTGGATTTCATCACCTTGCAGAGGATATCGTTTGTTGACTCACAATACTTCTAGTTAGGTGTTTGCATGATACATTACCCATCTTTGGTCTAGTAACACCCCTTTTTTCTAGAAACTGTTTGACTTTTGGTATTCTGACCAATTTTGTTGCATCCCTCCACTTATTATAGCATAGTTGCTATAATAAGTGATTTTTTAGGTTCGTTGTTGGCCTTAGAGCCTTTATTTTTTCACTCCCCTCTTGCACTCATTGTTGCATTAGGGTTTCGAGTTTTCTTTACATCACCACCTTACACTGAAAATTTTAAAAATATTTCTCACCATTGAGAATTTAATACGATCTCGTCATCTTCAGGGTGAACCCCCTCAATTTGGTATACTTGGGCTCTACACGTCATCGACATAGAGCCTTATCCCTTGACTCGACACGTCATCGACCAAACACACAGTCATCCGATTCTGACACGCCTCACTTCACATCTGATTCTGAGGCTGAATCCGAAAACCCTACTGAAATATCACCAACCAACCTCATGGCTGGATCACAATACGACCCACTTTTCACCAATACTATTGGAGATACATCCACAAATCCTTCTACTACTGTGCCATCCATGGTAACAACAACCCCTTTAGGCATGCCTAATATAGGGGACACTCCACCTTTAGGTATGCCCAACACAGGACTACCTCCTATTATGGGTATGCCAAACATAGGAATCACACCACCTCTTATTACCACAACCCAGATCCCAGGAATTCGTGGCACTATTCCTAATCCCGGTGTAACCCATGTTGCACTTGGGAACGCTGGCCCATACCAAACCACAACGGTTGGAGGACACATACCTTCAATACCTAGCATACCCTTAGGGGCTACTGGACCACTACATAATGCCACCATTAATAGTTATGTCCCAGTCACTACGCCACACCCATCTACTAGCTTACCTTACATGGCTAGTCTGAACTTACCAGACCTAGTCAGGATAACCAACGATCCTATCAAGCACAACCCTACATGGCCACCCATGCCTACAAAGCTCCCCTCGGACATCCCCAAGTTTGAAGGAAAACCTGGGGAGGATCCCCAAAACCACATAATGTCATTTCACCTATTGTGTTCATCTAACTCCATAGTGGATGACTCCATTCAACTGAGACTGTTGCAACGAACGTTCACTGGCTCTGCAGCCAAGTGGTACATCGAACAACCACATGGGACCCACCATACATTTACGTCTCTCGCCTCCACTTTCCTTCAGTTTTTTCAGCTACCTGTACGCTATGATGCAGGAGTTGAAATACTGTTGTCTTGCAGACAAAACACAGCTACCCACATCACCGACCATATCCATGAGTGGCGCAAGCATTGTAGCCTCTGTAAGATAAAAATGGATGACCGAATATTTTTGGATTGGTTTCTTAAATCACTCGTACCCCTCATAGCCAAAGACGTAGCTTCTGAACGACCCCAGTCAGAGGAAGAAGCTATCTTAAAAGCTCAGCAATTCTACTTGATTTATGCCCAGTCAAGCTATCTCTACACCATCATACCAGATGCCCCACGAGGCGATTGTTCACGCGGTGACGCTTCGGGGGCATCACATGCCGCTGATGGTATTATCGGCCAAGTCACGGCACAAAATAAACCTTTTAGCATGGTGAGCACCATAAATGCCCAAGACCTCTCTAGGGCTACATCTGATTCTGGAGTGACAACTTCGTACGTTCCAACGAATCAGACTCATCACACTCATGGACCCTCTTGTCCACAACATTGCTATGGGAAAGCGCCATTGACATATGTACCACCCAAATAGTATAACGAACCGGCCACCCAGAACCCAATTCATTTACCGGCACAACCAATGTATTACCCACGGCAAGCTACACCAGCTAACCCAACACATCCAATAGCTCAGGGTTACCAACAACCCCAGCAGGAAACTGGACCATCTCCAGCCCCACCAGTTTATTATCCACCGCAACCTGCTCCCGCACCTGCGGCACCCCAAAATCATCCCACTACTCAAGGGCATGTGTACACACAACACAATCAGCCCCAACATCAAAACAACCAACACAACCAGGGTGGACAACAAAACCGTGGAAGAGGACGTAACCGCGGAAACAACCAACAACATAATCAAGGTCCACCACCTCCCAATACTCCAAATAATAACAATGCTGCTCCTTCCAACCAGAATCCTGATCGTCATCCCAAGCAGCCAAAAAACAATAACCTGAGAACAAACCATCCATGTTCTATATGTGGAGTCTATGGACACTACACTCATAACTGCCCCCATTTAGAGAAAGCACGTAAACTTTGGGCTGACGATGCCCAACGCCAGGGCCACGCTGGACGGCCAGGTCCACTTCATCAACCGCAACCCATGATATTACAAAACCCATTGCCAAACCAGGGAGTAGTAAATACTCACCCTATGGATCCCCCACAAGGATCTATTGCACCCCAGCAGCAAATCACCTATGCCGCAACTGATTATCAGCACACGGATCTAGGAACACACCATTTATTAATGATGTCATCCAATGACATTAACCTCCAAACTCGCAGGAATAAGTACGTCCCTCCCCCCTAAACTCCTCCCATTGATGCATCCACCTCCCTTCCACCAAATCAACCACTGCGCATACCAAATATGCCGTTGGACGGAGGACCTAAAATCCCTCGCATCCCTTTGCGAAGGATTAACAACACTCCTAATGCTCGCGCAGCATCCATTTATAACATCGTGGAAGACCTATCACAATCCCCCGCTACTATGTCTGCTTTAGAGGTACTGAAAACATGCCGTGCACAACGAAAACTACTACTATCCACCATTGGAGGAGTAGACCCTGACGACACACACATGATGGCTTTCGACTTAGACCAAGCTGAACCTCGGTTGCCATCAAATTTGGCTTTCCAAGTATCAGTAAACATTCGAAACCTTGTTGTGCATCAATGCATCATCGATGAAGGAGCTTCAACCTGCGTTATGTCCACCCTTGTGTGGCAGAAACTTGGCTCCCCTACTTTACAACCATCCACCACGACATTACGAGCTTACGACGGATGCTCAGCTCAACCACAAGGCCTCTTAGCAAACATACCCGTAGAACTAGGCGGCAAATTAGTTCTTATCGACATCGAAGTGATCAATGCCCAGCTCGACTACAACCTCCTTCTTGGACGTAGCTATATGTACAAAATGAAATCAGTGGCTTCATCTGTTTTTCACCTCATAATGTTCCCACATGAAGGATGCATTATCAAGATTGATCAACTCACATATTATGATCCTAATGCCCCCGTAGCTCCTCAAAATGTGCTACCAATGATTGAACAAACCATTCAAACCACACCAACATCATTTGTGTCGTCAATTGGTCCTGGAATCTACATCGAGTCACCTATGACTTCCACATTTCCATCGATCTCACCACCTTTACCTATAACAAAAACATTGGATTTGTGCACCCTATCGCACACCACACATCATCCTTCGCCACTACCACAAACACCCACAGTGCCTACTCATATTGGCACAACGTCAATTCATACTATCCCGTTCTTGTTCCCATTTTCCGGAGTTGTCAGTTCGCTAGTAATGGCTACACTCAACCTTCCTGGCTTAACATTAGGGATACCTGTATGGTACTTACCTGCTCCGAGCCCCCCGGTGACTCCGACTGTTATTTTACAACCAGTACAACCTATCCCTACTACCAACCACCCACCCCCTCCGGTCACTCATCTGCAAAACAGACCACCCCCAATAGTGACTACGGCATCAACATCCAGAAACGCCCCACCTCCGTTACAGAACACAGGGGGTAGAGGCCCACCAACTTATAACACTGGACTCATAACTCGCACCCCCCCAGCAACCCCCAAGGTAGCTAAAAACCCCCCAACTATTCGCATTCCCCCTAAGTGCTCGTTGTGTGACGATGTAGGCCATGCCACTCATCAATGTCCACAATTACTTGCACTCCAGGAACACATGAATATGTTGGATGTTGACACCGGAATTCCAGTGGTAAGACTTGAGCCACCTCCTCAACCTCGCGACAAAATGCTCCGCACTAACTACCCTTGTGCGATATGCGGCATTTATGGCCATTATTCACACCACTGCCCTGATCTCCCAGATTATAGAGCAGCCTTGTACGAGATGAACAATGCCGACTTAGAGATATCTCCTCCCCTCATCGAGGAGATCTACCCTTTGAAATCATCTTCTTTTGGAAGAAATAAATACCATTTATATGATTTCAACCACATACAAACCAGAACCCGTTGATTTATGGTCTGATTACTTTCGTACTGATGAGCAAATACTAGAAACACTCACTGCACCAGACTACCCTTGGGACGATATGCATCATCGCTCATACTTCCTCCTTGAGGTGTCTACATCCACCGCAGAAAACTAGCTATCAGTCGAATCGAAAGATTTCCTACCAACTAAGGTTGATTGGTTCAAAGACCCCATCCCAACACCAGATGCCTTCGAAGAAGGGAACATGTCCAACATTTCCCCTATTATACAAATCGACATTTCCACCACACCTGAAAAACCTGAGCTCATCTCGCTAGGCGCATCATGCACTCAAGCGAAAACTCAGGCATATAAGAAACTCTTCCAAGAGTTTCGTGATGTCTTCGCCTGGTCTTACACCGAGATGCCTGGCCTCGATCCCAAAATTGTGGAACATCACATCGACACTTGGCCCAATGTGCCTCCTGTCCGACAGAAACAACGACCAATTCACCCGTCCAAGCTCCCAGCTGTTAAAGCTGAGATTGAAAAACTCCAAAAAGCAGGATTCATATATCATATTGTCTACACCACCTGGGTTTCAAACCCAGTGCCAGTAAACAAAAAAGTGGGCACCATACGCGTTTGTACTGATTTCCGAGACCTCAACCTCGCTTATCCCAAAGACAACTTCCCCACACCTTTCATTGACCAACTAATCGATGAATGTGTAGGACATGAGGTCCTTTCTTTTATGGACGGTTTCTCCTGATATAACCAAATCAAAATCTGTAAAGAAGATCAATACAAGACAGCTTTCACTACCCCATGGGGCACCTTCGCCTGTCGCGTCATGCCTTTCGGTCTCAAGAGTGCTGGAGCCAATTTCCAACGTGCCATGACTTATTGCTTCCACGATCTACACATAATCATAAAAGTTTATCTGGATGACCTCACCGCTCGATCCAAGAAACAATCTGACCATTTAGACGACCTTCGACAAGTTTTCTTGCATTGTCGAAAATACAACATCTGCTTTAACCCTCTCAAGTGTGTCTTTTGCGTTACATCAGGTCGCCTGCTGGGGTTCGTCATTTCAGAAAAAGGCATCACTGTAGACCCCTTGAAATTCCAAGCCATTGTAGACTTACCGTCACCCCGTACATTAAGACAACTTCAAAGTCTTCAAGGGAGGTCCAACTTCCTCTGCCGCTTTGTCCCTAACTATGCCACAACGGTCCATGGTTTCCTACGACTACTACGTCTGCATACCCATTTCATATGGGACCAACAAGAAGAAACATCTTTCACCAGATTAAAGAAAGCACTCACAAACTCCTCGTTGATCTCTCCTCCAGACTTCACAAGAGATTTCATCCTCTATGTTTCAACATCCGAACATGCCGTATCTGGAGTTCTTGTGCAAGAAGATACTGCTTTCCAAGAGCTTGTCATCTACTATGTGAACCAGACCTTGTCAGGCCCACCCCTCCGCTACCCACGTGAAGAAAAGATGGCCCTCGCCATCGTCTTTTCAGTACAAAAGCTGTGAGATTACATTCTCTTGAGATACACCACAGTTGTAGCCAATTCCAATCCAATGGTTTACCTATTGATGCATCGCTTCCTTCAAGGCCGTGTAGCTAAATGGGTGATTATCCTGCAAGAATACGACCTAACTTTCAAGACCTAACTTTCAAAACCCCAAAGAGCACCAAGGCCCTAGCACCCGCTCAACTCATCACAGATCTCCCATCCTCTTCATCATCACCCGCTATCCAAATGGATCTCATTGACGATCACATTTTCATCATTTCTTCTGATGACCCATGGTACGGCGACATCTTAATCTACCTCCGCACACAAAAATTTCGACCCCACATCGACCGTGACGAACGCCATCATATATGACACCACACCCCCCGATACCTCCTATTAGGCGATGTACTTTATCGACGCGGCGTCGATACCATCTTACGACGTTGCCTATCTCATAACGAGGCAGAACAAGTCCTTAATGACTGCCATAGTGGTGCCTGCGGAGGCCAATTCTCCGACATGGCCACCGCCCAAAAGATCATCCGCGTAGGTTACTTTTGGCCTTCATTATTTACTGATTGCATCATCGCAGTCAAACATTGTCAAAACTGTCAACTTTTTGCCCCCAAGGAAAGAACCCCACTCGCCCCCCTTCATCTAGTCGTCACTGTCAGACCATTCTGCAAATGGGCCATCGACTTCCTCGATTGCAATCCCACGTCAGCCGGCACTCATAAACACATTATTGTGGCCATAGATTATTTCACCAAGTGGGCAGAAGCCATGCCAACTTACAATTGCAAATCCGACACCGCAGCATGTTTTTTCCTCAACCATGTTATCGCTCGTTTTGGAGTGCCAAAGCAACTCATCTCAGACCACAGCTCTCACTTCGAAAATGCCATTTGGAGAGAATTATCAACCTTACTGAAATTTGAATAGCATTTCTCCTCCGCCTACTACCCCCAAGGAAATGGCCAAGTCGAAGCGATTAATAAAATTTTGAAGACCATCCTCCAGCGCACTGTGGACAAACACAAATCAAATTGGCACCACATGCTTTTCCCAGCACTGTGGGCATACCACACGTCAACCAAAACTGCCACCGGTTTTACGCCTTTCCATCTAGTTCATGGTGTTGAATCCGTCCTCCCCATCGAATGCTAGATTCCAACCCTACATATGGTTGTTGAACTCCTACCGAACACTTCCCCAATTGAGCAACGCTTACTACTCCTGGAGCAAGCCGATGAAGATCGACGCACAACCCTCCAAACCATGGAAGTAGCCAAGAACCGATCCAAACTGAGTTACGACAAACTTGTCCACCCAAGAACTTTTACTGAAGGGGACCTTGTCCTCGCCTATGATCAAGCTCATGACAAAACCAGAAAAGGAAAGTTTGTGTCCATGTGGCAAGGCCCATACATTATACACACTTGCCTTGGACAGGGGGCATAGATTCTGACCGATTCAGAAGGCAACCCCTTACGCAACTCTCGCAACAGGTTGTACCTCAAGCGATTTTACCCATAAAAAATCTAATGGACACCACCGTCCATTATTGTACAGTCTTATTTTGTTTTTCACAAAAAATTTAGAAAACCTAAATATTTGTTTTCTCTTCATGACCACAGATGGATCCTGTTCCACTCTGCTACGTCGGTTTCACTGATGGTGCAAGCCGTTGGTCCCCCAATCTGGCCTCCGCAGCTTGGGTAATATATTCCCCTCCACATGAGTTGATCCACATCGACGGAGTGTGCGTAGGTGCCACCACCAACAACCACGCTGAATACGATGCTGTGACCAGTCTCCTGGCCGCAGCTCTCCAAATGAACATAAGTCACCTTAACGTTTTCTTGGACTCACAACTCCTTGTTTCCCAGCTCAACAATGATTACCATGTACACGATCCTTGTCTTTTCAGAAAATTCTTTCGCACTAAACAAATGGTTCGACAGTTTGAATCCATTTCATTCACACATGTCCCGAGGAATCTCAACAGTGTAGCAGACCATATGGCTAACAACATTCTTGACTGGCACACCAACCAAACCATATAGTAAACAAGAATGCATCCACATGCATAACATGTGCCTCCATGGGCATATATAAAAATTATACAAAAAAAATGCATCCATGTGCATAACATGTGCCTCCATGGGCATATACAAAAATCAAAATGTTGCATCCACGTGCATAACATGTGCCTCCATGGGCATTACAAAAATCAAAATATTGCATCCACGTGCATAACATGTGCCTCCACGGGAAAGCAAAAAGACAATAAATGCATCCATGTGCATACACGACTATATACCAAATCATATATATATATATACATCATAATATAGTCAAACATGTCATAGGTGCCCTCGGCACCCAATATACAAAAATACATCAGCCGTACAAAATGGTACTTCCCCATATGCTCATCAGCATTTGGGGGCAGATACAAGATCATCTAATCATCATGGTCTCCAGGCTCCTCTGGCGCCACCTCCGCTGGCCCTGGTGGATCATGCCGAGCCTGAACTCTCTTCTCTGCCGACCTCGCTGGATCATCTTGCAAATGAATCCTCCCCTCCACCGGCCCTACCGGATCATGCTGAGCCCCATCCCTCCACTCAGCCGCCAACAATGTTGCTCTGAGCAAGATTGATCACCACTCACGAGGCGCATCGAAACAACGCTCGACGATGTCCCGATCCAAATCCCTCCACCCATCCTCTGGAAATCCTGCTAGGATCATGTCTAGTGTCTCTCTGACACCCTCCACGGCATCATCTCAAGGCCCAGCTCCTCGATCGTGAGCCCCAACTCCTCGACCGTGAACCCGAACTCCTCGAGCATGTGGAGGCGGTACCGCTATAGGAGGTGGAATGACCACCATCACTCGTCCCCTGCGAACCACATGGTCGGCCGGTGGTATAGGACCAACATCTGCACAATCACGTAAGTGAACCATCATATAAATATCTAACTATAATCATAACAAACAAATCTAAAACACATGATATAGTAGAGAACAAAACACAAAACATACCATCTAAACCCAAGGCCTGTCCCTGGGCTCGAGGCATCTCCGGATCTCCTCGATAATCCATACCGGCATATGGATAGTCATCAATCAGCAGGGGGATCTGCTCCCACTGCTCATACATATCCTGTGAAAAGAACCCGCAGATACCACCACCACCGCTGGGCATCATCTACCCCCACCACACCATGCGTGGCTCGCTCACCAACCCGTCTCGAACCGGCACTCGTGGCCGCAAAGTTGGTACCCGCTCAAAGAAGAAACAACACAAAAAGGAGGCATAGCAAAACTCTCCCCCCTCCCGACTGACCTTGTCCACATCTCTTCGGACACCAGCCAAAAACATTTGACCCGATGCATAGTAGGTCCCCCTCAGCACAGAATCCACCATCATCATTTGTCCCCCCGAAAAACGATGTAGCGCTGCGGCACCCAACACCCGCAGAACATAAGCCCCAACAGCCCGCATGTCCCTCTCCCGCAAAGATCCCAGGTTCAAAGCGCTGTTCTGCACAATCGCCCCAGCAACACAGAAGGTCTCCAGGAGATCCTCGATATCCACACCCACCGGGATCCTCGACAGAAGATCCCCCACCTCCCCTAAGTGAGGTAACCTGGTAGGAAAGTATACATCAGTAAGGGTGATCTCTAACCTCTCACCCACAACAATAAAAGCACCCTCTGCAGGAACCCAAAGACTCACCAATTTGTTCAGTAGTGGTCCTACTGAACGCATCGGTGGAATCTGAGTGAAATTCAGGAGCCCACTCACAGCCAGAGCCTGCTGAACCCCCTAATCGGTCCGAATCCGAATCATCAAATCCTCCTCCATCTCTCGCTCTCGCCATGACACTAATGGTCTCCTCAACATCCTGCCAAAAAACAAAGAAATTTTTTAGAACCGGAGAAAATTTTTCAAAAAATCACATCGTGGATTTTCCATCAAAAGCCGCGATGACCATCGCAGTTTTCAACCAAGAACCCGCGATGATCATCACGGGTATTGACGACATAGTCGCGATGAACATCGCAACTATCAACCCCATAGTCGCGATGAACATCGCAACTTTCAGCCCGACAGCCGCGATGAACATCGCGACTGTTAGCCTTGAACCCGCGATGTTCATCGTGGAAAAAGACGCGAAACCCGCGATATTCCACGTTGGAAGGCCAACATGGAATTTCGCGGCCTTTAGGGGCTCGTCGCTAACCAAAAAAGACATAGTTAAAAAGGATAAGGAGAATAGGGTTACCTGAAACTTTTGGAATCGAAAACCAACGGTCAAATCTCCTGGAAATCAAGAAAGAGCTCTGATTGCTCTACCAAACTCACACGTAACAATGACACATCATATGGGCCCCATGCCCTATTTATAGAAATTTCACCATTTTTCAAACAACCATTGCGGTATCATACGATGTCCGTTACTCAAATCATTGGTACCATTGGAATCAACACAGCGAGAACTTCATGATAGTCCTTTCCTTTTCCTGTTTTCACCAGGTCCATTTTTTTACCATTTTTTCACGCCCTCGTTGCCTCAGTTTGCGTGCCACATCGGCCGTTCTTCATTTTTGACGAGTCTTATATCACTGGATTTAGTTTTCCGCGCTTGTGATGACGCTTAAGATCATTTCTCTCTCTCACGCCTAGATTTCTTGGGCATTTTTCCCATGCCCCCTTGTTGCCTCAGTTTGCGTGCCACATTAGCCGTTCTCCGTTTTTGACGAGTCTTATATCGCCAGATTCAGTTTTCTACACTCGTGATGATGCTTGAGATCATTTCTCGCTCTCACGCCCAGATTTCTCGGGCATTTTTCCCATGCCCCCTCGTTGCCTCGGTTTGCATGCCACATTGGCCATTCTCCATTTTTGACGAGTCTTATATCGCCGGATTCAGTTTTCCACGCTCGTGATGATGCTTGAGATCATTTCTCGCTCTCACAGCCATATTTTTTGGGCATTTTTCCCATTCCCCTTCGTTGCCTCGGTTTGCATGCCACATCGGTCGTTCTCCATTTTTTACAAGTCTTATATCGCCGGATTCAGTTTTCTGCGCTCGTGATGACACTTGAGACCATTTCTCGCTCTCATGCCTAGATTTTTCGGGCATTCTTCCCATGCCCCCTCGTTGCCTCGGTTTGCATGCCACATAGGCCTTCGTCCGTTTTTGACAAATTTGATATCGTCGGATTCAGTTTTCTGCCCTCTTGATGATGCTTGAGATCATTTCTCACTCTCACCCCATACTTTTCGGGTATTTTTTCAAAATGCCACTCATCACCGCGGTTTGCATGCCACATTGGCCGTTGCCCCTTTTTGACAATCTTTATGTCACCGGATTCAGTATTCCACACTCATGACGATGCTTGAGACCTTTTCTCGCTCTCATCAATCCCTTTTTGTTCGGTATAGTTTTACCCCTTTTTTGGGCCAAGCAATCCCTTTTACGAAAAAGGCACTTAGAGAGTTTCTGTTAAGCTCTTTTCTGACTCCTAAAACAATGAAAAGATCGTCGAGCAACCTTGCTTCCTTTCATGCTCTCTAAACGTATCTGAAAGGGTGTCTACCTGGTATAAGTTTACCTCTTTTCCGGACCTTGTAGACTAATTATGAAAAAGGAATACTCTAGTCACATTGGCTAGAAGAGTTCTCCATTTGCATCATTTTATGCTTTTTCGGGCCTTGGAGACTAACTTACGAAAAAGAACACCAATGGAGTCCACTTACTGCTTTCAGACTCTTTAAACATGAAATCGACCACGAGAAATCACCATCCTGGGCTCGTAAAAACCCATAGGACAGTACTCACAACCACTGCAGAGTCTTCTTATCGTTTTCAGACTCCTTAAAAATGAAATCACCCATGAGCACGAACAGTCCTAGCCTCACAAAATCCACAGGACAATACCATTTTAGAGGACACTTTTATCCCTTCTTGGAGCTCATTAAAACTATGAAGAAGGACCCAATGGTGCTTCTCGGCGCCACAACAGATCACGTCTACTCATATGGAAGCTTCCCCATTTTGGTCGCCTTTGTTCAGAGTATTCTGTAGTATGTCACCCTGAGAATCCCTCGACAACACCCATCAACTTGAACCCCCAAAGTCAATACATACCCTTCAGTCCCTAAAAGCTATGATCCCCACACCTACAAATCAGTTCCCTACGCTGCCAGGTCAACCATGTCATCATGCTCTGAACAAAGGAAGTTTGAGTCTACCCACTCTATGACCCCAGTTACTTCCCATCCCCACATGTATGTCAGTCCTACCATCCAGCACTACCACACTTCAGTTCTACACCTCGTGCTCCTATCAAGGAAACATCATTTCCTTGTTAGTTGCTGGTCTCCCTCTGTCGACGACACCCAAATTTATTCCATAGGATAGACCTAGAGGTCCCTGTGTCTTGGACTCATCACCATTTATGATGAGTGCCTACGAATCATTTCGAGAAGAGTCCTCAGTGCCTCTCCAAATGGTTGTTTCTCACATGCTCGACTTCAACACCTTGATCGCATCGTTGAGACTCGCACAGGGTATTGGTCCGTTCAGTTATTTACTGAAAACCCCGGATACCACCTGACTCTTCCACATTTGAGAGTCTACCTATGGAAACAACCAGTTACATTTTTCTATAGATATCTAGGTTGCGCATGGCGATAGTATTCCGATGTACCCCAATTTTATACTCCCTCGAGTATACAGTTACATGTACTTCTCAGAGATGACTCACAGTCATTGAGTCCCTACAGATGTTGGACACCTTCAGTTTCAGCAGTTCATCAACCCTTCTGAGACCTTATTCAGAACGGATGTCGCTTTATTCCAGTGTATCAGTTATTGAGATCAGTCATGTTATGATCATGAGTACATCCCAAAATAGTGTCCCCTTCGGACCATTATGATGTACCAACATATTTTTTATGTCTTATTTAGGTTCCCCTTCTTGGGACTAATTGTTATGTATATGTCTTGATACGAGCATGGGTATGCCCGCCTCGTCCATTATCAGAGATTATTCCTCATTCATATTGAGGCCATGTAATATTTTTTGTTTTTTGCAGCTTCCAAGGGCCGTTGATCCAGTATCCAACCGGTCTCTTCTCTTCCCCAAACCCCACGAAAATGACAAAAGAACTATGATGTCTATCGGCCATACGATGAGCTCCTGCCCTCACACATCAGGGGGCAATCTGTTAACACCCAAAAAGTGCTCACTAGTTCATTTCCTTATTCACATGACCCATTTTTCCACTTTTCCACCATTTGAGCCTCTAAAGCCATCAAAAGGTCACCAAAAGACCATAATACACCCCTTTTTCCCCTCAAAATGAATATTTTCCTCAAAAAACATAAAAAACCCTAAAAAAGGGTCCAAAATTCCCCAAAATATTAAAAAAGGGAATAAAAATATTCAAAATATTCAAAAAAGGAAAAAGGAGGGAAAAGGTACCTAAACCTTGTTGGTCAATACCATTGGTTTCCTCAAAACCATAATGGTATTCCCCACCACCAAAAACTATAAAAAGGTGGTAGGGGCTCCTCACTTTCCATCCATCCATCATCCTATCCTCATGCTGTCAAAATCTCTCTTGAGTTCTTTGACCATTGTAGTAATCTTGGAGAAGAGACCATTGGAGCCTGGAGCATCTCAACCTTGGAGCTGCTCAACACCAAATATCCTCACCATTTGAGGTATTATAATACAAAAGTCATTTTTTTTATTTTGTTTCTTGTTCTTGTTCTTAAATCTTTTCAAGTTTATTGTTATATGCACATGTTAGATTCAGATTTATAATTGTTTTTGCTTCTATATTGAAACTGCTATCACATTGCTGATAGGTGCCCATTGCAGAAAGCTTGGTTGCAAAACCAAGCCAACAATTCCCCTAAGAACTACCATTCCCGATCTCAATCAAACTTACAAGGAACACCTTAATGGCTCAGTGTAGGATTGAATTGTCATTCCATCCCTCAAATATCTTACCTCCATAAATACCTTGATATATCACGTATCATACATACATTTTGCATCAATTCTTAACTTCCCCTGACATCGAACCATACCATCTCCCCTCCACAATGTCTCGTCTTCTTAAATGATCCCATCCATCCCTTACCTCAGCCATTGAATCACACCCTCCTCGTACGCTCAGTAATTAAATTCTCCCTCTCTCGCTGGAAAAAGTCTCACCCTTTGAAACGATCTGCTCTCTTTCCGACTCCATGTTGCTAGTTGCAAGCAGGCCCATGGACACTTGTACACCCGCACCCATAGTATCAATATCTAAGGAGGAGAGAGAAAGACACATAGATTTCATTTATCGATAATATATCTCTTCCCACACCCATTCATTATGGGGTTCAATATTGTTAACTCCATGGTTGGAAAGAAAATATGCCAAGGAATTAGCCTTTCTCTTGATGTGACTAAAAACTATAGAAGGAGCATCACTGATTAATGTTGCTAACATCCCTAACCGAGATTCCAATCTCCAGTTTGTCCCAACTTTGGAAATAGACGAACCAACTTGAATTTTCTCATCCATATTGATAAGAATTTCAGAATATCCAACAATGATCGACAGTGTCCATCTACTTCTCTTAACCCATCCAATGCCATTAATTAGATCATCAAGATCCACCACATTATTGATAACTTCCCCAATAGTACCCCACGAGAGGCCAGTTATTTTCCCTTGATGATTACAGACCACCCCTCCAAACCCTGAGGGCCTCGAATTACCTTTCGATGCACCATCAAAATTAATTTTGTAAGATCCTATTGGTGGGTATTGTTAGGTTTCCACATTATTTATCCTAACTCCTTCTGTCCTTAGCGGTCCTATACGTTCTTGAATAGAGGAGATTCCCCAATATTGAAGTATCCTTATTTCCTCCACCTTGGATTTCATGTCATTAGGTACCCACTGGACAATTTTTAGGGCCTCCTTAATGTGACTTACCATCCTTATCCATAGCTCTTCTTCTTTCCTTCTTTTTCCTACAAATATTCTTTGGTTTCTTTCTTTCCAAACTTGCCACACTAGGATTTCCGGAAAGAGATCCCAGATGTGATTGAGAATATGATTCCTAAAAGGATTTCTTTCCCAGTCCACAATAGTTTCCACATGATTTCCCATAACTCTGCTAGACTGACGGAAAATCGTCTCCCCGTTTTCCCAAAGAGTCGAGGCATAATCACACCCATCCAACAAATGATATATGCTCTCACCTTCTTTGTTGCACATGCAACACTAGGATGGACTAGTACATCCTCTCTTTAATAGATTCTCCCAAGTGAGGATTCTGCATCTCAGTAACAACCATATGAAGAAAGTGATTTTCGGCCACAATTTTGCTTTCCATACATTCCTCCACTTTGGGTCTATGGGAATCTGATGATACCCCACATGAAGATGAGCAGCTTCCTTTAGATTAAATGACCCCATGATACAATATTCCTATCTAAGTTTGTCGGGATCCTGTTGAATCCTATTTTTCCTCTCTTGGAGGAGATTCCATAGAGCACAAACGTCTTCATGAGGACTCCACTATTGCCACCAATACTCGTTCTTGCATCTTCGAAAGAAACCATATAGGTTCCTGATCTCCCACATATCCTTGACCCTAACCACATTAATTTCTTCGATATTAGCCTGTATTATTAGAAGATTTACTGAGTCTGATGCATGGGGATTGTTTCCATGAATCCTGAAAGAAATAAGCCAATTCTCCATTTATAACCTACCAAAATTGACTATGTTGCTGAATTAGAATCATGTTCTTCAAGGCTGCTCTCTAGATGTGTGATCCTAGAATGTCTTCTGCAAAACGTATCAGGTTCTGCTTCTCCCAATAAGTAGCATATTTATCATGCCACATAATTTCCCAGTGTTCATTCGAGTATGTGACCCAATGCCACCATATATTTGCTCCCATGATTTCATTACTGACTTCAAGATATCTAAGGCCTAGGCCTCCCAACAACTTAGGGGTACAAACAATTTTCCAATCAACCAAAGCCCATTTATGTTGATATTCAGAGCCTCCCCATAAGAAATCCCATTGCAATCCTTTGATATTTTTCAGAATCACTTTAGGCATTGCAAGAACATAAAGCATATAAAGAGGTAAGGCTTGCAAAATAGATTGAACCAAATTTAACCTTCCCAGAAAATTCAAAGCCCTGAAGGTCCAATTAGAAAGTTGGATTTCCTCTTCTCCAGTAAACCTTTCTAGGAGAGTTTCTTAATAACCGAATCTGAAAGCGGAGCACCAAGATATTTTGACAGAAAAGAGCTGAGTTGAAAGACAAGGATTCTTAAAATATTTATGCGATTCACCTGGGGCGTATTAAAAGAGAAGACCTACGGTTTTTCCTTATTAATATCTAGACCACTAGCTTTCAAGAAATCATCATGGCTCTTCTTTAAAGCTCTTGCTTCTTGAACTGAAGAATGTCCCATAAGCATAGTATCATCAACAAATTGTTGATGAGTGTGAGGATTCGCCTCCCGATGCAAGCATATTCCTTTTAATAAGTTCACTTGCCTTATGGATTTGATGGATCTTCCCAGACCTCCCACCATTATAATAAAGAGGAAGGGGGATAAAGGGTCACCCTATCGAATTCCTCTCGAAGACTTAAAGGGAACACACTGAGTACCATTCACAAGAATGGAAAATAAATCCAAGGAAGAGAGTTGGATAATCCATCAGATCCAAGATTCTTGAAACCCAAAAGCTTGAAGCATTCTTCCCATAAAATGCCAACTCAATTTATCACAAGCCTTAGAGAGGTCTATTTTAATTAGCATGCCTATACTTTTCATCACTTTTAGAGAATGAATTACTTCATGCATAAGCATAATCCCATCTAGGATCTATCGCCCTTCCACAAAGTCTTCATGTTCAGGAGAGACAATCAATGGAAGCATGGGTTTTAACCTATTTGCAATGACCTTTGTTATTATCTTGTATATTACATTGCATAATTCTATAGGCCTGAATTTTACCAGTATGTTTGCAACGGATTCTTTGGGGATGAAGGAGCGAAAGGTCGAATTAAAGGCCAAAAGAACCCTTGTTGATCTCCAAGAATCTTCCACAATAGCTAGCACTTCCTCCTTCAACATATCCCAACAAGTTTGAAAAAAAATTTATAGTAAATCCATTAGGTCCAGGGGCTTTTCCTCCCTCCATTTGCTTAACTGCTTCTTCCACCTCAGCCATTTCAATCGTTCTCATCAAGAAATTATTGTGATCCTAGATGGTTAAGGAAGGGATATGAATGACAACTCTATCAATTTATAGCCCTCGATCGGGGATGTATTCCTCAAGAAGGCCTTTAAAAACACATTTTAGTTCCTTCTCTATATCCTCCTATGATTCCACAAAATTTCCTCCCTTTGTTCTGATCCAAACAATACAATTCATCTGCCTATGTTGGATATCTTCTCTTTGGAAGAACTTGGTGTTCCTATCTCCCTCTCTTACCCACCTATTCCTTGATTTCTACTTCCATGGCTATTCCTCTTGGCTTTCTCTGATATCTAGTTGAGTCAACAGATCGTTCTCCTCAAAATTCTGATCATTAGTGTATCCCTCACTTTGAATAATTTTCTCCAACTCTACCAATTGATTTTCCAACCTTCTTTTTTCCTGAAAGATGTTCCCAAAAGATTCTGTATTCCATTTTTTAAGTTTCTTCTTAATAAATTTAAATTTCTATTGAAATTTGTACATGAGGGTACCTTGGGGAGGAATGAAATCATTCCACCAATGCTTTACCTATTCTTTAAAATCAGGGTGAGACAACCAAAATTGTTCAAACCTGAAGGGTCTCCTAATATGTTGACCAAATCTATCCCATGATAAGATAATCGACCAGTGGTATGAACTTGTAGCTGGAAGTACCAAAGCAGACAACTCTTCTCCTTCGATCACTATCGGTTCTAACACCAAGAAATGGTCAATCATGTAAGCTATTTGTCTATCCCCTCCCCATTTATTATTCTAGGTAAAGAGGTTATTGGAAGTTCTCACATCCACTGGATTTACAGCCTCAATTAGATCTCCAAATCTTTGACTGAAGTGGTTCATATGCCTTAATCCACCCTTCTTTTCTTCTAGATTTTTTATCAAATTAAAATCACCTCCTATAATCCATTGATTCTACCCTACCCAACTACTCAAACCTTCCAAAGAATTTAAGAAGTCTTCCTTTGGAGCAGCTTGAAAAAGACCATAAACATTAGAAATGATTCCTCTCACACTAGTACCTATCACATGAAATTATACATATATAACATACTTCGAAGCTAGAAAATTAGACAGAATTACCTAGAGAGGATTCCACCATATAGATTAATCCTCCTGCCTCCCTATTAGCATAAATGGAAATCAATTCACTACTTTTCTAGATCTTCATTCTCATCGCTTTGAGTTCCTCTTCCAAGCATTTAGTCTCTGGAATTAAGATGATAGCAATCTTTTCATTTTTAGTCTTCGTCTTCAAGATTCTTCTTTTTTTCAAGCTATTCAAAGGTCCCTAATATTCCAAGAAATAATTATTGAATATTCACCTACATATCTATATGTATAATTTTTCAATCCAAATAGTCGCCAGAAATACTATACATAGGTATAATATTTGAATCCTCAAAAGGTACCCCAAATTCCAATCCCTCTCAATGCTTGATATTTTTGGGGTTAAGATGGATCTAGGTTGGTTTCGATTGCATGCGCATCAAAACTTACGATCATCATTATGTATATGTATATGTTTTAGATGAATTTGATTATGTGAAATTTATTCAGTATGATTATAACCTAGAGAATGTTGTCAATAAGGTCAAAATTTACATGAGGAATAAGGTGCACAATAATCTAGCTTTCCCATTTTTTTTATATCAATCATAAAGAAAGGAATCAGTTCAAATCTAGTACCATTCAAACTTTACACTAGAGATATTGGAATAAATATCATACCCCTATATTTCCTTCCAATCTTAATAATTGATTTCTCCCATGTCAATCCTTGTCACGGCATGAAACATTCAAAAAAATGCACTAAAATCAATTTTATCTAGTACAAACATTGAAATCAATGCACTATAATAAGAGAAGCACATCAAACAACATAGTTAGAAATTATTAACTTTAATATTAACACTTGAATTTATGTAATTCAATGGAATCAATGCATGAAACATTACGACCCTTTTTATCCATTGTACGGACATTGAAATCAATGCATTATTGATTTTATCCATTGTACGTGTTCAACATCAAACATACATGCCTTGTTGTAGGATTTTAGGCTTTAGATTTCTCCTTTTATGATTTATTGAATCAATGCACTCTATCATCATTGGAATCAAACATCTTTACTCAAGGATTAATGGTTCAAGCTTTTCCCATCTTCATCGGAGTGATGTATGCATAAATTCCTTTATATGGGGAGCTACACTTGTTTCCTTCATTCTCCGTGATGCTAAAGCTCATATTAATTCTAAATGTAATATTACACTCATTTACCTCACTCCCTAATATTAAAGGTTTTTCTTAACACTCTTATTCAAGCTAAATTTTTAACACACACACACACACATACATATATGATTAATGTCCACTTAAACCAACATTGGTCTATTGGGCCTTAAAAGCGTAAGGACTTAGTTGGTTTTCTTTAGAATTTTATTTATATGCTCGAAAAGCTTTAAGATAAACATTCCTAAATCTCCATAGTTGTGATGAGTTAAGAGTTTAGCATGGTCAATATTGTATCAAACATTTTAAAATTACGCTTTAATATGGGTATGCACAAGACATTCTATGAGAAAGTGATTTTCATTTTCAACCCTCTTGGTGTCACAGAGATGACAAATTCTTTCATCCCATGGAATTTTAGGAATTGTCGAGCGTCAATATTATAGATTAGGGTTGGTCACTTCATTATAATATCTTAATTTTCTCTAACTATTTATGGCACCACATCTTCTTCTTAAATTTAGATGAAATAATAATGATAATATAATAATAATCATAATAATAATAATAATAAAATAATTTAATAATAATATATTGTTAAGGTCACAACCAATCCAAACACCAAGTTGGTGTATGAGACCCCCTTGTTTGTGGGACAAGGAACCCCTCCGTGTAACAATTTGATTACTAAAGTCTACGGATGTGTACATATCCCACCCGCCTCTAGATTTGAACCTATAACCTCTTAGGAGGAAACACATGTTCTTAGCCATTGGACACACTCAAGCTGATAATACTTTTAATATTATCACTGTTAGATAGAGTGACATCTTCCTCCACTCTCCAGTGAAAAAACTGTACTGTGTCCACTCTATATCTCAACCAATAAAATTATTCTTGAAATTAAATTCCTAAACCTATCTTTCATTTATTTACAAACCTTTATTTATAAAAACTTAATCACATTCCTTTTTCTACAACCTTTAAAAATCACATTTCAATTTTCGGTATTCCCTTCTCTTGCATGAAGATAAAAAAGCCTTAAAACTATACATAGTTGAGCCTTCCAAATACTCATAATCTTCAAATAGCTAATGACCTTTTGATACTATGTAACTTCTTATAAAAAAAGCCTATGTCCTTCAAAATATTAAAAAATGGGGTTGTTGAGCCTTTCCAATATGACGTTTAGTTTAAAAAAATGAGGTTTAAAATATATATGCGTGTGGAGTCTTTCACATATTCATAAGCCATTAATAATATATAATTTATTAAAGACAATTTGGTAAGTCTTTAATAATATTTAATTTTATATTATAAAGAATTTTAGGTTTTTAAAGTGATTATTTAAAAAAAAAATATGTAAAGAAAATTAAAATGATTAATAATTGGTTTTTAGATTCCGTTGACTTATATTTAAATATCATGCCTTCAAGATGATTCTATATGAGAAACGTGTATAGAAACCATATAATAATCATTATATAGACAACAAATAACCAGAAAGGTCGGATACAGAAAACATCATACACTTATTAGGAAAAATCGAATGAAATGTGAAGTACATATTATAGATCTTTTATTTTAGTGATTTGGTTAAGTATATATTGATAGATGGTTATTTATTATTATTATTTTTTAAATCTGGATAAGTAAAAAATTTCATTTTTCTTTTAAATTTTTTTGTTTAAAATATATAAATGTTAAAAAATCATTGAAAGAAGTTGTGAATAATAACTTTACATAGAGGGTTATAGAGGTGTAGTTTGATTGACAATTTGCTTGAAAATGAGATGTTATGTTGTAATAAAGGTCACAAGTTCAAAACACTATGACTTACCTGTGCCTATGCTTGTGGGTTGTGTGCGTGCACCTAGGAGTATAGTGGTAGCAGACGGGGTTGGACCCCTAGACCCTGTTTCACATAAGTACTAGCCTCATCCCAGTTGTCGATTCCCCTAATACAAAAAAACTCTCCATAGAGAATAATTGAAGTCAATGTCATTGCATGGCATTTATATGCATTACTGCAAGACCCATTCTTCAAAGTTCCTCAATAACAAACAAAGCCAGAGAAATGCACAATCTTGCAAGAAAAATCATAGTGTTCAATACAAGTCTTGCTTAATGAATAATTAGAATGAGAGTGTTGTGCAACTTTCTCCTTAGATACACATTTAGAAAAATCCTGTAGCCTTGCTCGATCCCATATGGAGACATTTTGTGGTGACAGATCTTCAAATTGATCTATTAAAGTAGTGCAATAACATATGATCTGAAATCTCACCTTTGGAAGAGTGGTAGATTTGACAACATGGCAATGAATGATGAATATAATTTTTTTCAAGACTTGCAACTTTTCTCCCTGATTTGAATGGTCTTTCTCATTCTTATGCTCGATAGGTATGATTCTTGAATAATTCTCAAGCTCCTTCCAAATTCAATGTTTAAATGTTAATGTTGAAAGTATATATAATTGTCATATATTCAAATTAATTTTGTCATTTATAGGTGACAACATTTATATATCACACTTCAAGTTATTTATATCATACATGGATCTAAAACAACTCTGATTACAATGAGACCATGACATAATCTAAACCATTAAACACCTCTTGATACAAAAACTAAACATACATATTTTTTTGGAGGGATTAATGCACAATTTTCTCCATAATCTCATGGGATGAGCCAATACTTATTGTCTTAAAAATTTCTTCCCATCATTAAGCATTTATCTTTTGGGTGGACCTATGAAACATCTAAAGCTTGTTTATTGTAGTATGAGTGTTTTAGTACCAAAAAAATGATAGAATTAATGTTAAAAATGAATAATTAGCAAATTGTTAGAGGGTTGTTCCAGATTGTTAGAGCTTAGTTATTCTTAGCTTATTGCTTATTGTTAGATCCACATATCTAAGAGTCAGTTGAGTCTGTCTATCTTCCTATAAATGTATCTTGTTTCCAAGCAATAAGATGGAGTGTGTGAGTGTGAAACTTCGTCTCACCTTTGTGTGAATTCTGCATTTAATGCATTTTTTATGTTTTGGTATTAGAGTCTGGGTGATGTAAGGTGGACGAGATCACTATTGATTAAGTAAACATCATGAAGATCGGATCATTGTCACGAGTTATAGTGAGATCGCCAAGGTTTGTTGTCCAAATCATTTTGTATACATTGGTTGGCATGTAGCTCGTTGACAAGAGAATTATGAATGTTACCACTGAAAGTATCTAGCCACCATTTTTAAATGGTTTCCACACCACATAAAAATTATTAAAATGTTGTTTGCATTGAATTTGTTGGTGTGGTATATCGACCCGTGTGCAGGAGAAGAATAGTATCCCGTGTGGTATACAAGTCCCTATGGAGAAGTGTAAGATCCCCATTTTATTCCTAAAATTTTTAACTAGGTACTTATGTTGATAAATTTTGCAAGACATCCTATGGTATGTATAACAACCCAACACAGTAGATTTTGGGGAAAAAAACTTTTACAATATTTGAAGGAGCTAAAAATTATATAAATTTATGACCGAATGCCTAAATTCCAATTATTACAATACAATAAAGTATATAACTCTTCATACTTTTAATGACAATTAATTATGTTTCTATGAAACAAATAAATAACTAGATTCCATTTTAATCAACACAATTAGAGTATCTAATTCAATATACTTTTCAATAGCAGTAAATTACACTTATCAATAATTTATTTCAATAAAATTAAAGTGCACTAACTATATGTGTATAATTAAATTTCAATAACTATATCTCGAATGTATTAAAGTATATAAATTCCAAGTCAAATGCCTTTCAAATTCAAAACCATTGTAATTAAACGCCATAACTTTATAAAGTATATAAATTCCAAGTCAAATGCCTTTCAAATTCAAAACCATTATAATTAAACGCCATAACTTTATAAAATGTTTTACATATGCAAAACCTAAATCACATGACTTAAATACATGAAATATATAATCTAATGCATGAGAAGTACACAAAACCATTCAAATCATAGAATATGATGCACATGCATTAAAGACATGACACACGACTCAGTTGCATATTATATACAAATAGAATTCTACACCATTCCTTAACTACATTCTGCATATGCACATTGCATAGAATTGTAACTCGAGCAACTAAATCTTCCAACTACCATTTCATAATTGACTTCAACCATGGATATAGCTCATAATACCATCATCATTTAAACTAACTAATCTACAACTATCCCACTCCATTAGTTAGGCAGAGTCAAGTAACTAATAAACTTCACATCCCTCCTACAACGACTATCCAAAACTTAACCTTTAACAAGGTGCATAAACAGTATAATCAGTTAGTAATGAGGATGGAGACAACGTGATAATCGAGCTAATTGACTTGAAATAAAGTACATGCATCGACAAACAAATGAGATTCCATGGAATACGTTTTCAAAGTGACTACTTGTTATTAATGCCGGTTAGGTGGCACCAAGTAGACAACTAGGATATTTTGAAAAATACATCCACTTGAATCGAATCTAATCAGTAGAGCTGCCAATTATGGAAACATTATGACTGAGGAAAAACAACGATCCCCCTAACTGAAGAGAAATGGCGCAGGCCGATAGATTGTAAGCTACAGTGTCAATCCATAAATGGAATCTCATTTGCGTCTTCATTCTCTAGCTAGATTACCACTATAGACCAATGAACGTAGTTAAGTTAATCTGAATGCATCACTCTTCCCTACAAGAGTTTTATAACATATTCAAAGGATGGACTTTCCAAATAGAGAGAGTACTCAATAACTTTCCCTCGTCATATCAACAATTTCTCTCTATGAACCACATAGTTTCATGTGTCTTCTCAGTGCACCATTATATAATTTTTTCTGGGGTCTTGTGCCATCTCAATCAAATCTCAAGCAAATATCTTGATCCATATAATTGTGGATCTTGTCGGTTTGCTGAGCTTTTGACTTGGATTTGATTTATACCAAATATCTTGCTTGCTATCCACTTGTTCATTGTCTCAAGATGGTGTCCCCTATTTCAACTACTGGCTCCAAATGTCTCTTTTTATTAATTATAAAATAATATTTCTTGTTCATAATATTAACCCACATAAATGTGAGTATTTTTCCTCGTAGAGTTTTATAACTCTTTTACAAAATAAACATTGGAGAATAATTCTCAAAATAAAAATACTTAATCAACAATAATTCAAAATCCTTGGGGGTATTAAATTTATCCCTCCCTTATTTTTAACACTATCCTTGGTGTTATTTTTTCAGAGACTTCTTGCTCATTCTAAAGCATGGAAGGATATGCTGCTTGCATACGATCCTCCATTTCCCATGTTTCCTCCTCAAGGCTGAAGTGTTTCCATTGCACTTTTATCCGAGCGATGGCTTGGTTCCACAACATAAGTTCCTTCCTGTCTACGATATGCAAAGGCTCTATCTTGAACTCGCCCTCAAGTTCTACCTAAATCAAACCCAAATCAATGATATGAGTAGCATCATGTATATATCTTTTCAATAATGAAACATGGAAAACATTATGAAATTTTGTAGAAGGAAGAAGTGCAAGCTGATAGGCTACCAGAGCTATCCCGACTAGCACTTCAAAGGCCCCGCAATACCTGGGATCTAACTTGGAACATATTACCAAGCTTAATGTACTTCTCTTGGGATTTACCTTTAAGTATACATGATCCCCGACATTGAACTCATTTGGAGTTC
This sequence comes from Larix kaempferi, assembly GCA_027924585.1. Taxonomy (NCBI): domain Eukaryota; kingdom Viridiplantae; phylum Streptophyta; class Pinopsida; order Pinales; family Pinaceae; genus Larix; species Larix kaempferi. Next base: position 1,652,048 of record BSBM01000636.1, on the reverse strand, counting down.
TCTTAAGATCTGCATAACCTTTTTTGTTTGTCAATCTTGAGCAACTTTTAAATTTTGTTGTACTTGTTTAAAAATTTGTCCCATCTCCTATACCCAATACCCTCACTAGGTATTTTGAGTATGGAGTATAAAATTTTCTCTTTACTATCGTTCAACAAACACAAATTTATTAATCTCATTGATCACTTAACATCATAATATCAATTGTACATATTATAGTAAAAGGAAATTGTTGTATGATCACATAAAAAGGTTTCAAATATATTCACTACAAATTTTATTATCACATATGGGAAGTATGTAAATAGAGTTTACTATTTTCTGATGATTATCAGTTCGAGGATTTTAACCAAAAGGTAGAGACCATGCACTTTCATTATAGCTCTTGTGCATCTACTAATGTAATCTTTAATCATTAGCTATAACTTCAACATCATAAAAGCAAAGCCAATAACTTAAAGAAAATCTAAGATATTAATTCTCATTTTGAAAAAGACATAATGTCCAATAACTATATAAGTACGTAACCCTTCTATAAAACTTAGATCATTGCTTCTTTTGTAATAACCTCAATCCTTTATCAAATCACCAAAATCACATATATATACAAAAATTATATTAATGTTTTCCATGCCTCTATAAAATTTACCTTATGCCTACATACTTTATAACATTTCACGTACAATGGTTAGTTTTTATTTAGGTATATGTCTCTTAATCATTAGTCAAGCTACTCTGGTATGACAACCGACCTTTATCCTAAATCTTCAAGAAGCTCAAGTCACATGGTAGTGATATATACTCCTTAGTATTTGCATACGTAAACCTACTTTCTTAATTCGGTATCACCTCACGATTATGGTTTAAACCTATACTCATAAATAAGAGACATGTAATGTTCTTTGTGGATTGATGATCCTTTTAATTATATGTAATGATATCTTGTAAAGGAGTATCCCAAGATGATGTACATTAACACTTTAGTCATGGCCAACATTCATGGTGTCACCCAATCTACCTTTTAATCATTAACTAATAAATCAACGTTTACTTTTTCCATAATATCACTCAATTAATGTTTCGAACAACCATATTTATACATTCAATGTAGACCACATGCATAGTAACAACACATTTCTCATAATTTCTACCATTTTGATAATTTTGAAAGTTATAGACTTTACCTCGATGATAAAAGTTTAAAGAGGTAACCCATAACTTATTACCACAAAGTATGATTAATTAAATATCCTTTTCATGGTTTAGACTATTTCAAGAAGTTTTTTTAAAAATCAATATGAGATATAAGAGCAACTCATTTGCATTCCAAAATTTTCATTCGAATTGTTAAGTTGCAAAAAATATCACTGCAATAATTAATACCATATCAAGTGTAAAGACATAAGAAATAAAAGAATACATATGCACGACTTATATGAAAAAAAGTAAAGATTACTTATTTGGAATGAGAAGTCTCGGTTGAATGAATTCATGGCTACAACGATCCACCAATCATAGTACAACGATGTTCATTTCTCGTTCAACACATATACCACCCCTGAGCTGGAAAACAGATCAACTAGGTACAAAGAAAATAATGAATAACTCTCCCAATAATTCACATCGCAATGTAAGAATTTAAATTCACAACAGTGCTAGGTTAATATTAATATTCAATTAGACTTCTTTCAACATTCCCTACAGGCCTAAATTACTTTCTTTTCTAATCAAGCTCTCTTGCTCGAGTCCAGGAAAATTAATTTCTTTTCCCCTCAATCTCTCTTGCTTGAGTCCATGAAAATTAATTTAGCATGTTTGGGATGAATCGTCCATTTTTCCACTTGGTGTTTTTCCACTTCTACATTGTCTTTCCCCATTCATGGATCAATAATAATGACCATATTATTTAGTATTCACTATCAATCACATCATTCAACTACTTGCAACACATAAACTTGGTTCTCATCATGGTTCCATTATTTATTTCCATCACCAAGTCCTCTAAATCTATCACAACTTCACAAATAGTTAGTAGCAACATCATATTGTTATCATATCAACAATAAGCCCACATATTGACTAAATCAACTTTTGATCAACTTCAAATCAACTATATACCAATAATTATTGCATTTCGTATTATTTGGTATTTAACCATATCATCACTTATATGTTCATTCTTAAACTTTTATCATAATTCAAACCTTTGCAATATTGTGACTTCTAATCATCATATTCTTTACATTGCTTGTAATGAACTAATATCCCTTGAACCTATTTTGTGCATGCATATCAGTTCATATTCATTTCACTTGCATACTTATTACATAATGGGATTACAAGACTATGGTACCTATCAATCAAACATCTTTACATACAATCACATGTGAATAAATGGTTCAGTGTTCTTGCTTAGCATTGAAAGTTTAAGGAGACACTTCTTTCACAATAAAACATTAAATATACTTGGAATAGTAACCACAAATCCTATTAATCAATGTTCAATGTATCTCAATATCTCTAGTAAATATACATCACTATGTTGACACAATTCTTCCATGCTAATGTATAAACATGCATTATGACACAACTGCATTTCTTTAATGAGACAATTTCCCTTTAATAGGACACCTCAAGTTTTGTCTAGGAATATCATTACCAGTTATTTTGGAATGCAAGAGATAGGTTATATAATAATGAAGAATCTTATTCTAATCATTCATATAAAAAATTGTCCCTTTCACCAATCATATACTTTTACCGAATTTACTGTGCATATAACATTTACATCCTTATTCTAAGTGTTCAATTTACTGTGGGTATAACACCTACATCCCTGTTCTAAGGGTTCTCCTTGCATTAGTTTAATTGGTATCTAAACTATCCTTTCAAGTTCAAAACAATATGCACACTATTTAATAGTTCGTAAACATGTTTTGTAAGGAATCTATGTACTGTGCATCTATCGATATTCTAAGATCCTCTCCCCTAAATGCTTACAACAAATAATTTTGCTAACCAAAATTGATCTGTACTCAAAAACAAGAAAAGGGTACTTATCTCGTCTAAGATGACTAAACCGTAAAACTAGTTTGAGCATAATAAATGTCCATCCATATGTTTCTTGAAGGGACTTTGGATTCCTCTATTTGCCTGTAAAAACACAAGCTTATAGAGTATTTTATAGATTATAAACAATGCAAGGTAACCTAGTAAGATGTTGTTGTTAATAGCTAGATTGTAAATTAAAATAAAGCAATTCTTTCATTAAAATATGAGATAGTATAACAAACATTAATTATTGATTTTCGTTATTCCTATCTTATTTAATAAACAAACTAGTTGACTATTATGAGTATCGTAAATACCCTCTCCCCAAAGATAAGCTCTATATCTCACTATATGAGATATATAAAATAATATGTATTAAAAGAACATCTCAGAATGGGAAGTCGAATAGGGTTGAATGACCCTAAATCATATCACAAGAACTATTAATAAATCCTAAACAGAGCTATGGTATAAACAAATAGTAATTAGAGAAAGGAAATTCCCGTAAATAAAATGATAATGATTCAAGGAATATCATCGTTGTAATCAGAATGACCAGAAATACCAAGCATTAACCAGATCGATTAAGAGGGGAAGAGGGGATAAGGGACTTTCCCTTCACTATCATAATAAACGTTTTATCAAGATTTATCAAATTGGAATAGCCATAAGAAACATAGTCTGAGTGTTAAATCCAAAGTAAGTTCTGGAAACTACTGTAACGATTTGAAAGAATTTGATCCATGAATCCACGAGTTAGCCTTAGCCAACTAAAACCTTGTGATAGGAAGTGCCTGGAAAGAGACGAGTAATGGGTATTACCATATCGCCATTATCAACCCACACTTAAAACTATGAGCAAATACCAAGTCGACTTGATCCTTACCTATCAGAGAGAATCCATTTGCTATCCCATTGACCCGCAACCATAGATTTCACATGGGTTACTACTAACGAGTAAGAATAATGATATACCATAACTCGCCATATCATTAGAAAGACACAACATACCTTTGCTCGCTTCCATGGTGACTCGTAGAATGATTTGCATATTTATGCATATTAACATTTCACATTGAATGTGGTATCATGTATATAGCCCTATAGGTTAATATGATAATGGCTACATGATTACTAGTATCATGCTTTAGTATGATTTTAGACAACCATATAAATCCATCGTGATGACCAAAGATATACTCTTGATAACTCAGGAGGTCCTAAGATCAAATTAACCAAAAATGAAGATCCTTCATGTAGTATGAAGAGAACAAATGCTACCCTATAGATCATTATCCTAGTTTTGGAACATTAACAATTAAAGGGGAAAGAGTATATATTAATCAAAGGCAAGGTCATAAATCTCACATGATAGTATAGGCTTTTAACACCATCATTAGAGTCCTAAGACTTAATCTCTTGAGTTAGAGATTGAATATGATATTTTGGCTTGAAATCGAACTTTGTTTCATTCTCTAAAGAGGAGAATAAAATATGTGCATGTCAATGTCACTATAAGAGATTACTTGTCTCATCGTTATTATATGGATCCTTAAACTTTGTTTTTAAGTTATGCTTTTTAGTAGTAGTAGTAATTGGGTATGTTAAAAATTGGTATTAGAGTACAAGTTTTGGCACTTAGACCATTGGGAACTAAAATAAATTCTTTTAATTTATAATAAACTAATATAGAGTCTTAAATATTATAGATTTATTTAGGAAAGCTCAATTGACATGATAATATGCTATACGGATAGAAATGAGTTTGATGAATCTAAGATGCTAGATAAGGTTGTACGAAAGGAAAAGTATTATTAAGAAAAATACAAACAACGACTTGAATATCCTAAGGGTTGGATGGATAGGAAGAAGGAGAAATCTGATCAAAGGATAAATTCAACCAAAAGAGTGAAATAACATCAAATAAGACAAAAGCTACAAGTTATGGGAACAAAAATCCTATTGGAGTGGGATCGACCCAAGGATATATTAAGTGTTGCAGCTATGGTGAATGCCACTATTTCATGGACTACTCACATAAAGCAGGGAATGTCAAAGTTACTCATAACATGTAGGAGGATGCCACTATTGAGGGCATAGCAAGAATTATTCACATAATTAATGCATCCTGGGATCATCGTCAATATGACCACCAGTCTAATATGGTGGAAATAGAAGGTAAAATTTATGATCAGGCTGTAACTATCATAGTGGGACTTGGATCTAGTATAATATATGTATCACCTATGATTGTTGAAAACTGTAAGTTGAACAAAGTTAAACACATAAAATCTTGGTTGGTACAATTAGCTAGTGGTATGAAAAGAAAGGTGGTTGAATTAGTAAGAGAATGTCTCCTTCAAATGAATGGAATGAGAATGAAGGTAAACCTAAATGTTTTACATTTAGGATCCTATTCCCTACTCATAGGAATGGATTGGTTAGAAACTTACAGAGTGGTGCTTAATTATTTTAGTAAACTATTAGTTGCACTGATGATGAAGGTGAATTTAGAACAGTGGTTGGCATTCCTAGAGATGTTTCTGTTAGGAAGATATCAACAATGTAGATGAAAACGTATGCTAAAAAATGGTGCAAACTATTTTCTATCCAAATAACCAGTTGCTTAGATGAGGACCAATATTTTCTTGAAGACTTTCCCATTCTTATGGAATTTTACGATGTATTTCTTGAAGAAATTTCAGGATTTACTAAATAGTGACATTGACTTTACCATTGATTTGCTTCCGAGTTCAACACCTATATCAAGCGAACCCTATAGGATGAGTATCCTTGAATTAAATAAACTAAACATGTAGCTACATGATCTAGTTGAAAAAATATATATGCAACAAAGTGTGTCTCCCTAGGGAGCACAAATTCTTTTTGTTAAATAAAATGATGGAACCCTAAGACTCTTCATTGATTATAGGTAGTTAAAAAAATGACTATTAAAAAAAATTATCCTCTACCTATATACCAGATAACTTATGACCTTCATTGATGACTACTATAGGTTATGCTGGATCTACTTTCTCAAACATAAATATGAGGTGTTTGAATGCTTCAAAGTTTTCAAAGCCTTAGTTGAGAACACTTTTGGAAGGAAGATCAAGGCACTCAGATATGATAATGGAGGAGAGTACATCAAGAAGGAGCTGCATCAACTATGTTCTTCCGAAGGCATTTAGATGCAACATTCTGTTCCATACACACCACAACAAAATGGTGTATCAAAGAGGAAGAATATGTCATTGAAAGAGATGGCTACCTGCTTGTTTGAAGCAAGATATCTCCCATCAAATCTCTGGGCAGAAGCAGTAAACTGTGCCACATACATTCATAATAGGGTACCCCACAAATCTGATGATGGGGTTGCTCCATTCGAAGCATTGAAGGGACAGAAACCTGAGGTCTCTCGTATGAGGGTTTTTGGATCCAAGGCATGGGCTAGAATACCCACTGATAAGAGGAAAGCACTTCAACCTCAAAGTAGAAAATGCATCCTTCTTGGATATGAAAAAGATGCAAAGGATTACAAGCTGATGGACATTACAAAAAAGAGATGCTTCATTGAAAGAAGTGTCCAGTTCAGTGAGGATCCATTGCGTGATCTAAAACCAACTAATGAAGAAGTTATAATTGATCTATCTCTTCCATTCGCTCCTAATGATGTTTCTACAGGTGATCGACATTTAGATTCTAAAGAAGAAGATCAATATGATTCAGATCTATATATTGAGCAAGATGATATAGCAGATCCAAATCTAGATCCAAAACCTACTCCTAATCCAAAGCCTAAATGGGCTCAAATGCTTATTGAGGCAGCTGGGGTCATTCCTGGAGATCCATCTAACCACAAAAGAACAAGATCTCAATACCAAGATGCAAATATTGCACTTTGCCATACAGATCCACTTCTCCCTGAGAGGTGATTCATGATGGTGGGGTATGATCCACAGTCTTGTAGAGAGGCTTTCCATGATCCGAGATGGAAAGAATCCATGGATGAAGAACATGAGTGAATGCAAAACAATGGGACATGGGATCTTGTCCTCCTTCCACCAGGGAGGAAACTAGTTCAGTGCAAATGGATCTACAAAACTAGGCTTGCATCCACTAGTACATGTGGACATTTTCCCAACGAAAAATCGTTGCTATTGCAACACTTTTCCGTTTCTATAGTGACAAACATGACTCTTTGTTTCCGTGGCACTAATTTCGTCGATGTAGCAACACTTTCCAATGTTCGTGACTATAGCACCGAACGTTTGTGGCTATAGCACCGACAATTCATGGCTAGAGCGATGAATGGTCATATTTAAAAGAAATAAGTGATCCGATCTCCGTCTCTCTAGCAACAAATGTTCGTGGCTATAGCACCGAAAGTGCGTGGCTATAGCAACAGCTGTTCATATTTAAAAGAAATAAGTGAATCGATCTCCGTCTCTCTAGCAACGAAAGTTTGTGGCTATAGCACCGAAAGCTCGTGGCTATAGCACCGAAAGTGCATGGCTATAGCGACGGATGTTCATATTTAAAAGAAATAAGTGAACTGACCTCCATCTCTCTAGCAACGAACGTTCGTGACTATAGCAACGAAATTTCGTGGCTATAAAACCAAAAGTGCGTGGCTATAGCAACGGATGTTCATATTTAAAAAAATAAGTAAAGCGATCTCCCTCTCTCTAGCAATGAACGTTTGTGGCTATAGCATTGAAAGTGCATGGCTATAGAGACTGATTCACATATTTAAAAAAAATATGTCCGTTGCTATAGAAACGAAAAGCTCCGACTAGTTTCAACGAACTTGCTATACTAGCGACGAAAATTTCCGTCGCTAGTATAGCAAGTTCATCGAAACTTGCTAGCGCTTGTCATCTCTATAGCGACGGACATGTCTTTTTTAAAAAAAACTAGCAATTGTACCTTGAGGTGCAATAAAAGAATTCCGTATTGCTTCGGCATACCCATAATTTGTTGTTTAAAATTGTTCTTGCTTCAACAAAATAATATTATCAATTAAAGATTCCATTGAAGAAATTCTATATGCAAAGCCATGGAAAGCTCCTCATATTTTTCTCACAAAAAAAAATAGCTGATAGATCCAAGAATTGAAATCCCAATAGCTGATAGAGACTTGCATATTTACTACTGTCAAGGTCAGGAGGATAGAGAACCTAATGGCCATAGCATTGCTAGAGTCAAGTCCAGAAGAGTGGTGAATTTAACCACTTTGTCACTATGAATTTTATCGTTTTTGTGGCATGTTCATAAGTTAACTGCCCATTATAAGTTGGAAGGCTGACAAATGCTTCACTATAAGGTACCTATATATAAGAAGATATGTTGAAATGCCTATAACTTCTTTGTGATGTTTGTTGCCACAACTGGAACAAACAACCAAAGTATGTGCCAAAGAATTGTATGTTGCCACAACTGGAACAAACAACCAAAGTATGTGCCAAAGAATTATATGGCAATGGCATGCTATTATATTCCTAAGTTAACCGCCAATTAGTTGTTCAGTTGAAAGCCTCACAAGATGCTTTATTACAAGGTGATATGCTGATTTTTAAGCGTGGTGATGCTATCATAGTTTTTGTGAGTACACCTCTTTTTCATTTCTTAAGTTAAGGCAACATCATACACAGATCTCAAGAATATAGAGTGTAGTTTAATAGCAAGTAGCTCGGTGAGCTTATTTAAATATAGAGACATGGATTCAAAACTTTTTGTGAGTATCACTGTAAATATGTTTTTATAAATATAAGAAGTATTTTATAAAAAAAATATATAATTTGTTAATGATGTTTATAATAAATACATATCAACTTATAACTATCTTTCTGTCTTATCAAATCTATTTAAAATAAATTATTTTCTAAAATGAAATAACAATACAATGTACATTAAACTGGTTAAATTTTTTTTATAATGAAATAACAATACAATGTACATTAAACTGACTTGCTTGTATGGTTCACAAACATGTCACCCAACTGCATTTAATACAAAATGATGTAAAATTCAAAGTAGTCCTTGCTCATATATTAATATATCTAACGCTTGACCTCTACTAAAACAACAGTATGCCCTTCCTCAAAAGAGAAGAACATCAAAAAGCCCAAAATTCAAGGTTATTGCTAACAACTACATATAACATCGTCAACCCACAGGTTTTGATAAATATAGAAAGTACACATCGGAATTATTTGTGCCTTTTAACACTAAACAAATGTAGATCTGGTCACCCCTATCCTTTCGTCATGGAGGACTACCTCTCTGATAGCAACAACAATACAGGATGGCTAGGCTGCATCAAATTAGAATTATCTGTCAAATTGTAAGCCTATGTACATATGGTAACTCTAAAAAAATCCACATGAAACAACTAGATTACATAAAAAAAAACCATTAAAAACTAAATCATATTAACTATTTGAAGAAAGGAATCTCTTTGCAATTCTGTTTGACACTATTTATGGTTGTTTCCTTTCATAATTCTATCTAACATTATTCAGTGTTATTTTTAATTAACCAATAGTATTAACAATGAGTTACATGAATTGGATTTTTTGGGATATATTGGTGGTTTACTAATCAAGAATTAAAATAGATCTAGGTGAGTATGAAATAGATCTAGGTTAGTAACACCCAATTTCTAGTTCTCTTAACACTCAATATATCAAGTGATCAAGTGGTTGTGATTGAAGTAAACTGTAAATGAGTGGACTTGAAACACCTAAAATGAATGTCAAAGCATCAGTCTCAAACAACCAGCGCTTCCAAGAATCTTTAGTTACCAAATGCAAGTCTAAAATGACTATTACTTCATTTCACTTGTTTGATTTCTACGCTTCCAAGAATCTATGGTTACCAAATGCAAGTCTAAAATGACTATTACTTCATTTCACTTGTTTTAATTCTACTTCTTCATATATATAAAAATCATCTACCTACTTCCTAGAAGTAACGAAAAAATATGTCCAATTTCATGAAAAATGAGTCATGCTATGCTCTTTCATGTGTATCTAGTTGTATGAAGAATTGATTAAAAAATATCCTCCTAACCAAACAACTACTATAAATACGTAGCCTCCATACCTTGACTAATAACCACCAGGGCCACCGAACGAAGTAGGAGTTGGCTTGAACCCCTATATTTCCCCATCCAATCAAGATTTGCTACAGCCAATTCATCTTTATCCTGAATGACATTTTTCTCTCCAAGTATATTTTGAAAATGAAGAATATCTCCAGCTTCTATCTTAGAAAAGGAAGGGTTTCTCTGTATTTTCATAGCTACAGTTCCATAAGATCTCGTTTGGGATTCATATAAACCTTCTAGCTCTGGAATTGGAGGAAAATGTGAAAACCAAAAAGAGTTGCATGCCAATTGAAAGTGTTGCTGTCTTTTCCTAGGCCTCATGCTAAACTGAGGGACCTTTCTACTAGCAGTTCCCAATTGAGGTATAAATTCAAAACATAATATATATTCTGACCTAAATGACTTGGAGCACATGGACCACACATATTTTGCATGAAAGAAACACAAAGTAACAATATATTAGAACATGTAATTCCTTAGTGCAAGAGGCATACATCAACTAAATATTTGTAAGACTATTAGGATTGCAAATGCTATTTGTTTTTTCCAGCACAAAATAAAAATAAAAAATATTTTAATCATAAGAATCTAAGCAAAGTGTTGCCTCTGCATTTCTTGTTGAAAGTCGAAACACAATAATCAGTTGCAAACTGGAGCACATTAGCGCCAGTTTTGTACTGAACACTCCCATAGACCTATTTTTGGTCATTTGCTGGACATTAATAAACTTATCTTATTGTATCTCCCTTGAAGAAGATACTAGACTCCAACACTGATTTCTCTCTCCACCATTGCAGGGAAATGCTCCAGACTGGAGATCTTCCCATAAACTATCAATAGCATTTTAAAGGATGCAGTTTGAACCTGAAATGTGAAGACATTTCCAAGGTCTGCATTAATGAACAATGTATACACAACTGCATTCCACTGGAATGACACTCAGATTATACAAGTTGAATAAGGACAAGCTCAATCTGTTAAGAGTTTATTGAATGACTCATTCAGATAAGTATAATTAACAAAAAGTGTTAGCAATACTTCAAGAAAAACCTACATAAGTAGCCATTAAAAGGTAAGTGTGATATTCTCCACTTGTATATGCTTTAGCAGAGGTAAGGAATCCAAGGTCTTATTGAAAGTGACTTGAAAAATATTGATAGTCTTTGTTGAATTATTTTCTCTGAAATTTGCACATTTTTAGCATATCTCAATTTCCGTAGAAGCTCACAACAAATTTGGAGAGTCACGAGTAGTTCTATAACGTAGAGTCATGAATCATTCTTGTTCTAATATATTTTGAAATGGTTGATCACTAATAATTATACTAGTTTGACAAATCAGAAAGACCATTATATTTGACGATATTTTCTCTTGTGGCTTCCTATTTGCTGTAGGTAGTGGTAGAACTCCCATATACTCTTTTCCAAACAATTATGTATGGAATTATTACATACTCAGTGATTGATTTCCATTGGTCTAGGTATAAATTCTTTTGGTACCTCTTTGTTACTCTCTGCACTTTTCTCCTCTACACCATCAAATCAATCAATTACCCATTGCCATTGCCATTGCCCTGCTAGGCTTCTTCATTTTTCACCTTTCAGGCCCCTTATGTTGCATAAACACTCCATTACCCAATGGATATGCATCAATCATATCATGTCTAGGACTCTAGCCTAATACTCAATGGTAAATATAAAATTTCTGATGATCGTTGATCCGTCATTCCCTTTTAAACTTAAAACCCATATCAGAGACAGTGTTTAGGGATTCCCCCTTGAGATGAAAAAGAATCAGTTCTAAAGTGAGTGGAGAGCTGATGTGGTGACAATTGGAATCCCTCATGAGTAGCACCAGTGCTTCCTTGATAAATATTAAGGACTTGATATGTGCAGTGCAGTTTTGAGACATATCCCACGACAGGATTTTCTTACTTAAAAAAGGCCCTGTGTGATGTGGTTTTGGTTGCACTTGTGAGTTGTTGTTTCACTGTTACATTTGTTTTTCTTGCATAATTGACTTAATCACTGCGGTAACATACCATACTCATCAAGGAAGATTTGCCAAGTTTTTGAAGTGATAACATTTGTGTTTCAACAGAATCTGATTCGAGTGTCATTTGCTGATTCCAACTCAGCCACTGAATTCAGATCATTAACCTGACCTAGGGTTTTGGTGAGCTGTTGGTGCCAATATTTGGCAGCGTTTTTTTGGAGGTGTTGGGTTCCACATGGTTGAGAGCTTCTACACACTCCTAGCAATGAGGCACTCCACCAAAACAATGTTAGGAGCCACATGCCAATGAGAATGCTTCCATGACACTCCTAGAGATCCCTGAGCCACTCCCTACAGATTTGGGGTGTTCATACCCACTCCAAATCTCCTACAAGTGGGAAAACAATGGTGGGTACATGTCCCCAATTCCCAAGAGTAATATTCCTGCAACACAGTAATAGCCATCTTATCGTCACAAAACTAACAATGTTGTACAATTGGTGCATGACCATACTGCAATCAGCCTCTATAGGTCACAAAAGTCATCTAAGCATGCTCAGTGATGACATAGGTGATCATACATCATTTTCCAACTTGAATGCAATTCTTATAAAATCATCTCAATAGATCACCATTCTATATGTATGAAGTAGATTTTCATGTTCCATATGCTAGGTGGAATGCTCATCTCAAGGGATCACAATTCAATATGCCTGAAGTATGTTTGATGCAGCGTATGTCGTGCAGGATGGAAAATAATAACAAGATAAGGGAAAATGTCAAGTATGACACATGGCTGGAAGTGTAGGATCATGCATTGCCTCAAGTTTACTTTTCATTTGTCTCTAGTAAGACTGGCTACCAATTGAGATATCCCGATTGTCACCACGCAGGTTCACATGCTGCCTAACATGAACTTGTTAGTTGTCATAGCTGAGAAACTGGCCCACAGGAAGAGACTTATTGTAGTCAGAAGCGCAATATCATTTTCCAATGCAGATTGACCATCACCAACTAAAGCTATTTATCCATGAAGAAATATTCAGTTCCCCTACTGACCATTGATTGGCCTAGTGACTGATTAGTCCAAAAATATTATAGATCCATGTATCTAAGATGACATCTACATCAAATAACCCTACAAATAGCCAAGTTAGTGCTATGTCTTAGAAGTTTCAACTAGTGTGAGGAACAACCTGTGATGTCTTTTGTTATTTCTAAAAAAAGGAATATTTTAGGCATTGGCCCATATTTTCCATTGTGAACACATTCTAAAACCTTGTGCAAAGTGCAAAGTGCAAAAGTGAATGATAAATGAGTATTGGGAGGAAAAATATGCTTTCATCGAAAACTAGGGTGTTTGCACTCCAAATAGGATATTTTTGGGGTTATTTCATTGATGACATATACATGGGAAAAATTGTTGCAGCAATTTCCAGGGTGGTGGGTGTGGTACTATTGGATTTTCCCTTTATCCTGGACTATGAGTGGGCTCATAACTTCTCAATATGGAGATATGAGAAAGAAAATCAGTGTTGAAGGAAAGCCTCAACAAGCAATTGAAGAATTCTTGAAAGATTATTTTGGATTTCAACGTGATTTCTTGGGTGTTGTGGCTGCAGTCTTGGTGATCTTCCCTGTACTATTTGCACTCTCATTTTGTATATCTATAAGCAGATTGAATTTTCAGAAGAGATGGATGACCATATTTTCAACAGTGTTGCTATTAGTGTTGTATATGTAACCACAACATCCACATTAGGTACGAAATTTTACATACATGAGCCACTTTGTGTATAAGCTCATGATTTTGTAAAAATATCACTCTAATATAATAAGAGCCTAGTTCATCGGGCTATGGTCTAGTGATTGAGATGGGATGTTGGCATGCTAATGTCACGGGTTAAAACCATGATGAGGCTGTGGTCTAGTGATTGAGATGGGGTGTTGGCATGCTAAAGTCACGGGTTAAAACCATGATGGATGTAGAGCCTTGGAAATTAAGTTTTTTGCTGAGTTTGATAGCATTTCAAATACAACGCTCATTCAAAAAAAATTATAATAAGGGCCTAATGAATTTATTGGTGACTAAGCCTTATGTTTGAGTTTTATTAGGGATTTTTCCTCATAAGGGTTTTATGGGGATTACCCCCCTCTCATATATATCTCTATCACTTTAATAAATACAAACAACTAGTTTATGGTGTTTACTACACTTTTCTTTCTCCGTTACTTAGATTTGTAGAGGCAATCCAACCTTGAGTATATAAGTGCCCCTTCAGATTTATCACAACATTCAACAAAACATAATTCTCAGTATAGTGAAATAGCACAAGAAAGAGAGAGATCGTGAAATAGAAAAGTGCTCTAAGGCATTTATCACACCTGATCAAAATAATGAATGAATATGTTTTACGAATGAGGAGTGTATGTGTATTTATACACATCCTTCTAGGGTTGGGACACTACCCCCAAGAAGGTGATTAGGCTAACTTAGATAAATGATAACCTGTGTAATTTTATAACTCTGTAACTTACCCATATGTAGGATCATTAAATCCCTCAATACATTAAGTAGTGAGTCAGGACGTGGCCTTTTAAGTGAAGATTACCCATATTCTCAACACTCCCCTTAAGTTGAACGAGGGGTTGTGGAGAGAGATTATGAGATATAAATGTAGGAGTGGGCATACTCAACTCAAAGTAGAATCGGCTATGTCTAAAAAAACAAGTGAGAGGGTTAACAAATACCCATCTCAACATAGGGTTGGCCCTATACACAACAGCCTTCTTGAATATGGACAAGAAGCCAAAAAGAAAAAGTATTAGATCATACCTTTCCCCTTAATGCTGAACGATGGACCATCTAATATCAGACCTTTCCAAGTCAGCCACCTTGTTGGTTGTACTTAATATGTTGAAACTCCAAGTTTGTCCTGCTCTGAGAGAGATTCCCAATCCAACTTCTTTGGCACATGTAATTCAAATGAAGTTTGGAAAAATCTCATCAAACTTAGAGAAATATTGAACCAGCAGAGAGATAATAAGCCAGGTATTGGATTTGGAGGAAATTATGAAAAAGGAGAAAGCTTCAAGATACAAGGAAGAGAATATGAGGAAAGACGAGGAAAAAAAGAAGATGATCCAAGATGTGATGATGAAGACAAGGACATTCAACAAAGAAGATTCAAGAAGAAAGGATGGACAAGGCAAAAGAGTTCAAGGACGTCTTATCAAAAACCATATCATCCAAGGTATGAGAATATATTCCTAGGACATTCCTTCTATTGTCATAATTTTTGGCACAAGGTTATGAATTGCCAAGCTGTGAAGAGGAATGAATCCATAAAGAAAAACTTTCAAAGGATTGAGTGCTATGCATGTCACAATTTTGGACATAAGGTTGAAAATTGTAGAGCTTACAGAAGGAGTACTCAAGCCTACTATAGAGGTATGTATGTGGCTCCCAGAAACATTATATACTACAATTGTCATCTCCTCGGGCACATAACACGTTAGTGCAAAAATAACACAACTAGATCTCCAAGTCATGAACATGTAAAATTTTGGAGAAGGAAATATGATGGGCCAAGCAACAAAATACATGAGGACTTCATACATGAAAAGGATCAAATTGTTCAAAACAATCAAAGTACAGTTCTAGAAGAGACCTCTAAAGAAGAACCTGAAAAGAAGCAAGGAAGAAGGAAGAATGAGGACCTTGTACTTAAAGTTGACCAAGCCAATGAAAAAAGGATGTCAGGAGAAGCTCCTAAGGAAGAATTTAATAAACCTTCTAATATACAACCTGAAGAAGACAAGCTAAGTATTAATGAAGACCTTTTAGACTACACAACTAAGTTGCAAATAAACAAATCATTCCTAGCAAATACAGATGATGAGTATGATCCAAGATGCCTATTTTGAAAACAAAATTTTGACAAAAGAAGTGTCTGGGAGCTACTATCAAAACAACTGCAAGAGCTCAAGGACTTCCTTGGTGAACTTTTGTGTTGAGGAATTGAACATTGTAGGACCATCCATATGTCATGGGTAGTTTCAGAAGATTAGTTCTAGAGTATTGATGGTTGAAGCCATTAGTGGATAAAGCTTATCTCTTGTGGCAATGTCTGGAATATACTTAGAGAAATTTGGAAATCAACCTTGAAACGAACTTGTTGACTGAGTTTGAGGGAATCATTAAGAAAATTTGAGCAATCCATGAGCAGATATAAAGGATCAATAATTGAATAGATAACTATGATAAATCTGATGATTTAGAGCAACCTAATGGAGCATACCTCATTTGAAGACTTGGAATTGTTAAGTAGAGAATTTGAGCAACAGTCTTGTAGAAGTATTGTGGAGTAACATTGTAAAAGACCTAATATATACAGTCAGGAATAAAAAATGAATGCAAGACAAGTTGACAAAAGAAAGATCCTAACAATTGGTAATAGTCAATATTGTGTAGCAGCAGATAATAAGGACTCTATGACAATAAAATGATCTTATTTTGGTGTCAATCTGAAGTCTACACAAATTAGGTTTAAGATTGTGTATCATAGTTTAAAGAAGGCAAGAATTACATTTGGTCTCAACCTAGTTCCTGAGAAAATATTCGAAGACCAGTTGATAAAGGACCATCTATGAGACAAGTTGAAAGAGTAGTCTAAGATCAGACCTTTCCAAGTCAGCCACCTTGTTGGCTGTACTTAATATGCTGAAATTCCAAGTCTGCCCTGCTCTGAGAGAGATTCCCAATCCACCTTCTTTGGCACCCCAAATTCCTCATAGCACAAGCCTGAATCTAATTGACCCTACATGAGGCAGATATTATTATTTGCATATCTCCTTCCAACAACCCTTTCTTCAACTCCATACTTAAGCAAATATTTATCCTCCCATCACAGCCCCCATTTTAGCTTGGTTGCTTGAGTCATTTTTTCATATAAAACACAGTAAACTACATGGACAGTTCGAGGTACAATCTCCTTCATGTGCTACATAATAAATAGTGTAAAATGCCAAACATCTCCTCCCTACCTTGAACACTACCCTAGGCATAGGCACATGTGCAGACACACATTAATAAACCCAGCTTCCACCATCAATTTCACTCATTCTCTTGTATATCTTATGCTCTTTAAAACACCCACGGACACCTCTTTGTTGACACCATTTTCATATTTTTGCTTATCATAATTTATCTTTATTTTAAGTCTTCATAATGTGTATCCTTTATGTTAACACCCAGAATTACCTTAATTGAAAGCCCAAAAGTGTCGAGATAACTCTAGAGAAAGTGGCAATGCCATCCCAAACAATGCGTCTCACTTTGAGTTAGTGCTTTGATAACTCGAGGGGGAAATCCATAGGTGACTCAAGGTTTCAATGGTGAACTTCGGGGGTATATATGACCTCAAAACTGAAAGAAAAGGTGGGGGTTCTACACTACAAAACTCAAAAATCTGCAACTAAATTGTTCGAACAGCAAGACAAAATATCTTATTTATAACCATAGATGATAAAGTAAGTCAAAAGTTACATAAATTGGCTAGTCTCCCCTTGTTACAGAACAACAAGTAAAGTTTCCTAAAATGCAAAGAAAACACTTAAAATATTGAATATATGATCATATATGATGAAGAAAGTGAAAAAAGTTCATATATTCGCTATATTTTCCCCTTGTTTTTGCAATAAAAGTTGCAAAACAACAAGCTAGAGTAGCAAAAAAGTCAAGGAAAACACTTAACATCAACGTTTTAGTATTGATGTCAAGTATCCCCCATACAAATCAGTGATCTAGCTAACAAATTAGCAAAGGTTATCTTAAACCTTCATAAGGCATTTTCCTGGGCACTTTCCCTAAAGTTGAAACTAAATTCAGAATAAAAAGCATGAAACTGTATATCTAAAGCAAAAGCCTCTGCTGTTCGGAATGATGGATAACTCATCACATATGTCTCAAAGAATATCATTGAACATGCAAACAATCTCATTCTATTTCTTCTTGATGTTAATGAAATCAGTAAGCAAGAATTGCTACTCCTCATTAACCCTCATTCGGATCTAAAAGCATCCTCAAGTGCAGCAAAAATAGCTAATGCTAAACATGCAAGGCTAAGTGTTATATCAAGAATAATGATGAACATCTTGGAAAATATGATGATAGGGATGATGAAGGTGTTTTCCTAGGATATGCTACAAACAGTAAAGGATATAGATGTTACAATAAGAGGTTGCATAAGATGGTTGACTGCATTGATATTAAAGTAGATGAAGGAGTCATGTAAAAGACACTCAAATAAACAATGATGAATCATGTACATAGGATACAGTTGAAGATGAAGAAGAACAGGTCCAAGAATTAGAAAAGGAAGAATCTGAATCAGAAAATGAAAATACAGATACACAGCAACAACCAGTAAATCCTTCTTCAAGAATTATTCAAAAGAATCATCCTGAAAGTCAAATTATTGGAAACAAGAATGAATGTGTTCAAACAAGAAGTAAGTTACTTAAGAATTCAGAACAGTCTCACATTGCTTTTTTATCTGTCATGGAACCCAAGAATTTTAATGAAGCCAGTGAAGATGAAGATTGGATAAAAGTTATGAATGAAGAGCTTGATCAAATTGAAAAGAATAATACTTGGGAACTTGTTCCTAGGCCAACAGACAAGAATGTGATTGGGTCCAAATGGGTGTTTAAGAATAAAATGAATGACCAAGGATAAATTGTCAGGAATAAAGCTAGATTGGTCTGTAAAGGATATGCTCAAGTTGAAGGACAAGATTTTGATGAAACCTTTGCACCTGTGGCGAGAATGGAAGCTATCAAAATATTTCTCGCTTATGCTAGTCACAAGAAGTTCAAAATTTATAAGATGGATGTCAAGTCAGCATTTCTCAATGGATATTTAGAAGAAGAAGTTTATATGGAACAACCTGAGGGATTCTCTCTAACAAACAATCATGATCATGTCTGCAAATTGAAGAAAGCTCTATATGGAATGAAACAAGCACCAAGAGCATGGTACTATAGATTAGATAAATATTTACAAGAGAAAGGATTCAAGAAAGGCAATGTTGATAGTAATATGTATATCAAAACAAAAGGTGATGACTTATTAGTTGTTTTGGTTTATGTTGATGATATCATTTTTGGATGTACTAATGCTTCTTATGTTCAATGGTTTGCTAATGCTATGCAATCTGAGTTTGAAATGTCCATGATTGGAGAACTGTCATACTTTCTTGGTCTTCAAATTACTCAGAGTTCTGAAAGACTATTTATCTCTCAAAAGAAATATCTACAAGAGATGTTGAAGAAATTTCAGATGGAGGATTCTTCACTTGTTAGTACCCCTATGATTGTTGGCTGCAAGCTTAGCAAAGATGATATTTCACCAGATGTTGATCAAAGAACATATAGTTCAATGATAGGAAGTCTTCTGTACATTACTGCAACTCATCCTGATATTATGCATGCTGTTGGAATGGTAGGAAGATTTCAGTCCGTTCCCAAACAAAGTCACTTGGTAGCTGTGAAGAGAATTTTCAAATACTTGAAAGGCACAATGCCTTATGGTCTCTGGTATCCTAGGAATCAAAACTTTCAGTTGATCGCATATTCAGATGCTGACTGGGAAAACTGTTTGGATGTAAGAAAGAGCACTAGTGGAGGTGCATTCTTCTTAGGCGATTCATTAGTAGCACGGATGAGTAAAAAGCAAGGTTCTATCTCTCTATCTACTACTGAGGCTAAATACATAGCTGCTGCAACATGCTATACACGGGTATTATGGATGATACAAACTCTTGTTGATTTGGAGGTGAAATATTCTGAACCTATTCCTATTCACTGTGATAACACAAGTGCCATTAGTGTGTCAAAGAACCCTATTCTTCATTCCAATACCAAACACATTCCAATCAAGTATCATTTTTTAGGGAGCAGGTTACAAATAGAGTTGTCCAATTACATTTCATTCCTTCTAAAGAACAGATTGCTGATATCTTTACTAAACCGTTATCCAAAATCTAGTTTGAATATCTACGCTAGAAGTTGGGTGTCATATCTTGTTCCAACTAACTTGTTCACTTTGGCAGGGGGAGTTTGTGCTTATTGCATATCTGATGTAATTCTGAGATGGTTCCAGAATGTTTTATTTGCTGATTTCTGAGTTAATATTGATAGGGGGAGATGTATTGTCATGATTTCTTTGACATTGATGTCAAAGGGGGAGAAGTTCAGGTAGTTGCATATAACAAGCAGTCAGTGATTACACTTGCAACATCATAAATTTTAGGTTTCCATCAATGCCAAAGGGGGAGATTGTTGGCACTTTGATTCAGTTGTCATTGATGGTTGGAAAGCAACGACTGAGTTTTTAAATACAAGAAAAGAATGTTGTTACACAAGCTGTGACTCAGACAAGCTGTGATTCAGCAACTCAGACAAGCTATAACTCAGACAGTTGTGACTGAAACAAGCTATAACTCAGACAGCTGTGACTCAGCAACTCAGACAAGCTATAACTCAGACAGTTGTGACTCAGACAAGCTGTGACTCAGAGGACTGCGACTCAGACGGCCGTGACTCATATGGCTGAGACTCAGATGACCGTGACTTAAATAAGAACACAGTGATTCGCGTCTCGATTTGCGAGCAGCTGGAGACAAATCTAGAAAATATGGGACATGGGTTTTGTGTGCAACGGCCTCATTTAATTGACTCATGAGGAAATCACCAAACAAATCTATGGTTTGAGCTATACAAGTGGTTCTCTGAACATGTAATTCTCAGATTTACTGCTGTGGCCGGTTGTTTACAAATTAGCAATTGGTTGAAACAGCTGTGACTCAAACAACCGTGACTCAAATAAGCTGTGACTCACAAACATATTTTTAATTAGTCAGTTATAGCATGTAAACTCTGGAATTCAAAGAGACAGTTAAAATGTCAGTTACAACGTGTAAATTCTGGAAGTTAAAGAGACAGTTTCAGTTTTAGAATTAGTATATCTAGAAGTTAAAGAGACCGAGGCATATAACTTTAGCATCTATAAAAAACAATTGATAAGAACAAAATTAGCGTGAGATTTGAGAGGATGAAGAGGAGTCATTACTGATGAAGCTGTGATTCGAAGAAGATGAGAACAAAAATGTATGGCTTGATTTAATGAAGAACAGAATGCCCAGAAACTCAAGCTGTAGCAGCACATAACAAAATAAAAAGGGTTTGTAGATATATCTGAACCAGTGTGATATAATTGACTGAATTTTTTCTTACATAGGGTGGTAGGGAGGAGCAAGGGAAGACTGTAAAGTATTATTGGCAAGTTGGTGCTTGTACATTTGGGAGTTGTAGCTTCCATTCAGTTGGTGCTGAAGAAACAGAGGTAGCAGCCTCATTTGGGTTGTAGCTCAGATAAAATAGAATGTAAAGAGAAGTTGGAGCTTGCCTTTCATACTAAGAAGAAGAGGTTTTTTCCCTTTATGGGTTTCCTTAGGAAAATCAGTGTCTCTACATATTTATGTGATTGAACATTGCTTATATGCCTTATATTTAATTCTATTATAACAATATACCTGCTATAAAGGAATGTGCATAGAACATCTCATATCATATTGATTGTCACACTTCATCAAAGTTAAAAGGGAAAAGGAATGTAAAATTGTTTAAGCACAGTAATAACTGATTCACCCCCCCCCCCTTTCAGTTATTTGAATACTTTCATCAATTTGTATCAGAGCAGTGTTCATTTAGTCTAAGGTAGATCCGAAAGCTTAAACATGACAAGCCATGAAGGCTCAACCAATAAAGCTCCTATGTTTGATGGAACAAATTTTTCCTTTTGGAAAGTTAGAATGAGAACATATATAATGTCCTTAGGTGCTGATGTTTGGGAAGTTGTAGAAACTGGATATACAAAACCCGTGGTTCTTTCTTCCAAAGATGACAAGATGGAATTCAGTTTTAATGCTAAGGGAATGAATGCAATATTAAGTGGTCTTGTTGAATCTGAGTTTGTGAAAGTGATGCATCTTGAATCTGCTAAAGATATGTGGGATACACTTATTAATAGCTATGAAGGGAATGAGAAAGTAAAAGATGCCAAATTGCAAACATACAGGCTAAAATTTGAACAAATAAAGATGAATGAGGATGCGACTGTTAGTAAATATTTCCTAAGGGTTGAAGAGCTTGTGAATGCTATGAAGGGCCTCGGTGAAACAATTGAAGAAGCATCCTTAGTTCAGAAAATTTTAAGATCTTTGCCTAATAAATTGAACCCCAAAGTTTCAGCAATAGAAGAGTTAAATGATCTTAAAAATCTAGGTATTGATAAACTCCTATGAACTCCAACTGCCTATGAAATGAGGATCAACAAAGATACAAATACCACTAGAGAAGCCTCCTTTAAAGCAGATAAGAATATTGATTATGGAGCAGATGAGATTGAGGCAAAATTTGTAAGAAGATTGAAGAAAGGATCAGGTAAATATAGAGACAAGCTGCGTTTTAAATGTTTTAACTATGGTAAGATAGGTCATTTTGCCTCTAAATGTCCTCACAAGAAAAAAGATCATAATTCTGATGATGAAGAGAAATACAAATTTAAGAAATATAGTAAAAAGAAAAGTTTGTGTGCAAATA
This sequence comes from Larix kaempferi, assembly GCA_027924585.1. NCBI lineage: Eukaryota > Viridiplantae > Streptophyta > Pinopsida > Pinales > Pinaceae > Larix > Larix kaempferi. The sequence continues at coordinate 1,629,226 of BSBM01000636.1, read as the reverse complement.
ATGATGTCTCCTCAGAGGATAACCATCATGAACCAACAATCATGAACCATGCAAGGCTAAACATCACATACAAGTAAACATGCAAGTCAAGTAAACATGCAAGGCTAAGTAAACATGCAAGGCTAAACATCACATACAAGTAAACATGCAAGTCAAATAAACATGCAAGTCAAGTAAACATGCAAGGCTAAACATCACATATAAGTAAACATGCAAGTCAACGTATCATAATAAGGCAACACGATGCCATACTAGTCTCATGCACATCAAGTCATTGTCAAAGGTAGGTTTAGGGGCCTTCTCAATTGTATGTGGTCATATGTCTCATGTGTTTCATGCAATGAGAGGAAGCTCATAATCACCATCCCAGGATAAGGAAGGTCATGTGGTCATCTCATCCTCCTCAGGTTAACTCATAAAGGGGTGGCCAGCCCCTTGATGATAACCATATTCCTCGGAAGATGTCACACATATTCAATAATAAGCTATGCAACAAAGTGAACAAACATTTCGCATATAAATTTCAAAAAGCACAAACATAGTTATATTAATTGTTCTAATAAGCACAATACTATCAAACATAGAGATACATAAATCATTAAAGTTTCGAAAACAAAAGAATTAATTGCAATAAACCAATTATAAGCGATATGGTCATCTCATATTCCTTGGGTTAACTCAGGAAGGGGTGGCCAGTCCCTTGAGGATAACCATAGTCATCTAAAGAGGTCACACATATTCAAACATATGATATGAGCAATAACATACAGATATGGAACCTCAATTCCAAAATATCACCATGAAACGACTAGATCAATAAACTTGTTACAAAACTGAAAAGAGTTCATGGATTCACTTAGTCAAATACCAATCTTAAATGTTTACCACTACATTTTTTCTATGTTTTTGTTTTTTTCTCATAAATTGTAAGAGGGGGACTTCATCTTCGGTGTCTTTCCCCTTTGTAGTTGTTGTTCCCTCTTTTTCCATTGATTGTGTGGATAACCACTCCCGCGCCATACTTTAGGTACGTCGATTAGGAGGGGGTGGAGGTTGATGGACAGGGGCATCATATGCAAAAACCAAGACAGTTATATAGATATAAGTGCAAATTTATTATTGATATACGTTTTTCATTATTTTCAATTTCATTACAATGATCTTTACCTGCTCGCTGACTAGCCGAGTCAATTGGAGTGTCCATTGGATCTGCCATTTGTTCCTCTCCCGACTAAGCATGAGAAGGTACATGCTCTGCCATTCATAGAAAAATATTAATTAGTAAACGTCATCAATTATGTATTTAAAATCATATTGAATACATTTTTTTATAGCATACATACCTAAATGGCTAGGCAGCTCACCACCATCGCGTGGTATCGGTTCGGTACCGCTACCCTCATTGCTTTTGTAGGTCTCACCCTGAAAATTAAAAAAAGACATTCATTTTTCGATGTAATCATTCATGGATAGATTACGCAAGTTCATTATAATGATGTTCTTATTGATTTTATTTACCTCGACATGAATCAATGGGGAAACTGGGGTTTGCCCCAAGCTTTTTCGATGTTCCAACACATGCTGAAAACTGTACTTGAAGCCGAGCTTCAAGTCTTCATCAGTGGCTGCCTCAAGAAAAGAATTTCCATACAATGCATAACACCATGTAAAGTGCTTGTGATAAATCAATTAATTGTTCGCTACAGTTAGAAAAGTCAATTAATTGTTGGCTACAGATAATGATCAAATGATTCTTACAATTCGTGCCCTTAACTTCTGATATCCATCCTGGCCCAGTTTGTGCTGCCCATGTTTTTCCATTCTTTCCTTAGTTGCTTTAGATGTGTCGGGGAGCCTATGAAAGGTTGCAAATACGTTAGATATTGCAACTTAAATATATTTAAAAGTTTAAAAAAATATGATACATGCCATACCTTCTTGAACCGATTGGCTTAGTCTTTCCTTGTTTTCTCAATGCCTTCTCCTTTGCATCCTCGATGAGCGCCTTCCACTCCTTGTCTGGAACCATCGGAGGATGCTCATACTTGTGGTTAATTTGCGAATTCTCCCTATAATCTGCCCTGACATATTTTAAATTTACCCCAGTTGCTACGGTGACACCTTTTGTGTTGAAGGTCTCACCAAACAAGCTGACCATGTGGTTCATCAAATCATCTTTCAATTTTTCATTTTGGGCATTCCACCATGTACGAATGGTGGGCCCAAAAATATCTAATGCCTTTTCATGCAGGTTCTTGTAAAAGAAATTATTTCCTGCAAAAAACATATGATCATTAATTAAAACTACGTTGAGTTATGTGGCTTTGAATTACATGAAAAAAAACACATAATAAATTAAATAATACCTGCAATCTTCGGTATCTTGATTGGAATACACTCATCGTTCACCAAGAAGCTCATGGGCAATGATCCCTTGCTAACCACACGTATTGAGCCGAGATAGCAACTATCACAACCGATGCCACTGTCCTCTCTATCATCATGTGGAGTAGCGGTGTTTGAAGGGCCATCTTCACCTCCAACATCCGTTGAGGGCATGGCATCTAAAGTGCCATGTTGTATAGGAGTGGAAAATAGCCTCGTTGGTACGGTAGATTTACGAAGTGTTGAAGCATCGTTACTAACTATACCGCCCTCTGCAGTCTGTTCTTGACACACGGGTGTTGGCTCCAAAAAACTCTAAGGAATACAACTTCAATTGATTAGAACACATCAAAAAAAGAAAACTAAAATAACATAAATGAATATATGTAGTTCGTAAAAACTTTCAAAGATGCCCCTTACCCCGTATTTTTTTTATCTTTCTCCTCAATTCATCAATTTGAGCTTGTATTTCTTCAGTCATTGGATCGATTAAAATCAGTTCAAGAAGGTCTTTATTGCACTTATTCAAAGCCATTTTCATAGTAACCATTGGGTCGGTTGAATAATGTATCTCTACTCCATTGACCACATCATCACCTTGATGCGGTGTGCTCTACGAACGTCAATAAAAAAATCACGTAAAAAATATATAATGCATATAATGACAAAAAAAAGTACTATAATCATGTTTAGGTACTATTACGCTATCATTTACCTGATTTGACGACATTGGTGCCTTCCCACGGTCACCCTGCCACAATACAATAAGCAAGACATATTAATATCGATAACGAAAAATTGAACCATGTATAATAAACTTGATTAATATAAAAAAAAAGTTATTGTTACTATGAGAGTCAACTTTACCTGTCCTGAAGCTCTAGGTGTGCTCATAGTACCGACCCCCTGCCATGATACAATAAGAATGATATCATATTGAAATTTTGAGCTCAATATAAAAAAAAATGTCAAATGTAATATAATCATGAGTTGTGGTTACTATTACATTGATGCTATTAGGTACTATTAAACTAACATGTACTCATCATGAGTTGTGGTTATCTTTTCAGCCCTATTTCCATGAAAATAATTACATGTACTCATCTCATTAGTGATGTTGTCTTTTTTTGGTCTATTGCTGAAGATGAAGGGAGAATCCCTAGCATGGATGATATGCTAAGGTGGCTTCTTTGATTGTATGATTTTACTTGACATGCTCATTTCATCATGCAAGGAGTAGGTAGGTAGGATGAATAAGCTCTTGCAAGAGCATTTGATGTGTGGTTGTAAAGAAAAACAATGATGTGTCGTGTGTTGATTTCCTTGCTTTTGATGGTCAAAGCCCACAAGTTACTTGCAAAGATTTTGGGGTTCTTGTATGCTCTCCATTACAAGATCAAGCATACGTCCCGCAATTGAAGCCTATTGTTAAGCCCCATTTTGTATGGGTGTCCACATGTGATTTTGATCACTCTTGAGGGGGTGACATGCCATGATGAAGTTTTGCTGGTTCATTCCTTAGTACTTTGATGATGCCCTAACAATGATGTTTTAGGTGGATGTTCATAACTTCATGGAGCATATGGATGTTTGAAGCATGTTGGGTTAATTCAATTGTTGAGTATGAAAAGCAACAAAGGAAGGAGTATGTCAAAGTTTGGGTGGTTTTTAGGAGGTTCTGGGCACAATTTCCACCATCAATAGCCCCCCCTAAGAGGTAATTTTGGGCATTTCTTAGCCCTCAAACAGCCTCAACTTTCAATCTGGGCATGTTTTGAAGTGAAAAAATAATGACGTTGAGATCTGGGAATATCTCAATTATTAAAACAACAAGAAAGAAGGTCATTTATCAAACCTGAGCACTACTACCTCCATTCTATGCACGTTTGCAGCCCTAAAGAGTGATGAACAACAATAGAAAATTAGCTTTTCATTCTGGGCCAAATTTGAATGTTAAATTTCATTTCTGGGCATAGGTAGCAGTGGTAAGATTCTTGAATTCTTAGTTGCATGTTGTTTAGGACAGTCTAGGTGTATTGTTTGCCCTCAAAGAGCAATATAGTTATACAGATCTGATTTAGTCTTTGAAGTAAAAATTGTGCCAAAACGTTGAAACAGCAGTCAAAGAGCCTTGAAAGGTCATCATTTGGAGCCTTGAGTAGATTTGTAGCAGGACAAAGAAGCAACATTACTCCACTCTAAGACAGTGTCCAACATTTTGATGCCAAATGGAAGGGCCGCTCCACTTTCAAATGAGTCATATTGTTGTCAGAGGAGTGATCTAGTTTTTTTGAATGGTTTTCCTTTGCCATGTGGAGCAAGCCGCACCCCAATTATAATCCTCTCCCCACATATCGCTGGCTTTTTAGATCACTATGGTAAGTGCGAACAAGTACCCAGTTTGAATCCCCTTGGGGGAGGGGCACTAATCTACACAGATCCAACTAAGATGGAAGTGGAGCAAGTGGTAATAGACCAAGTACTTCATCTTGTGGGTCAACTATTACCATAGTACCCAAGAAAGATGGAACTCTAACAAGATTACCCTCAAGAACCGGGACCCAGTGGCTAGGATCAATGACTTGTTGGACTGGCTAGGATAATTGACTTATTGGACCAACTACAACATGTAAATTACTTCACCAAATTGGATCTCAAATCAAGATACCACCGAGTTTGAGTCAAAGAATTATATGCTTGGAACACTGCCTTGAAGGCAAGGTCAAGTCCATATGAATTGTTAATTGTGTCTTTTGGTTAATGTAATGCACCATCTACGTTTATGTGATTGATGAATGATGTTCTACATCCCTACTTAGATTTGTCTACTTTAGTGTATTTAGACAACATATGAGCTTTGAAAAAGGAGGTTAGCCTTAAATGGCAAGCTCCTACTGATGTAGCTAAAGAGAGCAACGTTGTGGGAGCAACAGAATACCTTCAAAAATTCATAGTATCATTTTCGGTTATGGCAGCACCACTCCATGCCATAATGGCCAGTGGCATGATTTTCCAATGGGGAAAGAATAAGTGGAAGGCCTTTGAAGAATTGAAGAATAAGTTTAGTCAAGCACCAGTCCTGGCATTACCCAATCTGCAACAACCCTTCTAAGTCGAAACGAATGAAAGTAGGTATGCTATTGGAAAGATTTGGCGGAAGACCTTTGAATAATCAAAGAATAAGTTTAGACTTTCAGTGAAGCACCACTCCTATCATGATGCAAGAAGGTAAGTTGGTCTCCTATCATTCTGAGTTGTTTCATGGAGCAACCTTGAACTACTCTACATACAACAAGGAGTTTAATGCCTTAGTGAAATTAGTCAAGAAGTCGAAGCATTATGTATTATGCAAGGAGTGTATCATCCATATTGATCATTATTTTTTACAATACTTGCTAGCACAAAGCAAGCAAGGCACTACATATGAATGGTATTTTTACAGCAATTTCATCTAAAAATCAAATACAAAAGGGAAATGCAAACAAGTTGAAAAACACAATATAAAGGCACCCTTATTATAATCCTCCCCCCCACATGTTCCAACTATTATATTACCCCACCATTTTATATTACTCTTGAGCTTCAATATCTGCATGTACATAATTCCCTGTATGATTCTAATGCCTCTCACTCATTAATACCCTTCGATGTCACAAAACAATTAGGCTTGGATAGAGTAATTTGTTCAATGAAGAAAATCCCCAAATCCAAGATAAATTCAAACCTAGGTTACCAATTCACAGAAGAAAACCAAATCATGTTTTTATTGAAAAGAATGCAAAATAGAGGAAGAGGGTATGGCTTACCGAAGACATCGTGCCCCTTTTATGTCTCTGTCAGTATCCTCACAATCTTCTCTATAAATCCCTTATGGTCTTTGCTCCTCGCAGTGTGCTCTCCGCGACCAACTCTGTCAAATCCCTGTGCTCCTCGTAGGGTCTTTTCTCCTCGTGGGACTGTGATTTTGGCATACTAGAGAATGTGGGTGCTCTGGAAATACCTCCAAGTCTAATCCTCGCGGCACTATGCTCTCTGTATACCAAATCCGAAAGTGAATGTGGTTCTACTCCTCGCAGTCCTCAGCCGAAAGAGAATGTGGGTCTACTCCTCGCAGTCTACTGCTCAGAGGGTCACAATGAATGGTGGCTTCACATGATGATGGCTCTACTTCTCATAGTGGTACTGGTGGCTATGACTTGCTCTGATCAGGATTTAATTTTGGCTTCTCCGATGCAGCTCGAGCTATCTCCCACAATGTCAACAAACGCCCTCGTGATTTCTCTAATTCATTGATAGGATTTGACTTCCCTTTTTATTTGCTGTCAAGTTTTGTGTAATCTCATAAGGTCTTAGTGCACATTGGAGAATGGGAATGAACTCGAATCATCCTTTACCCTTTTTTTAATACTATAGCAAGTACTATGGGAATGAACTCATATTTCCAGGTTACCTCTTCTCTAATTATAGGCCACAACATAATGTATGGTTTTTTTTCACATGAAACATAGAAGTACATGAATTTTTGACATTAATTGGTCATTAGTTGGACATTAATAAAAATTATCTTATCTTATCTCCAACTTTCACAAATATGGCTTTAGATTATGTTCAAGCTAAGGTATGTGTAGCTTGATCTTGATTTATGCAAACACTTTGATTGTCAAATTAGATAATAATTGATCTTTAAGGAAGTTATATTTCATCAAAAATATTTATATGCTATTCCAATTGCATCATTGTTTCTTCAAAAGATAACACTTGTATTAAGTGCAAGCATATATTACAGTCTTTTGAATTATCTGTCCAATCTGAATCTGTAAAACCCATCAAACACAACTTCATTAGAATTTAGGCCCAATGTTTCTTTCATATTACTTAAGAACATGTTTAGATGCTTTTCGATGAAGATCCTATGGATTATCCATGTATCTTGAAAATATAAGGCCTATTATGCGTCAATGGTGTATATTACTTGCCAATCAACTTGTTCAGTACCATGTTGAGAAACTAGCTTAATTTTACAATTAGCTATTATAAATTTAATCAACAGATTTACAAGAGAAAGGGTTGGAATCCAGCCCTAAAATTGTTAATGACAAGAGGTTAGCCACATATACAATCTTGTTTAATCCATGGTCCATTTGAAAACACAAATGTATTTGGGTGTGGCCTAACAAGATTAAAATGGTTATGGGAGGGAATGTGTCAATGGAGGACGTGGAGGTTTTGATTACCACAACATGGGTAGGTAAATTTATGGAATGAAATTAAGTGAATTTGGCCCTAAATAGGGATCATCTAGCTTGATAACTATGAACATGACCTCAATCCACCACATATGACATTTGTAATTAAGGTATCTTTGGCCTGGGCAAGGTTAAATTTAGGTTTAAATAGATTATATCAATTTTTATTTTAAAGGTAGCAAGATTTATCATAGACTATAGTCAATTTATATTGAAAATATAGGGTAGTGACTCATTCAAAATTAATTATATAAATGTTTATTAATGTTTGAAACTTTACCAACATTAATCATAAACCATAATTATATATATAAATTAAAAAAATTTAATTTATATGGTATTTTTTCAATAACTTAAAAATATTTAAATCAAAATCAATTAAGCAGAGCTCTATTACAATATTTTTTGACAAATCTATTTGTAGCCTTGTAGCTCTCTAAATAAGCTTCTCAGATACAAAACGCTAACTACTTAACATGGTAAAATAATTACAAATACAAATTCCTAGCGGATCTTAATTAATAAAGAGACATGTTTTACATTGATTGATGAACACTAACTTATTCAACCTTATTTCAAAGAGATGGTCTTATACAATGTAAGAATAACTCCTAAAGGAAGGTAGGGTAGGACTCTAACATGACCTCCCCCTTAAAAAGTAGCATTGTGATCATCAATATGGTCCATGGTCCATAGTGGAAGGGATAGCTCATAAGGGATAGGAAATTGTAGTCAGTCCATGGTCCATCGCAACATATAATTCTCGCTCGATAGTTCAAGTGCTATCAAACTCCTTAACAACTAGACCTCCAACAATATTTAAGTTGCAGGGTCCTTCAAATGCATGGCCATGGTAAACTAGTCTCACAAAAAAATTGAAAGGGGAAATCAATTTTATTCACAAGTCAAGATTGATGTCCAATTTAGACATTGAAAGGGGAAATCCAGTTTATTCACAAAAAAATGATAAATGGAGAATTCCTTTCAGATGTGGGTATTATGTATTGTGAATTGTGTCTACATGGATAGAATTCAGTATGAATACAAGTCCATTGAACTCAAGACTTCCATCTAGCACCTAAGTTGCCTAGTTCATGTTGTTGTTCAAATTTGAGAGCAATGAAATTCAAAAAAGGTTTCTGGCTATAGCGACGAACTTTCGAGGCTATAGAAACGAAAATTACATCCGTCATTATAGCCACGAACGTTAGGGGAATTTTCAATTTTTTACAAAAATTTAAACTGTTTTTCCACGAAAAAATCAATTTTAACTGTTTCATGGCAAAATTTCGTGGGACTTTTGAGCCATATGTAGTAGTGCTAGGATCAATGATCTATTCGATCAAGTCAAGGGATCCAAAGTGTTTTCCAAGTTAGATGTAAGATCTTGATATTACCAAGTGAGGATAAAAGTTGAGGATGTCCATAAAACAACCTTTACAACACGATATGACCATTTTGACTTTGTGGTAATCCCCTTTGGGATTACCAATGATCCAGCCACCTTCATGTGCATCCTGAACAATATTTTGAGCAAGTATGTATATAAATTTGTTCTTGTGTTCATTGGTGATATACTTATCAACTCTAAAGATGAAGAGAACACAAAAAACACCTAAGAATAATACTACAAACACTTAGAGAACATCATCTTTATTATAATTTTAGTAAGTGTGACTTCTTTAGAAGGGGTCTATATTATTTGGTCCATGTCATTTCAGAAGCAAGGATAGTTGTAGACCCCGATGAAACAAAGGATATAATAGAATGACCTACCCCTAGGTATGTGACTCATGTAAGATCATCCATGGGTATTATGTGATATTACCATAGGTTCAATGAGAATTTTTCGAAACTGGCCTATCCCATCACTTCATTATAGAAGAAGGGAGATAAATTTGTTTGGTATTAGAAGTGTGAGGAGATTTTTTAGTGGTTAAAAAAATTATTAACAACTACACCTATCTTAAATGTTGTTGTCCCTCATAAGGATTTTTTTGCTTGTATCGATGCATGTAAGGAAGGATTTGGTGGAATTCTTCTGTGGGAAAACCATGTGATGTGCAATTGGTCTAGGAAGATGAAAGAGCATAAAAGCAACTATTCCACCCATGATCGGGAGTTGGATGCCATACTACATGCGGGAAAGGTTTGGTGATAATATTTGATAATGAGAAAATTCCCCCTTATAACAAACAACATTGTACTAAAATACATGTTTGACCATCCTAGTCTAAATGCTAGAAAATCAAGATGGCTAGCCTTCCTAAGTGAGTATGATTTTGAATATAAACATATTAAAGGAAAGGAAACAAGGTTGTCCATTCTTCAATTAAAATCATATCTCAAATTCATGTTGTAACAACCACCTATTATCAAACAAATATGAAAAATAAGCTCATAGAAACACCTAGAAATGATGAATTTTATTACCAAATAGTAGAAAAATTGTAGAGTGAGGAATCATGTCTGAAAATTTAAAACTACAATATTTTTGTAGATGGATTGTTTCTATTTAAAAATAGAATTTATGTATCTGATGTAATAGAATTGAAGCTTCTAATACTTGATGAGAGGCATAAAATACCCTACTCAGGACACCTATGATACCAAAAAATGATTACAACTGTAAAAAGACATATTGTTGTTGGGTGTGTTATATTCTTTGCATGTAAATTGACGATCAAAGTTGATAGTCGAGTGGTAGCAATTTGAATAGAATTGAAGTCGATAAAAGGTATAAGTAGATTCATTGGGACAATGAGTATAGTCGATTGGTCAACAGGGAAGTTGATGAGAGCAAAGAGGGCATGGACTTGATGAACACCTAGATGATAAGAGGCTCAATAGGGGATCGACTATGGTTGACTCAGTCAAATTTTCTATAAAAAAAAAATGCATTCGATTAGGAAGTTATGGATTAGAATTAATAAGTAGTTAGTCATAACTAACTTGGGTACCACGAGCTAGTGTATGTGGTGCATCTATAAATATGATTGAAGGTAGAAGGCTAAGTAGGAGAACAAGTGAATATCACTTGGAGAGAGTAGTAGAGTGTAAGTGAATTGATGCTTGAGGTATTGTGATCTAGTAAATCATTGTTGTAAACGATGGTAAAGAGGGTTTCTAACATATGAGTGGTTAAGCTCATTTGTTTGCTAGTTTTCGTCGATAGATGGGTTTATAGGGTAATTTATGTTTACTATGTGTGGTTATATTTTGTGCCACTATTAATTCTATTTAACTGTAGGAATCATTATGCATTCTCATAGTAATAGGTAATAGAACCAAACAATTGGTATCATAGATATATTTTGCTTCAAGGGGATGCATCTATTACTAAGGGTTTGTCTTGGACCTGGATTTGGAGAATACCTAGTTTTAGTGGGATTTCTAGATTGAATTATTCATATTTGGCAATGGTTAGTAGTTCAAGGATAGAAATTGAAAGTTTAATGGATATAATTTTGATCTTTGGAAGCTTAAAATGGAGGATCTCCTTATAGATCGAGGACTATGGATTGATGTCGACCCCAGAACCACTTTGATAGGTATGTCAAAGGAAGATTGCTATAAACTTGACAGAAAAGAAAGGAGTACAATCCGAATTTGCTTAACATATTTTGAATTGCTAAATGTATTAGAAGGAGACACTACAAAGAAACTCTGGGAAAAGTTGGGAAACTTGTACCAGTCAAAATATTTGATTAACAAGTTGTTTCCTCATAAGAAACTATATCTTCTTAGCAAGGATAACGGAGACTCATTTACAGAGTACCTGAATGCATTCAACGCCGTGATTAGTCAATTACTGACTTTGGATATTAAAATTACTGAGTCTAGGAGAAATGTATGTCTATTGTATTATTTTCCAAACGCATGAGATAACCTAGTTGGAAATGTATCAGTCTCTTGTATTATTTTTCAAACTCATGAGATAACCTGGTCATGGCTATTGGAAGAAATAATACCACATTAAATATCAATGATGTGGTTTCGTATATGTTGTTAGAGGAGATGAGACAAAAGAACATGGAGAGTTTGACCAATGATACCTCGATGGTGAGAGGTATATCAATAAAAAAAGGAAACAATAAATCCTCTGGTGGAAGATTAAAGTCGACGGGTAGATATAAATCCCCTAGTCTACCAATGACAAGATTAAGACTAGATATAAATCCCCTATTCTAACAATGAGAAGATGTTGGCAATGAAGAAAAGTTGGGAATTATAAGTGTAATTGTAATTCGATGGAAGTTGGGAAAAGAAAAGGATATGGGGAAGGACAGTTGATTGGAAGTAAGACTTCGACTGGAGAAAATGGGATGTGTATTTGGCCTTGATAAGTACATAATCATATGATGAATCTTGGTCTATTGACTCTGGTTCATCATTTCATATGACACCACGTAGAGAATGGTTCTATGAATATGAGAACTTTGACAATAGTGACATTCTTCTAGGAGATGATTCACTAACAAAGATTGTCGGATGAGCTAAAGTTCTACTGCTGTTAAAATATGGAAGGTGAGGAACTCTTCTAAGATTGTTGCATATCCCAGGATTGGATCAAAACATGATTTCTATGAGTAAGATGGGGAACGCAGCTATGTAGTCCGTACTTGAGAAATATACATGCAACATGGTGCAAGGAGTGATGGTACTATTGAGAGGATTATGGACTCGAAGAGTATACAAGCTATTGGGAAGAACATACACCAATGGGTGTGGGACTATAATATTTTCTGAATATGATGATATATCTTCATGTCTAGTCGACTTGACCATGTTGTGGAATCAACAAATGGGATACATTGGTGAAAAAGAAATTCATGCTATGCACAGTAAAGGTATGTTAAAAGGTCTCCCTTACTATTTTTAAGAAAAAGAATTTTTTGAACATTGCATTTATGGTAAATAGAGTAATGTAAGTTTTTCATCTGGGGTTACCAGGAGCAAGAAAATACTGGATTCAATACATAGTGATGTGTTTGGACCAATACCACTCCCATCACTAGGAGGATCACAATATTATGCCTCTCTCATAGATGATTTATTGTTGTATTCTAGGGAATTGCATCAATTACCAGTAGTACAATATACCAACATAAAGAAGAATCACATACACACACATTATATAATCATACATAAGAGAGTAAGAGGGACAACAAAAACAAGCTTTTGTATTAACAAGACCAAATATATTACAATATCAGTGCATAGATGACCTATGTTATCGGCTCTCCATCCTATATATATTGATTACAAACAATTATTCAGTTAAAACTTCCTGGTTAGTCATCTAACCGATCGACTACATTGCCTCAACCATAGTCGGTGGAGGACCTATTGGACCAGTCACCTAGGATCCTCCAACACTCCCCCACCAACAAAACGTTTATTCATACCAAATAGATCAAGAAAATAACTGAAGAATTGGATCAAAATTGGTAACCACTGCTGCTTATGGTTGCAAACTAGTGGATGCAGTTGATGGATTTGGGTTGATGCAGCCTTCTACAATAGTTGGGTTTGAGGAAGCGAGACGTCGTCTGAAGTATTCCCATGTGTGAGAAGTCGCCTGCATGTCTACACTAAGAGAAATCATATCAAGGAATAGACATATGTTTAACATTGTGAAGATCAGGTCCCAGGAGCAAGTGTTGTTGGTCGGCGGCCAGGAGGAGGAAATCATCTAAGAAGCAATTGGTTCAACTTCTCTTTGAAATATGTGCTTGAGTATCCCACCGTGTCTGTTTATTTTGGAGTTGATATAGGTGATTTTGCTCCATTTGAATTTGTTGTTCACATATCTAAAGAGTGACAGGATCTGTGGTATCCTTTTGTTGGAATACCCATACCGACATCGTCTAGACCTTTCCTATATCGATAAAAATTTGGCCATAAGAACTATACCAATTATTAAGTACATAGGTAGACTATTATTCCTTGATAGCATATTCCTTTAGTTGTTTGTGTCAGTCAAGAAATAACTGATATTGCTTTGCAAGAAGAGAAATGGTTTGCTTGACATCTTCTTGATCTTTATGTCAAACAAATTCCTGATATAATGATACCAAGGACCCCACTAAGTTAGTCATTTTCTCTAAAGGATTATGGGATGAGGGTCTATGAAGGGCCAGTGCCACTTGACGAATAAGATCTTGATAGGTGTATAATGCTTTGCTTTGTTCTTCCTTCATCCTGTCGACTTTATGTTTGTTCTCTGCCCATCATTTCTGTTTTTCCTTATGGATGACGTCCAGGATTCTATCCAACTCATGATATTTTGGTATTGCAGGATCAAATGTAACTGATGCTCCTACAAGGTCTTTTGTGAACTTTAGTGTCACTTTCAATGGCTTCTTCTTATTCTTTTTGTTCTTCTTTTTCTAGGAACCGTAAGTTGGAGTTGTTGTATGAGGGGTTGTCGGTATATAAGATGATGGTGGATTAGTTGATTCTGGTTGAACATGTGACTTGAGTCAAATGGTCGATTCAGGGGGGACGATAAACTAGGGGATAATGGACGACTCTAGGGGAATGGTCAAATCAGGGAGGATACTTGAATTGGGTGGAACGGTCTATTTAGTGTCATCTGAATCATTGGGAACAACCGGTTTAGTGATAGACGACTCAAGATTACCATGTAACGTTTCTGGAGTAATTTTTTCAATAGGTGAGTCATGGGGTATGGGTGATTGAGGAAACTCTGGAATTTCTTGGATTTTTTCATAACGAGTAGTGTAAGTGGGGAGTGGTGGAGGATTCAAAGGTGGCATGGTGGATTGTTAATTAAGGACATATCCAAATGGGGGGATACAAGGATGTCTGGGTATATAGTAGCTTCTTGAACCGTCTGGGTGGTAACAAGTGATTTCCAATTAGCAGATAGGTTGGGTAAATTAGCAACAAATTTCTGAAAATTGGGGTTTTGCATATAGGTGGGCCCCTTTGGGGAAGCCTCCTCAATAACGGTCAGGGACAAGGGAGGTGAATTATCGGGGATGGGAATAGGGTCTTTGGCATGTGATTGCATACGATTTTTTGGCTTCTTCAGTGGGGTTGAATTTACCTATGCAGGAATAGCTCGACTAGCAAGGATTTGTTCGATCTACTCATTGACTATGATGTGGTGTGCAACAACATATTTAATGATATGCTAATACTCCACGTTTGATTCCTAGATATCATCCTTAGTTGGGGCATTCAACATCATTTTCTTTTTTACTGACCCTTTTCCTTTGAATAGTTATTGCTTATTGAACATGCTTTCTACTACAATGTCAAGTTGTTCTTTAGTCACGTCGGGCTCATACTGTTGCTCATCGAGTAAATCGTCATTAGTGGTTGCACCCGACAGATCATCGATTTCGATATGCCTAGCCTGTTTTGTTTTCTTGCTTTGCTTGGGTAGGGGAATGATAGCAACAAGATTTTATTTTTCCTCTAGAGGCCCAAATATTTGGAGATACAGTATAGACTCATAGAATTCTTATTTTTCTCCATCGGTTAGGGGTTCTTTTAGATGATCTGGTACCTTCCATGCTAACTCGGGATTGAGTGCACAATATTCAACTGAGCACTAATATCTAAGAAAATATCTGGAACATATGGATAGTAGTCTAATTCAGCTACATTACTGGTGGAGCCTTCCATGTACTATTCTTTAGCGCAATCGAGTTCTAGCTCAATGTGGACAGTTAGTGGTAGGCTTCAACGAACTTGCTGCAGGACTCACCACCTAGAGCATGATGTTTTAAGGACTTGAAACCAGTTTTAAAGCTACATTTTGGGCATTGTCGGACCCTTGGTGCATCCCTGAGACACAAAGACCCGAAGGTTATGCATAGCTGCTCGATAGTTGGTAGTAAAAGAAGGGTCTCCAATGGGTTTTAGTCGGTACATTTCCACCTATATTAATAAAGAAGGATACTGAATCATTGACCCAGTTTCTTGACACTTTTCTCAAGTCGAATGGACTATCCCTACTAAATAATCCGCCCAGTTAAGTATTTTTACTTTTGTTGCGATTTCTTTTACAGATTCCAACATATCTAGTTGGATGTCGGATGGTCAACCTGTGCTAGTTAGACAGGATGAAATGATGATAGAGGAAAACTTATAGGTATTATATTGGATTTTGTTAATAACCAATCCTTTGGAGTTCTTCCCTTGCAACGACCCTGTGAAATATTCAACAAGTTTTGGATTGACCCGAACTGGCACATGAATCCATATGGTCGAATGTCATGTGACTCATCCAATTAGCTCAACATTAATCTCAAGAGGTTGGTAAAACCATAGTTTCCCATTTTGGTACCGACTGACTATATGTTGCGTAATTAAATATTTCAGTCCATGGAAATGGTCCAGCAACGGAGCTTGCAAATAGTGTTGGTTATTTGCAGTAGACAATTTGTTAGCGGCTTCAATCCATTTATAATTTTGTATGCCCCAGTTACATGTTTTTTTCCAATAGCGTCTCCATTGGTTCTCTAATGTTCGTGCTTTGCGGATTCTTAGAAAGCAAGCTTTCAAGGGAGAGGACAAACTATCCTCTAATGTAGGTAAATTATTCTCTGCGAGTTTCATTGATCTTGTTTTAGATGTGGCTCTCTTCGGTCCCATTGTATGCACAGTCTCAGTTAGAGGATTTGAATTGCTAAGTGTGGTTGCAATTGGTGCTAAGTGAACTTGCTCAATTTATTTGCAAAAGTGTTCCCAATCTTGTTCAAGGTCTGTATTTATAGGTGGAATTCTTAAGGTCAATTCCAGTTTGTAGGAGAGTGTATTAACTGTTTATTTGATTGTTTCCATCTACCTTGTATGTGTGAATTTTCTTCCCATTCAAGATTCATCGACCAATCTTCATAGTTTTGTTGGCGTGGTCAATCATGCCAATGCTTATTATGAACTGGTTGATGCATTCTTGAATGATATTATGGTTGATACTAGGCGCCTTCCATTCGTCAGTCGGTTTTGGGTGTATGTTTGCGGTCCATTATCTGTATAGACTTATCTCGTGCTCCTTATTCCAATCTACCGTCATTGTGATTCACTTAATTTCTACCAACCATCCAGGATTTGCAGCCTTTTTATACAATTTTTTCTTTAGGTGCAAGTGATTTTTTTATAACTACCTTCTTCTTAACTAATATAATTAAGCTTGCTTAGAAGAGTTAACTAATTTACAGACTTAGGACACGATGATCGACCGAATGGTGATACGACCATTTATTCGATGTCGTTCCCACCCTAAGCTTTATAGTGTTTTAATCTTGCACCATTGACAACTTTGGAAAAAAACTTTCCTTGTAACATTTTTAGTCAAACCGATCCATTGTGATTTATTTCTTCGACTATATATAGGATGAGCCATGTTGTATGTAGTTTCTTAGGTTTTCCATTTACTCGACTATCATAAAGTAGTGCTAAGTCACTGACTGATATATTTTTGCTTTTAATATTGCGGTCATTCCATGCTTTTTGTTGTTGTTTTTGGAATTCCTGGTGATGGATGGCTATTTGGCATTATTCTTCTAGATTTGATAAGTCAAAGTTTCTATGTTATGTATCTTTAACAATATGTAGGTGTAGTATTTCTGCGATAATAAGTGCCTGTTGTTTAAAATGTAGCGGAATGACTACTTCTTGTCCATAGAAGAGTTCGAAAGGTGTTTGTACTTTCGACCATTTATAAGTTGTCCTATATGCCCATAAAATAGCTGGTATCATTTCGTCCCAATCATCTTTCTCAGTACTACAAGTATTTGTTATACCTGTAGTTAATGTTTTGTTAAATGCTTCAATTGCTCCATTCGACTACGAATGATAGGAAGATCTCTTCTAGTGGTCGATCATAAATTCCTTTACCAGTATTGTTTTTTTCTTGTTGAGAAAATGTGTCCCTCTATCACTAATAAGAGTGAGGGGGAAACCAAACCTTGTGAAGGTATTCTCATATATGAATTTTGCAGCTACTTCACTAGAAAATGATTTGACAACTTCATCTTCCTCCCATTTAGTAACATATTCGACTACTGTGATAATGTATCTAGCTCCAGTTCGTCGGCCATGTACTAGAAATGGTCCAATGAAGTTGACAACCCATATTTCAAATGTTAAACTGGGATTAACATGCAATAATGAAATTTCATTCTTTGGTAGTGTTCGGCCTAATATTTGACACTAGTCGCATTTATTTACATGATTTATGCAGTCTTTATGCAATGTTGACCACCATAGACTAGACTGTAAAAATTTACGTGCAGTCGTATCGACGTGATAATTCCATGCAACGTATTGGCATGATAATTCCCTCCAGCAGGTCCACTATGCACTTCATCGATGATATCTTGGCGTTCATGTTCTAATACGCATCAGATCAGTATTTCCTCGAGAACAAGCTTATACAAAAATCCATTCATTAAAGTATATGGTGCAACCTTAATTGCAAGTATCTTTCTTTTCTCTTCTGGCATTCCTTCAGGATCTTGACATTGCTCAAGAAAATTTGCTATATCTTGCACTTCTGTTGGGACGGATTCGACTCGAAATAAATGGGTGTCAGGAAACTCATCGTCAATTCCGTTGGGATCTTCTCTTGTTTCAACTCATGACAAATGGTTGGGCCTGCCATTATTCTTTTCAGGTCGGACAACTATTTTGAATTCAAATTCCTAGAACAATCCTGTAGCCATATGCATAACTGACCATGATGTATAGGTTTATTGACTAGGTATTTGAGCGCTTGATGATCTATGTAAAATATAAATGGATTAGGAAAGAGGTAATGTTGATACTTCTGAAGTGAAAAAACCATGCCTAAAGCTTCTCATTTTGTGGTAGAGTAATTTATTTCTGCCTTATTTAACTTCTTGCTAGCATATGCATTTGGATAATCCATTCCATCTTCTCCTGGATGGGTGAGAATTGCACCGGCTGCAATGCTCAAGGCATTGATATGAACATGAAACTGGACCGACCAATTTTGGAATCTCAGAATTGGGGCTTCAACGAGTTTCCTTTTAAGTCACTCAAATGATTCTACACATTCTTGATACCATCTAAAATTATGATTATATTTTAGTAATTCTTCCAACGGATATGTCATGTCAAAACAATACCTTATAAATTTCCGATAATAGCCTGTGTGACCAAGAAGTATTCTGACTTGCTTTGGATTTATAGGTACTTTCAAGTCGAGGATAACTTCAATCTTTACATAGTCGACTTTGATCCCTTATTTACACAAAATATGTCCAAGTAAGATACTGATTGGAGTTGCAAATATGCACTTTTTTAATATTCAATGATATTTGGATTTGTTGGCATCGTTCTAAAATTAGTTGAAGATATTGAATATGATCCCTTAGTAGTGAGTATATTGTCAAATCATCAAAGTAGATGGCCATAGTTTTATATATGTATTCTTGAAATGCTTTCACAACTATTCTGGAAAACACTGTTGGTGCATTATTTAGTCCAAAAGGAACAACTTTATAGGAAAATGATCCAAATTTACAGAAAAATGTCATTTTGTGTTGATCTTCTTTTGCAAGAGGGACTGGCTTGTAGCTTGAGAATCAACCAGTGAAAGAGTAACATTCATGTCCTGCAACTTCGTTGATAATTTCGTTGGCGAAATGTGTAGGGAATGGATCGGTTAATGTCACTTTATTTAGTCCTCTGAAGTCAACACATATTCTTCATTTTTTTGGATCGTGTTTCTTGGGTTGGACAACCATAGGGCTAGCCCATTCAGACTGATAGACTGGGTAGATTATTCATGGAGAAAGCATATTCTCAATTTCCTTTTTTACTTTGTCCTTATATTTGTGTGCCAAATTATAAGGTCATTTCTTGACAGGATTCACATCTGGTTTTATGTCGATCTTCATTTCTCGCGTTTCTTGGACTAGTCCTTTTAAATTTTTGTAATCTTGTGCAAAAAAATCCTCATATTCTTTCAATAAGTTAGTAATGTCAGCTACTTGCTGGTCGGACTAGTAATCTCCAATATTTTCCATTTTTATCTGGTTGTCGTTTGAAATGTTGACTTATTTTATTTTGATTTCTACATCCATCCATTCTAGTGCTCTTTGTTTGTTGATGTTTTTCTCTCCTTCTTTGAATTCTGTAAATAACTAGGGAAAGTCACTTTCAGTCAATATTTATGGTTCTATTTTTCCTTCTGTGCTTATTTTCATCAAATTTTTATAGGCTTTTGAATATTAGGGTGATGTATTTTCCATTGGAAACTCTTTCCCATCATTTTATCATTTTAAAGCTCTAGGTATGTCTATAGACATTGTAAAATATCTATCAGAGTAGGATATAGATTCTATAGATACCTCACCATTGAAATATTTAACTTATTATGAAAGAAACAAGTGCATAAACAATTCTCGAAAAACAAATGATAAAAAACCAGTAAATAAATGATCAAAACCAGTAAATACAAATGATCTACTATCAGATTCTATTAACTGTACAACCCAAAAATGAGTTTGGATCCTCCTTATATAACAATAGGAAGAAAATGAATTCCTATAGGCTATGACATGTGGCTAGCTTAGATTGGAATACAATCCCCCCTAGGTTGACCAAATGGCTCCCAAATTATCCCAAACAGCTACGAATTGGTCATGTGAATGTTGGGTGAGCATGGGGGGCCAAAATGAGGTTCACACATGTGAAGGAGAATATTTGGTGGAATTTAGGTAGCCTAGGAGAGGACAAAATAGCCAAAGGGGGGGGAAAGACTAGATACAATGCATGGGCGCCCTCAGTCAAAGCGAGTTTCATAAAATAGGGGATTAGGGTGCCTTAGGAAAAATAATGGTAATAAATGCATGTGGTGGCCATTAATAGGGCACCCAAATGCTATATTTGACTATCCTCGGCCTATACATTGGTGAATGAGTCATCATATGCCCCAACTAACTCCTAGCAACTTCCTAACAACCTAGGATTGTAATTATTAACCAGTTTAGCACCAAATAAACACCATATTAATGTATGATTAAGGTAATATGGTATAACAATGTTCTAACACTCACCCATAAGCTAGACTTATGTAGATAATAAAAAATAAGGCCTTGGCAACTAAGGCTCAAGTCACCTTTTACAACATCAATTTTTATTTGTCCATGTAACCAAGGTAAGGAGGAAAACCACATGGGAAATAAAATCTCCCATTAAAAATGGACATGTGGCATATTTGGAAAATACACCAATCTTCACCATGCATCACTCACCCTAAGGAGTGATCTAAGCTAAGTGAAGGTCTTCTTAGAAAAACTCTTAGTGAAGATATCAACAATTTGCTTAGTAGAAGGGAAATACTGCAATGCAATGATCTAGTCATGCACCAACCTCAAGTGTAGTGCATGTGAATATCTATGTGATTGGTCCTCTTTCTCTGTACTGGATCAGTGGAGATCTTGATTTCTCTTTGATTATCACATCAAATGACTGTGGGTGAATCAAACACAAATCCAAACTCTCCAAGTATGCCTTGCAACCACACACATTGTGTAGCTGCATTCACTGCTCCCCTATATTCGGCCTCAAATGAAGATAAGGAGACAGTGTGCTGCTTCTTGCTTGACCAGAAAATGGGACCATGTGCAAGCATAAAAACATAACTAGAAGTATAATTCCGATCAGAACTATCACCGGCCTAATCAAAATCAGTAAAACCAACTAGATCAAGAGATGAAAAGCTGCATAGTGGATGCCAAAATGTTTGGTACCCTGTACATAATGTAGGATCCTCTTGGCTTCCTTCAAATGGAACTCATGAGGCTCTTGATTGTTCCTTGCAACTTCCCCAACAACATAAGACAAAACTGGTCGAGAGTGAGTGAGATACAATAAGCTCCCAACTAATTGTCTATACAACGAGTTGTCAACTAGTGCTGAAGAACCCCAATTAGTAAGCTTAACTCCAGAAAGGAATGGGAATTTTTCAGACTTAAATTCATCCATATTGAACTTTTGCAGCATATTTGAAGCATATATTGATTGAGAAACAAATATCCCATCCAAAATTTGATCAATCTACAAACCCATAAATTCTTTCAACATTCCTAGATCAGTCATGGAAAATGCACTATGCAATGCAACCGTAACTGAGCCCAATTCTTTGGTGCAGCTACCAGTGATCAAAATATCATCAACATACAGTACTATAATCAATATCAGGTCACCAACATGCTTCATATAGACATTAGGATCAGACTTACATCTCTCAAAGTTTTGTGATAGCAAAAAATTGTCCATCTTGGCATACGAAGCTCTAGGAGCTTGCTTGAGACCATAGAGAGACTTATTCAACCTGAAAACAAGTGTATGATCTGAAATGAATCCTTCAGGATTCTGCATATATATCTCCTTTTAAATATCCCCATTAATAAATTCACTCTTCACATCCATGTGATGAACCTCCCATTGCTTGGAAGCTACAATGGCTAAAACTAGCCCGATTGAGTCCATCTTTGCCACCAGTGCAAATGTCTCTGTATAGTCCATTCCATGTTCTTGAGAGAAGCCCTTAGCCACCAAACTAGAATTATACTTCATATCATAGCCATCAGATTCCATTTTTGTTCTATAAACCCATTTACATTGCACTAGTTTCCTCTTGGTAGGAAGAGGGACCAAATCCCATGTTTCATTGTCATGGAGGGAGTTCATCTCTTATTGCATGGATTTTTTCCATATTGGGTCCTTTGAAGCTTTTGAATATGATTGAAGATCAGATACAACCATAAGAAAGCATCTACCATGCATATCTGGATCACAAGATGCAAAAGCATTGTGAAATTGAGATCTAGTTTTCCTAGGATCTTGAGGATATCCTACAACCTCACCAGCAGCCTGTATGGTTTTGTCAACCCAATTGGGACTTGAGGGAGGGTCATGATCAAAATCCATGTCATAATCATCATCATAAATATCAGAATCAGAAATATCAGAAAAAGAACCAACACTTACATCATCATCAAGAAGAGGACATGAGCATTCCCCTTCACCTTGTTCTGCAGCATGCATGGGCTCTTCTTCTTTGAACTAAACACTTCTTTAAATGAATGTTTTGTGAGATGAGGGATCGAGGAGATTGTATACCTTTGTATATTATTCATATCGAACCATGATAGACTCATTTTTTTGGGGCTTCAATTCCTTTCTCTTCTCTGGAGGAATTCTAGCCCAAGCTTTTGAGCCAAATACCCTTAAATGAGAAACATTGGGCTTGTGGCCAATCCAAGCCTCATATGGAGTCATGCATTCCAATTATTTATGTAGTGTTATTTTATGAACATATGCAGCACAATTCATAGTTTCATCCCATAGGTTAGGAGACAAATACTTATCTTCCATCATGCATGTGGCCATCTCCTTCAATGCTCTATTCTTTCACTCTGCAACACCATTTTGTTGAGGTGTGTAGGGCACAAAATGTTTCATTTGGATGCCATTATTTTCAAAGAGATGCTGCATGTCCTTATTGACATACTCCCTTCCATTATCAATCCTTAAGACTTTCATATTCCTCCCACTAAAGTTCTCCACAGAGTTTTTCAAAACTTTGAAACATTGGAAAACTTCATATTTTTGCTTGAGAAAATACAACCAACAATACCTTGAGAAATCATCAATGAAGGTGAGCACATAGTTTGAGCTGCCATAGGAGTGAGTGGGAAGAGGGCCTATCATATAATAATTTACAAACCCAAGAGGTTGATCAACTCTCCTTGCCTTCCCTTTCTCATACTTTTTCTCAACATGCTTCCCAACAATGCACCTTTTGCAAGTGCCATTGGAAAATCTGATTTTTGGAAGACCTTCAACCATCTCTTCTTTGATCAATGCTTGAAGATATCTATAGTTGAGGTTTCCAAACATATAATTCTATATATTTCTAAATTCATTACCATGTGAAAGAAGTGCGATTGGAGAAGAATACTCAAGAAAATGAGAGAACTTGTACATTCTCAAATCATGCTCTTCAACACCCACTGCTACAACTTTTCCAGTGGAAATTTCTGATATCTCCACATCATCTTGAGTGAACATCACTATCTTGTACGAACCAGTGTGGGTCATTTGGTACACAAAGAGTAATTTTTCTGCAAGATCAATCACATATAGTACATTACTGAAGTACCCATTTCCCAGTGAGATTTTCCCAATGCCTTTAGAAGGGATTTCTGAGTCATCTCCCATGAGAATGGAAGAACCACTGTATAGAGCAAGAGTAGATAATAAATATCTTGAAGAATCCATGTTCCTTGAGGAACCTGAATCTATGATGAAGGAAGAGGACTATAAGGTACTAACAATCAATGCATGGCACCTCTCCTTGTCTTCAGAAACACCCTCTTTCTTCTTCAAACTTTCTGGAAGAGGATTTTTTTTTTTTTGTAGGAGATGGGTTATCATTTCAATGGTTTTCTTCCTGCATGAACTCTCAAAGAGCCAAACCTTTTGACAGTAGGTGCATTTTGTCTTCTCCTTCTTCTTTCCCTTTTCCTTGACAAGATTCGAACCCCCATCATGATATTTGGGTCTCTCCTTATCTTTCTTCTTCTCTTGTGGTTTCGAACCCTTGGGATTTTGATTTCCTCTAGCTTGTTTCGAATCTCCAGTAGCAAGAAATTGATATTTTTTCTTAATGGAACCCATCAATACCAACTTATATTTCTC
Source organism: Larix kaempferi (assembly GCA_027924585.1). Classification (NCBI taxonomy): domain Eukaryota; kingdom Viridiplantae; phylum Streptophyta; class Pinopsida; order Pinales; family Pinaceae; genus Larix; species Larix kaempferi. Next base: position 1,604,879 of record BSBM01000636.1, on the reverse strand, counting down.
TTGAGTTAGCATCTCCATGAAATCATCCAAAGATGGCATCTTCCAATTGTGAACTGTAATTTTTGTGGAGTGAAATGTAGAGACAAAGACTGAATACTCAGGACACAAATTCGAAATGATGGACAGAAACAGTTGTTCTTCTTTCTTGCCAATGCCACACTGTTTGATTTGCAAGACCAAGATCTTGAACTTGGTGAAGAAGTCTTGGATGGACTCGAAGTTTCTTGGCCTCATTGAGATTAGCTCATTTTCAAGCTGATGGCCCCTCATCTCATCAGTCTTCCCAAACAAAGACTCAAGCTTGATCCATACTTCATTTGGTGTAGCTAGAATTTCAACATGAAATAATAGATCTCTTGAAATACTAAGACAAAGCATTCCAAATGCTTCATCCATTCTGTTGAAGAACTTTGACTTCTCAACTGCATAGTTTTGCTCAACCTCAGTACCCATGGTGATTCTGAAGAGACCCTTAGATCTCAACTGAATAATCATCTCACCCTTCCATTCGAAATAGTTGAATGGAGTGAGAAAATTTGAATGAGTTTGCTCCATATTTTGTAGCTTGTGCACTTGGTGACAATGGTGCACTGTAAACCTACAATAAAAATCTCAACACTCAGGAGGGGATCTACACTAACACATTTGAACCTTGTTTGATGGTGGATAAATTCGGGAGATCCTCACATACTAGATAGAATCCAATGTATTTCTCCAATGGCTTTAATGCAATGGTTCCAGGGACTTCTGTGGTTTCTCCACTACTTCTGGCACACCACTAAAACAGTCTTTTGGTTTGAATAATAGCTCCAAGATCTCTGATACCATGTAAAATATCTATCACAGTAGGATCTAGATACTATAGATACCTCACAATTGAAATATTTAACTTATTATGCAAGAAACAAGTGCATAATCAATTCTGGAAAAACAAGTGATAAAAAACCAGTCATAAATGATAAAAAAAAGTAAATAAATAATCAAAACTAGTAAATACAAATGATCAAATATCAGATTCTATTAACTGTCCAACCCAAAAATGAGTTTCGATCCTCCTTATATAACAATAGGAAGAAATTGAATGCCTTAGAGGCTATGACATGTGGCTAGCTTAGATTGGACCACAATCCCCCCTAGGTTGACCAAATGGCTCCCAAATTATGCCAAACAGTTACGAATTTGTCATTTGAACATTAGGTAAGCATGGGGGTCCAAAATGAGGTTCACACATGTGAAGGAGAAGATTGGGTGGAAGTTAGGTAGCCTAGGAGAGGCCAAAATAGCCAAGAAGGGGGAAAATACTAGATACAATGCATGGGTGCCCTTAGTCAAAGCAAGATCCATAAAACATGGGATTATGGCACCTTAGTCCAAATAGGGGTAATAAAGTCATATGGTGGCCATTAATAGGGCGCCCAACAACTATATTTGACCATCCTTTTCCCATACATTGGTGAATGAGTCATCATATGCCCCAACTAATTCCTAACAACTTCCTAACAACCTAGGATTGTAATTATTAACCAGTTTAGCACCAAATAACCACTAGATCCATATATGATTAAGGTACTATGGTATAATAATGTTCTAACAGACATATTTGTCTTGTTGTGAGATTGTTGCAAGCCAGTTGAGGTCATTCTATTGATGTCAACAAAGTATTCTCATTCGTCGATTGTAGAATTTTTTTTATTTTCTTGACTACTTCTCTTATGTTTTCTTCATATGAGATGAAAGAAAAATATTTGATGAAATTTTGTTTGACTTCTAGCCAATTGAATATTTCTTCTTTTGCTTCTTCCAACTTGTACCACTTTCTGGGTAGATCTTTGAGTGTATTCTGAAAAATATGCAAATACTATATTTCATATTGGTATTCGACTCATTTCCACTCACTTTCACATATACTCATATGGCGTACTAGGTCTTGACCTTGCGTAAATTTTGGTATTGTGACTTGTGCTATAGGATTCTTTCTTCCAAACCGTTCAATAATGTTTGTGGAAGCAATGGTCCAAGTTTGAAGAAAATATTGATGCATGTCCACCACCTTGCTGCTTGTCCAGTAAATGTTTCAACTAGTATGGAGTCGACCTTGATCACCCACATTCTTAGACACTTCCTCAATATGAGTAGTCAAAGATTCTCATTCTTTATATCGAAGGGGTGGAATACTCATAAGTTCCTTCTTTGTTGGAATGATAGTTAGATATTCTCTTATTTTCATATCAAATATTTTAGGGATGACAGAGATAGTGAAACATTGTTGCGTTATTTTTTTGGGAATAACCTTAATAGACCAACACTCATGAGCTTGTGTTTCATAATTTTAAATTTGAAAATCATACAACTCTGAGTCGGAGTTGTACCCAACAGAAAAATGAATCCACAATTGTAGTTCTCCATGATTATTGGGTTCGGCGAAATATTCATTGTTGTTGACTATCTGGTATAGATGTCAAATGTCTTCATCATGATTTCCAGGTTCATCCCAGGGTGTTCCTTGGGATGGACTGATGGGTGCAATTACTTTCTTTCCATATCCTTTGAGTTTAATCCTTTCTTTTTCCAATGAGATGGATGCTTTCATTTTTTGTTCCCAAGGTCATCCGACTAGTGCTAGAAAATATTTAGCCCCTTCTCGTGGGTCAATAATTTCAAAATCAATATGTGTGCTAATAGCCATCATTGAAGTTTTTACATTTCTCGACACACCAATAGGTTCAATTGTCCTTAGTCAACTAATTTGAGATAAATACCTTATTCTTCAAGTCACAGCTGACCAATACTTTCCCATGTCGATATGGTCATTATATTTGCTTGCGACCTAAAGTCAAGGATGACTTGTGTAATGCGAAATCCATCGACTTCTAGATCAACAAGGGTGTCCATATCGGTGTTCTCTTTATGGTTCAGACTGCATAAAATTTTAGTGATATTTTCATTTTGAGCATGATTTTTGATGAGATGCATTAAGCCAATCAGCCGTGCCATAGCTTCTTCTTTCGTTAGGAGGTGTAGTAAGTCATTAATCGTTTTAGCCTTATGTTCTTACTTATCTTTTTCAGATTCAATTTGTGAAAATATTTCTGATGCATTTTTAAATATTTCTTTTTGCTTCAACATATTAGGTTATTCTTCTTGCGTTCTTTGTAGTCGTGTGACTTGAGGGTTATCCCCTCAAGTTTTTGTTCCTTGTCTAGTGATTATATGCAAATTTTTAGTACTGCGAGTTTCATTCTTGGAAACATAAGACAAAATGTTAACAATTTTTCTTTTATTGAGAGAATCTAACATTATGGGGCACTCTTCGATATTGTGCTCCCCAAATCCACACTTTGTACAAAATTTTAAGCCAGTCTTGTCCTTCCACAGACAATCAGGACTCAAATGATATTCATTGAAACATACATATAAACACGGTTGACTTTGACCTAGTGGTCGGTATCCTCGATTATTATTGTTTCTTCCTCGACCATAGTATCATCCCCATTGGTTGTTACCACTGTTGTAGTGGTCGTTGTTGTGATTGTCCCAACCCCTTTGATCAATTGGCTGCATCAAGTAGACTATGTCATGGTTTTCTTTGGTATTTCAATTCTTTATACACTTTGTCGTCGTATGTTGTGTCATTCGATAGATTCCACACCATTTTGGCTCGACATTGTTAGCATTATATGCACAATATGTAGTCTAATGAGGCTCAAAATTTTTGCATGTCACAGAAGTAAGTCGTTTGTATCGTCTGAAAATTTTATGGCTTTCTTTCTTCTGGGAATATATTTAGTCTTTCTTCAGGTACTCTCATTTCTCTTTGAGGAGCATTATAAGCATTGTGTTACCTTCTCTTATCATCGTATGGGAAGGTATCTTTAGTATGTCCTTCATTGGAACATTTGGTGCACCACAGGTCATTATTTCGCAGAGTCATATGTTGCAATTATTTCTCCATCATCTCAATTCTATCTTCTAGTTGTTTGTCGATGGTGTGACTCGATTGGTTTGATTTCAACTCGATTATTAGGGATTTATTCATGACATCTTTGTAATATTAATAGTCGTGCATTAGAAGTGGAGTTATGATCCTTTCGAGTAGTCCTTCGATAAAAAAATGAATTACCAAAGCAGGGTCCATATTGAATGGAATTTGGCTTAGAATATCTTTAAATATTCTATCATATTCATGAACAAATTCTCCCATCCTTTGTTTAATTTACTTCAACCTATGTCCTGCCAAATGCTTTGTATCATCGGCTTTGAATAATTGTAGGAAAGTGTCTCTTATATGCTGCTTCGTTTTTGGACCTTCTTCCAAAAAGTTCATATACCATGTAAGCACTCTATTTCTGAGGCCTCCTGCAAACTGTGCAATTTGTTTATTCTCATCATCAATAAGGTTAGATTGCCACAAGGATTCACACACAAAACAATGTTTCTTAGGGTCACCATCCCCTTCAAAAATATGACTATTAACTGGAAGATGCACAACCATATTGCTACTTTTATGAGTTCTTGGACTTATCGACTGATTGCTAAAAGGACTTAGTATTATATGACTACTGGTGACTTCTAGTGGATTTAAATAATGCCATGAAAAACGTATTTATTCTATAGAATCCTCTTTGTCCGGTGGGAGCTCCAACAACTTTGTTAGTTATATCAATAATGTTGCTATTCGGGGGGTACTTTGATGTGTTATGAATAAAATAATTCAAAAGACTGTCTTCCAAATTCAAGTGTGAAGGTGATTTAGTTACCATGTTCTAGTCATTGAATCATCAATATATCTGCACTTCGGTCGCATTGGTCTAATCGATTCCATATAGTAGTATCACCTAGTCATAATCCCATGTCGTGCTCGACTATTTGTCTAATGGTTGACCAAGTCATCATTATCATAGGTACAAAACATACAAGATTTGAAGCATATGGAATTGTGATACACATTGTTTGGGTATCAACACTATTTCCTTTGAATCGTCTTCCAATGTCGGCGCCTGAACTCCTTCTACTGGTCGAATTTCCCTCGAATTAGGTTGGAATTTTGGCTTCTCGACCATTTCTTATAATTTTTTCATACTTCTCTTATTGTGTAACATATTGTAAATTTCCCTCAGTTTCTCTCGTTGTCTGTATCTTTTTTCTCTTTCTATTTTCTGTAAATCTATTGTTTCCTTGTGGACAACTGGACATTTATTTCATTGTAGTGGAATTGAATTTTTACAGTACTTCATGCTTTCATTGACTACCCTCATGCCTCTTTATTTAGAACACATCTATAGTGACCCCCCCATTGCTGACCTGAATTTTATTGGGTGGATGATGTGAGGTCAGCAATGGTCATCATTTGTTTAGGAAATACTCGCACTGTCGTTCATTGACAAACCACTCCCACTCTCTTTGTTTCTTTTCCCAATGTGTTTCCATAGGATCTTCTAATGGAGGTCGAGGTTCGACTATATGTACGGCCTCCTTTTCAATAAAAAATTTATATAGCAAGTTTGGCACAAAACATAAAAAACCTTTGTGGAGATCAGTATAAAACTTACGATGGACTTTGTCTATAGACACTCTTTCCTCAATGGATTGTTCTTCGCAACAATATTCAAATATCTTTTCGAACCATTCGTACAAGTTTGTTCTTCCTCCATTATAGAACTTTCGCATTAACAAATTTTCAATCTGGACGTCCAATTTGGTCATGAACAATGATCAAGAACTTCTCTATCTTGCAAGGAATAGTCTCTAATGAATTTTTCATGGGGTTCAGTGAATAATTTCTCCCTTTCCTGTGCTAATGTTAGCTTGTTCCGTCTTGCATAATTTTGAATATATTTTTCTACTTTCTTGTCCCACCACTCTTGGATCTCTCTTTCTGTCAACATTCATGCATCTTTCTCATTTATCACAATGTGTACTACCGAAAATGGAACCAATGTTGTATTCTAGGGATCTGCATTAATTACCAGTAGTACAATATACCAACATAAAGAAGAATCACATATACACACACATTATATAATCATACATAAGAGAGTAAGCAGGACAGCAACACCAAGATTTTGTATTAACATGACCAAATATATTACAATATCAGTGCAGAGATGAACTATGTTATCGGATATCTAGCCTATATATATTGATTACAAACAATTATTCACTTACAACTGCCTAGTTTGTCATCTAACCGCCTGATTACACCGACAGGGCCATAGTCGGCGAAGGACCTAGTCGGCCAGTTGACTAGGATCCTCCAACAGTTATCCGTAATAACATGGTTTTATTTTTTGAGGAAGAAATACGAGGTCTTTGATAATTTTCAAGGGTTCAAATATCTTATAAATAATTAGACTAGCAGAAAAATCAAGGTGTTGAGAAATGATAGCAGAGGAGAATTATGTGGTAAGTTGTTCAACAATTTCTTGAATAACATGGTATAGCTTGAAAAAACATAACTCCATACATGCCTAAATATATTCATGGATTTGTTGAAAGAATGAATAGATCGATGATTGAGAAAGAAAGGAGCATGCTCACTGGTGCATGTACAACATAAGCACTCTAGAAAGAAGCAGTTGACACAAAATGTTACTTGGTGAATAGGTCATCATTGATGAATCTAGTCAAGAAGACTCCATATGATTCATGGGTTGGTAAGAATCCCTCTCTTACACATATCATATTCTTTAGGTGCGATTCCTTTGTGCATGTCCCAAAGGATAAAAGAAGCATACTAGATAGAAAGTCAAAGAAATGGATCTTTATCGGGTATAAGCCGTGGAATCCGATCAAAAGGAACGCGGTTTATATTAGAGATGTGATATTTAGAGAAGTAGGAGGTACTTCCTATATTGAAGAGGTAAAAATAGAAAGAGAACCAAAAAAGAAATAGTTTGAAATGGACAATGAAAACTTGGATTTAGATGAGTCGACTAAATTCGACGAAGCAGTGTAACAATAGATTCCAATCATTAGGAGGTTGGTTGAGAAAAGTAACAACTCGAAAGATATAGTCCACTTGTTTTTCGCTCTTCTTTTGCATTATTTCAATTGAAGATGATTCCATGTTAGTAAAGGAACTGATCAACTTGACATAGGGTAAAATATGGAAAAGGGCCATGGAAGAAGAAATGGAGTCCTTGAGGAAGAATAAAACATGGGATAAGGTGACATTTCCAAAAAGAAAGAAACCCATCTGCACTAAGTGGGTATTTAAGAAAAATATGGATGCAAATCCATGTCGAGAAGTACAAGGATGAACTAGTAACAAAGGGATATTCCCAATTCAAGGGAGTTTTCCTCAATGAGATTATTTTCCTATTGCAAACTTAACTTCCATTAGGGTACTAATGTATTTAGTTGCAACATTTGATCTTGAGATAGAAAAAATGGATGTAAATCTAACATTTCTCCATGGTGATCTTGAAGAAGAATTTTATATGAAGCTCCCTAAAGAATTAAAAATGAAAGAAGAGGATTAGCTTCTCTGCAAGCCGAATAAGTATCTCTATGGTTTAAAGAAATCACATAAGGTGTGGTGCTAGAAATTTGATATGTATATCCAATAGCTGGTGTTTGTGAGAAGTTGGGATGATCACTGTGTGTATGTCAAGAAATTACGTGACCAATTCATATATGTAATATTATATGTTGATGACATGTTGTTGGTCAGAAACAACATGAATATTGTTGGAAAAAATAGAAACCAAGTTCTTGCACAGAGGCAAACAAAGGACACTGCTATAGTCTAGTGTGCTAGCATTTTCAATACCCCCAAGGAGAAGGTCTCAAATCAAACACAAAGATGACCTTGTAGAACAAGGAGGGTTAACTATAGGGATAAACTGATGGTTTCTTCTATCCATCATATTGTGGCATAGTACTATCAGATATGCTTAATTATGCATAAGTGCAATAGGTGTTAATAAAATAACATAACACATTAAATATCATTACAAAAAAAAATTAAGAGGCCCAATTCTCTTCACTTATATTAATCATCATAACTCTGGTACAATACATCTTCATGGCTTTAAAACCTCAATCTATTATCCATGTGGTGACTTTTCATAGAATTACATACAATAATAATGAAAGAAATAACTCTCGGACTCAATTAATTCTTTAGCCAAAGGATTTATTTATACATTAGGTGGGAGCCTCTTTGACTTCAAATTCCAAGAGATTCGTTGGAGTTTCCAAGACTCCTCATCTTCTTTAAATGAAACTGAACTATTTACATTATTATTATTATTTAAAAAATACCGTAGGATTCCAACATTCCCCCCCTTAATCCAAAGGGGTGTTTGTAAGTTTGAGTATGGTTCTAAACATTTCAAACTTTTCTCATCCAAGTGCTTTGGTGAAGAGGTCTGCAATTTCCTCATTCATGAAACAATAATGTAAATGAATTGTCTTGGCCTCTACATGATGTCGAATCAAATGATACTTTGCATTGATGTGTTTGATTTGATCATGGAATCTGGGATTCTTGGCCAATTTTATTGCAGGAAGTGTTTTCAATCACAAGTGGAGTGGATTTCTCTTATTTCTCCTACAAATATTTAGTTATCTTCCTGAGCCACACAATCTCTTTGATTGCTTCTGCAACAACTACATATTCCGCCTCTGTTGTTGAATCTACTGGAACTGACTATTTGTGTGATCTGTAGGAGATAACCGCTAATTAAAGACTCATCGTGTATCTAGAAGTTGACACTCTTGTTTCTTTGTCACCATCTACGTTTGAATTAGAGTACCCAATGGGTTTGAAATCTTCCACATTAGAGCACTTGAGTCCAAATTATTGATTCCATTTCAAGTATCTTAGAACTCTTTTTGTAGTAGACCAGTGTCCTTCACAAGGTTTGTGCATAAACCTTGAAAGAATCCTAACAACATAAGAAATATCTGGTTTGGTGGAGGTAAGGTAGATAAGCATTCCTACAAGCTTTCGATACTTGGTCGCATCCTCAAATTCTTTTCCTCACTTGATGTGAGATTTAGCTTTTGCTCCATTGGAGTTGAGAGCAACTTGCAATTTTTCATGCCAACTCTATTCAGGAGTTCTCTAATATACTTCTTCTGAGAGATGAATATGTACTTAGGATGTTGAGTCACTTTAATTCCTAAGTAGCAGTGAAGATGTCCCAGATTAGTCATTTCAAAGCCTTTCTTTAAATCTTTATTTATGGATTCTGTGTAAATTTAATTGTTCCTATCATCAAAAGTTCATTTACATATATTACAAGAAACACAACAAATCTTCCAACTTTCTTTACAAACAATGTTGCATCATCAACATTATAATGTTTGAACTTCAGCATTAGAAGTTGCCTGGTTATCTTTTCATACCATGCTCGAGGTGTTTGTTTCAGGCCATACAAGGACTTGACAAGTTTGCATACCTTGTGTTATAGTCCCTTCACAACAAAACCTTTTGGTTGAGACATGAAGACATTTTCTTTCAAGTCTCCATTCAAGAATGCTGTTTTTACATCCATTTTATGAACTTTCCATCCATTTTGTGCAACCAAGGAGACTATAGTATGGATGGTGCTCCATTTTTCTATGGGGGAGAAAGTTTCTTCATAGTCAATTCCTTCTTTCTCTGCATAACCTTTCACCACGAGCCTTGCTTTGTGCTTGTCAAGTGATCCATCTAATTTGTATTTGTTCTTGTATACCCACTTGCTTCCAATTGGTTTGGTTCCAATTGGAGGGTCAACCACCTTCTAGGTTCCATTCTTCATGGGTGCATCATACTCATTATGCATGGATCCTTTCCACTCATCATGAGTAGCAACCTCTTCAAAGAAATTTGGTTCAAAGTTGGTGGAAAAATTCAATTCACAATCAAATGAGACATCCATGTCATCACGTGATCTATCTTCATTTCCTCCATATTCTTGTATGTTTGAGCTTCTCGTTCCCTTACAACTTCATCTGAATGGACACTTTCAAGTGTATTTGTGGCCCATTTCAAAATATTCCTTAATGACCTAGTTTGATCAGATGGTGGTGCTTCATTCTCTTCAAGGTTCAATCTTCCAATCCTCTCAATCGCATCATCCAGTTGAGTCTCCTGTTCAATTGAAGTGACACAAAATTATTCTTCATCATTTTCTTCATGACAGGGTGGTGGTGCTACTTCAAAAAGAAATTCCATAGATTGATCCAAGATAGGGATCGCCCCTTCAAGATGTGGAATTTCATTATCAAATTCATAATATGTTTAGACGGGAAAATTTCTCCAAATGATCAAGATTTCTTTCAATAGACTAGTCATTTTTATTAGTTTCAAGAAAAATGACATCTCTAGAAACAACAAAATTCTTGTTTACCTCATCATAAAGACGATATGCGTTGGAAGTTTCTGAGTACCCCAAGAAAATGCATCTTCGACTTCTAGCACCAAGCTTGGGGATTGTAGGGAACTAAAGTTTGATGTGTAATCCCATGTTTATAAATATAGTCTTCGATGCCTTAGAAGTATATTCCTTACCATTATCAGATCAGAATGTACCAATATGTTCTTGTGTTTGATTTTCTATCCATGCATGAAAATTCTTGAAAGTTTGAAATGCTTCATATTTTGTCTTCAAGAAGTATACCCAACACATTCTACTGTATTTATCAACAAAGGTCATGATGTACTTAATACCATTTGCAGAAGGAATTGACATTGGTCCACATAAGTCAGAGTGAACTAGCTCTAACTTTCTACATGATTTGAATTTAGACTGTCACTCTTGAAATGGCTACTTACTATGTTTTCCAAGAATGCATGCATCACATTTGGTATTTTTCTTGGGAATGGTGGAAAACTTAAATACACCATTCTTTCTTAACAAAAAAATACTGTTATAATTCAAATGACCAAATATAGCATTCCATATTAAACTGGATGACATATTACCTTCTCCATACTGAGAGATATAAGCACATATTTTAACTCTTGCAGAAGAGTCCCTCAAGTTCAACAACTGTCTGTCTTCATAACGAGTCATGATGACCTTTTTGTTAGAGTATTTTCTTATCTCTACAATCCCATCGAACATGTGGATGGATGGAGTCCCTTCGAACTCTTGAAGATAGAGAAAATTATTTAACATGAAATGACTTGAGGCTAGATTTTTCTGCAAAGTACACTATGCCATCTACAATGTAATTCAGTTCTCCAAAACAATCTTTTCTAAATTCCATATGAGATGTTGCACGAGTATAAAAAACCAACAATATTTGTAAGATGAAAGAGAGGTTATTTCATTAATTCCAAGATTACAATGTGAAACAATACAATGAGTAGAATTAGTGGCTTTACCAACCTCTTGGTTTTGATTCTTGTCTTCTTTATTCTGATTATATATTCCTTTGATGGAGTTCGAAGAAGCCCGTGATCTACTTCATTTCCTGTCTTCCCACATTTCTTGCACTTCAAATATGATCTTCTACTTGAGTTGTTTCTTCCTCCTCTTCCTCTGAAATTTCTTCTTCCTCTACCTCTTTTGCTACTTTCTCCCTTGGAAGGGTATTTGGTCTTGTTCTTTTCTTTTTGAGCAAAGAAAAGATATTCTCCAGTTTTCTCATTTGTATTCTTTCCAAATGCTTTCTCTCTGTCTGCAATATTCTCTACCAGGTTGTCAAAGGTGAGGTCTTTGAACTTGCCACTTGGTTGCAAAGATTCAAGATAGTTGGAGTGAGTAGGATAATGATACTTTACAAATGATGAAAGAGGAAGGTTTGGTTTCATAACAGAGGCTTGAATTTTGTGCATGATTTCTCTGATCTTAGATGCAACGAGCATAGGATAAGGGTCACGATTCTCAGAGATCACGCAGCAAAGGAGGAGGGAGCATTGAAGAGAAACGTTACTAGACTAGAGGAAATGCAACACTGTTCACATAGGAATAACGCTTCAATATGCCAAGGCAACATATGGAAGAGGAAAAGAACAATTTGGCAAGTAGGAATCTTGTAGAGGGTAGGCCTGAGATTCTGAAGGGGGGCGTAGGCCCAAAATGAGCAGTCTGACAAGAACAGGCAAGAGTTATAGCATCAAGCTGGTTGCTTTTATACCAATTAATAGAAATAACTTCCGGATTCAATTAATTCTTTAGCCAAAGGCTTTATTTATACATTAGGTGGGAGTCTCTTGCACTTATGATTCCAATAGATCCGTTGGAGTCTTCAAAACTCCTCATATTTCATAACTAAAACTGAACTATTTACAATATTATTATTTCCAAAATTCCGGAGGATTCCAACAAATAATACCATGACCTAATTACATAACCCCAAACCTAGACATAGTCAAAATACTTTCTTCAACCAAAACTTGGATCTCCTTCTACTCTACCACTTCTTCTTCTCTTTGACAATTATCTTCTATTTTTCTAGTTCTTTGTCTTTATTCACTTTTCCTTGTTTTATTTAAATAGTTGCGAGTGCATAGCCAAAACAATTGTTCCCATTGGGTGTTTCCGCAACTTTTGCCATGTATCCTATGCTATATTGCACAATAATTATGATCCTTTCCAAAAGTGAAGGAGCCAATAGTGCTTGACCACTAGCATTGAGTCACCCTAAAGTCAAATTGGCTATGTTCCAGAAGTTTGTGTGTCCTTTGGTACTGAATATTCAAATGAACGATCCAATTACAAAGTTGATATTCCTCAGGTTAAGATCTTAGTAAATTAGAACTCATTAACTTCTTTATCAGGAATACTGATAATGTGTCCTATGTATCCAATATTTTTTTCTCTAATAGTTTCTCAATGTAGGGTGGCTCGATTCCTAATTGTGACTTTATAGAGAGAAAATAAAACAAGTGCATCTTAGTGTTCAAAATATTCATAGCTTGTAACACCTTTCTCTATGTTATCATCCTTATCCTCAGAAACCAATAGTCTCTTTATCAACATGAGACTAGATTACTCGAGGAAGAAAGTGAGATACACCATTCATCCCGATAAACAAGGCGACTAAGGAATTGAGACTTTTCAAAAGCACGAGTAATAGATTCTAACGAAGTAGAAAAAAAGTGGCTTTTTGGTTGTCCTTGCATTGCGTATTGTGTAGCTGGTGCAACCATATCTCTCACTTCATTCATCTTGCTAGTATGGTGCATATAATTTCTCTCCCATGTCTGGTTCTCCTTTTTTGTGATGCACTGATCATCCCTTGGGGTATAGGTTCATGCTAAGGCTTTTGGATATACACTTGTTGGTGTTTGTATCGATCGAGCAGTTGGAGGCTAGATGGGCATCGAGTTACTACTTTTGGTTGAGATACAACAATTTGTGTTTCTATGAGGATAAGGGTCCCCATTTGACAAGAGATGGATGAGAAGGCGAGGAAGGGGAATTGTCATCATGGCGATCACATCGCAAATATAAAAAACGATGTTTTTGGGGTGATGCAAGAGGCTAGTGCAAGGATGCTTCAATTTATAGGGAGATGAAATGATGACAGGATGTTATTTTTACGTGTGCAGATTGGATAGGGTGAAAATGTATAGATATTTCATGATAGTTGGAGATCGAGATGATTGCATTTACATGATCGAATGCAAGTGTGATCTAAGCAATCTATAATGGTTTAGGATACATAATATCTAAGTCAACATGAGGTGACATGGTAATGATGAGCTGTTGAGGACACTGATGCATCAATAGGACAATACATATATGTGAAGTCTACTCAGGGATGATGGAGGCTCCAAATCTATAGTCCTTCATATATTCAATTCACATAATGACTAATGAGTTAGGAATAATTGGTTTTAATATCCAAATATAATGAGTGAGGAGGATAAGCAGGACATTAATGACAAAACTTAAAGGAGGTTTGAAATGATCAACCATTAAATAAAAGGATCGAGATGAATATTTCAATGGGGTAGAATTGATGTGGTATAATCAAACTGTACCAAGTATTAATGACGAGGATACATGGTTGGTTGATGCTATGCAATGACAAAATTACAAAATATAATGAGGTTGGGTTCTCTGACCATAATTATTTGAACTAACTAACTCATGACTGAGAAACAATAGCACACAAACACAAGTGACTGGGATAATTAACTAGACTGGCGCAACAAACCAAAATTGTGAAGCTAACTCCTGCATTAACTCATTCCCTATGACAAGAGTGCCATCTTGAAAAAAAATGAGAGGATATGTAGCGTTTCAGGCTTGCACCATTCATGCAACCCAGTTTGAGAATGACATCGAGTTGCGCAACTCTAACTTAGCTTGAATCATTGATATACGCAATAATGTATGGTTCAAACCAATGCATCCAAAGCTTTCTTTGATGCTTCAAGAACTTGTTTTCATAGAGTAAGAATTGGTCAGCTTGTTTGAAATGTTTAATGGGGCAGTCATGACAGGAATTTTGTCTTTCTTTCTCCATTGTTGTGTGATAGTTGGATAAGAATCATGATTATTATAATTCCGTCAATTCTATTAGTGACATTCTACAACCAAATATTATTTATTCCTATGCATTGCATGCACAATGCACAGATTGGGAATAACAAATTACACTAGAAATGTTGCTTCTCTACCATATGCTAGATGGAACAAAATCAGTTTGTGTAGTTTCATTTTAGTGGTCTTATACGCCCATAGTACCGTGGGAAATTTTTTCATCCAAATCAACCACCCATCTCTCAAATGGATACAAGGAACGTACCGGTCGAAGTGGAAGTTCATCCTGTCAAGATGACATACCAACTGGTTGGAAAACATCGCATGATCTAGCATAGGATTTCTCATCTTTAAACATCAAAGGCCACCATATCCCATCTTAAAGAATCTTCCTTCCAGTGGATTTTTTTACAATATGACCACTCGCAACACTGTCGTGGAATTCCAATCAAATATCCTCTCATTCATGATCAATCCCAAACATCGAAAAATTTCATCTATGCCCAATTTATACAGTTGTCTCGCAATCAACTGATATTTCACAGCTCATACAAGTAAGAGGCACTTCGGGGTCACATAATAGTCCTCTGGGGCTTTCCTAGTTGTGAGGAATAATGTGATATCTTCTAAGTGGTCTAAAATAGATTCTACTACGAAAAAAAATGCACCAGGTATCTAGTTATCAATAGTTCCTCCAGATTCCCTTGCTTCTATTTGTGAGAAGTGATCAAATGATCCAATGGTTGTACTTCTCCGACTTGACTATGACCTCAAAAGAGAATTCTTGAAATAAGAGTAACCATGTACAGATATAGGATTCTAGCATAAGTTTTTTATACCAAATACTTGAGAGTTGAATGGTTTATGAAAAATATGAAATTCCCTCACAGTAGGTAGTGGTGGAACTCTTGCATGGCATAAATCATATCTAATCCTTCCCTTTATGTATTTGTATAGTTATGTTCATCCTGATATAGTTTCTTGCTATCAAAGTACATAGGGTGCCCAATGTTTCCTTCTCCTGGTTCAGATATAGCTAGAGCCAAGCCTGAAATGCTAGAAGCATCTACATGCACATGAAATTATTTTATCCATTCAGGAAATGTAAGGATGGGAGCATTGACCATTTTCTCTTTAAATATTGTAAAAGCTTTTCTGCAGTTCACAGTCCAGTGGAATTCTTATGCTTTCTTTAGTAGTTTCTCTAAAGGGGATATGATAGAAGCGTAGTTGCAGATAAACTGTCTGTAATAGCGCATATGTCTCAAAGGAAATTGTAACTGCTTCATGGATGTGGGGGTCAGAAGATTCACAATAAAAGCAATCTTTGTAGGATCGACCAAAAATCCATTGTGAAAAACATCGTCTCCATATAGATTTCCAAAGGGAATGTGAAAAATGCACTTTCACAAGTTCAAGGAGATATGCATTTGGAGACAACAATCTAACATCAATTGGATTAGTACTGCATGATCTTTGAGCAGGATGTAAACTATCCACTCATCCAAGTACACTTCCAAAAATTTATGAAGGATCTCTTTGAAAGTTTCTATCATAATCCTTTAAAATACGGCAGGAGCATTCTTAAGTACAAAAGGCATGGCATTGTAAGTGAATGAGCCCCATTCTATTGTAAATGTTGTCTTATTTTTATCCTCTTCCTCAATATGAACCTAGTGGTATCTCAAGAATCCATTTGTAAAGGAGTATGTTTCATTTCCTGGAACTTGATCAAATACTTTGTTGTGAGAGAGTGTCGAAAATTGGTTGTGGACACGTGCATAATTCAAGCTACAGTAATCAACACAAAATATAATGTCTTCAGTATCCTTCTTGATCTGAATCACTATGGGGCTGATCCAGTGTGATTCATTTACTAGGAAAATTAGACCAACACTTACCATATGATTAATCTCCTTATTTTCTTTCTATTTGAATCAAGGGTTCAACCTGTATGGTCAATGCTTCACTAGTTTGGCACCAAGTTTCAATGCAATCTTCATCTCACCAATGTAACCTTGGATTCCTTTGAGATTTGTAATTATTTGTGGAACGAAGTCTTCGTATTTCTTAGGTAGGGAGGTTATCTCATATATTGTTTGTTAATCCCATTAATCTCCTATACCCGCCGTTTTTAGTTTTTATTTTGTGCCAATATTAACTTTATGCAGCTTAAGAAGCTGTGTATACAAAGCTCCATTTTCTTTCTTTTTTTGCTATTGTACTTTTCATGCTCCCTCTAAATCATTGAAATATAGGTTTCATAAGTGCTCCAAGTCGTGATGGTCTAGGTTCTCTTGTTTGACCTTTTTGTGATAGAGAGAGGATTCCATTTCCAGGATCGATAAGATCATACATAGATATTCTTGATGAGTATGACAGATATATGCAATTCTAACATTCCACAATTTATCAGTGAATTTCACGTAATGTTGTTAGTGCCTTTGTCACCAAATCACTAGTTGTAGAGAAATACAAATCCTTGAAGAATCTTGCACTTAGCTTCTTCCAACATTTGATTTGTTGTCATGTTTCTTCATGCACATACCAAGTGTTGGGAATGAGTCCTAAGTCATGGAAGAACTAATGAATTGAAAATTTTGGTTGCAATTAGTATATGTGTTTCTGTTGTTTGCATTGATCAATGTGAGTGAATGAATTCCTATGACCCATATAAATTTCCACAACTTTGTTAGCATGCTTAGAAGGTTTGAATATAATCATCAAATCTAGTTGGGTTGTACTCTAATTAGGAAGATCATCTTTGTGTGTCATCCACCTTGTTGTAGGGATTCCTATGGGTGTTGTATCTAGGATGTTCATCCAATATTCTTCCACAACTCAAGGATTAATTTTATGAAGAAACCCATCTGATTCGTTGATGCCATCATATACTGTAGGGTATTGAACTTCTACTCCAACCCATCTGATTGATTTTATCATTGTGTAGTGTCAAGAAGATAATTAATGTTAGCCATTTTCCCAACCATCCCATGCTTCTTGAGAATCACTATCAAAGATGTGAATACTTCTCCAACTTATAGATTCGTTTGTTGTAGGGTTTACATAGTTATGTCTTTTTCAAGTTGTTAGCAATTATATGTTATCCAAAAAATCTCTCTCCATGTTCTCATGTACAGGTTCGGTGTATTGCGGTCTTTAGAGTAGGTCCGGTTCGGTGTATTGCGGTCTTTAGAGTAGGTCCAGAGGTTGCATAAACTTCATTCTATCAACTTCAAAAGTCATTGTTCTATTTTTCAAATTGATCACCCCATAATTTTCATAGGCCTAGTCTAAGCCTAGCAATGTTGTATATGGATAAGTCCCACCCATAATTTCAATTAATTCAAACTCAATGAAATTATTCACACCTACGAAATCTACATTGACATTCACCAAACAACTAGTTAGAAATATGTGATACTGATTCTCCATTATTAACTAAATAGTGGATTAGACATATGAGGGACAACCCATTGGCTCCCAAAACGTATTTTGGGAGTATATTAACATCAAATCCCAATTCTATTGTCACATTCTTAATATTGTATCAGTGGAAATGAGCATCCAATTATAATTCCTACCTAGTTCTCTTCCTCCACCACTTCTGTACAAACCAAGTTGTCCTTTCCAAAAGAGGGTCACATGTCTCTTCCTCTACTTTTGTAACACCATTAATTTCACGAAGGGTTTTTTGAAACTCGTAAGTTTTGCTTTCATCCTCCAAGGTATCCCTTAGTAAGGTGAACCATAAAGCGACATAATCGCTTACCTTTCCGGAACCTATATCTCTTACACAACTTGTCAATGTTTTATCCATTCTATTACTTTGAGATGGTCCTTTTGTGTCTCTGGTTGGTGGAGTTGGGATTCGCTTAAACATTTCAATAATGTCATTGTAGATTTCGTTTTGGCACACTAGATTTTATTTTTTTGTTCGTGGGGCTACTTTTCTTATCACTAGTGAATATTTCATGTTTTGATCTACCCCTATTATTTCTTTATCAACACTCCACCCTCATCCACTTCCCTAATGATTGTTGCAATACAGTTTTGATTTTGGGTGTTTGGTTTCCCTCTTCATTCTTAGTGTAGATACTAGTTGCACACATCCATCCAACATCCTTTATATTATGTGCACAATATATGTATTCTTCCCACCAAGTAACAACAACTTGTCCACAAATGGCATAAAAATGGACTACATTATTCTTAGAAATTTCTACAAAAGAATATTGGTTTTTGGTCATTCATATACATCATTATGAAGCCTGCATGGGCCTTCCACTTCTCCAAGTGTGTTTGAATTTTTCACAATCTTAACTACTACCTTCACATTAGAATTGACCACCTTAACAAAAAATTTCCATTGTACAACTCTAATCCAAATTTCACTTTCCAACTCCTTCTTCAATAAGTTGTGAGAGGCACCAAAATCCACTAGTTCTTGCACTACCCTTCTTTTGATAATTAGATCCACATAACAAAGTTAGTCGTGGATTCGTCTTTGGTCTTTGTCTAAGTCACCAATTGTTCGCAAATATTTCTCTAAAATGGGTTTCTCTCCTTCGACCACCAAATAATTTTTTTTCTCCCAACTAGTTAGAGGAAATGAACTATGAAAACAAATAAAGAAAAAAATTTACTTCTTCCTCAAGTGGCTTTACTCTAAGTACCAAACAATGTCAACTTTAGAATGTTTGTTTTAGAATGTATTGCACCCAAGGAAATCCTAAGTGTGTTGTATATAACAATTGTATGCATCTTAAATTGGTGGAATTGCATCCTATGTTGTGATGGTACACTTGCTGAGGTCAATATTGGGCCAACTATGGTGTGTAGTAACAAGTTTTGATCAACCTTTTTCCTTCAATTGGTCCCTTTTTGCCACAACAAATCTTATAGACCACTGCTGAAAGAGAGGGCACTATAATTCTTGTGCCAAGTGATGACTTAACATGTGACTTACCTTCCCAAGGAAGTTCCTCACATATACAAGATCACAAGGTTGTCCTAAATTGCTTGAACTAGCCTCCAAACCTATTGCACCCTTTTAGGACATCTAGTGAAGGGCACCCATTAATATCTTGAAGCTAAATTTTGATAAAACTTGCACTTTATTTCCACCTTTACAACATTGAAAGAGTGAGGAATGTTCTATGAAACCACCTATCATGGGAGTGACAATCATGGAGAGGATCATGGGAAACCCAACAACTATCACAAACCTAGGATTCTTTCCTAAAAAAAATATTTTTTAATCTATGATAGTGTGGCACTAGTTTTCCTATGCCATAAGGGCTTGACAAACCTTTGCCTACTACAAACAAACTATGCTTATTTTCCTAATGTCTACCCATAAATTCACTTTAGACTAGAATATGTTAGATGGGCATCTTTAGTTCTACTTAATGAAGTTATCCAACAATAGGCACACATCCAACCATAGACTTTAAAACATCCTAGAAATACTTAGCCAACATTAAAATAGTTAGCCATCATAATGCATTGCAAGAAACATAAAAACATTTTTTGCTCCCAACTAGTTAGAGAAAATGAACTATGAAAAAAAGAAAGAATTTTTTTACGTCTTCCTCAAGTGGATTTACTCTGAGTACCAAACAATGTCAACTTTAGAAGGTTTGTTGTAGAATGTATTGAACCCAAGACAATCCTGAGTGTGTTGTGTATAATAATTGTATGCATATTAACTTGGTTGAAGTGCACCATGTGTTGTGAAGGGACACTTTCTCGGGTTTCTCTTGGGCCAACTATGGTGCGTAGTAACAACTATTGATAATCCTTTTACTTCAACTAGTGTCCTTTTCCCACAACAAACCTTATAGACAACTACTGAAAGAGAGGGCACTATCATACTTGGGCCAAGTGATGCCTTAACATGTGCCTTACCTTACCAAGAAAGTTCCTCAAAGATAGAGGATCACAAGGTTGTTTTAAATTGCTTGAACCACCCTCCAAACCTATTGCACCCATTTAGGACATCTGCAGAAGGGAACCCAACAAGATATTGAAACTAAATTTCGATGGAGCTTGCACCTTTTTTCTACCTTACAACAATTTAAAGAGTGAGGAATGTTCTATGGAACCACCTATCATGGGAGTGACAATCATGGAGAGGATCATGGGAAACCCAGCAAATATAACAAACCTAGTAGTATTTCCTAAAATAAATATTTTTGTCATCTCTGATTGTGTGGCACTGGTTTTCCTCTGCCACAAGGGATTGACCAACATTTTCCTACTAAAACGAGACTATGTTTTTTTTCCTAATGTCTACCCATAACTTGACTTTAGACTAGAATATTCTAGATGTGCATCTTTACTTCTACTTAACCAATTTATCAAACAATAGGCACACATCCAACTGTATACTTTAAAGAATCCTATAAATACTTAGACAACATTACAA
This sequence comes from Larix kaempferi, assembly GCA_027924585.1. NCBI lineage: Eukaryota > Viridiplantae > Streptophyta > Pinopsida > Pinales > Pinaceae > Larix > Larix kaempferi. Next base: position 1,584,014 of record BSBM01000636.1, on the reverse strand, counting down.
TAGTTAGCCATCATAATGAATTGCAAGAAATATAACTACTTGTAGCTCTTTCTAGAGATTACAATTAAAAAAGGCACCTCATGCCCAAAATTGTCAATCCATTTCATGAAGCTACTACAAACCTACCTCCTACAGGTCTTGTTCACTTCTTCTTTTTCACTTATCCATTGAAAATTTTCCCTATTGTGTAAAACCGATAGCTTATCACAATCATAGATCTCTTTGCATTTGTGTATCAATCATTGGCCAAGATTGAATTCCATATCCATTTTGAGTTATCCATGTCATATGTGAGTCTTACCAAGCTCTCCCAAGCTCCTTACTTCTAAGGTGGACCCAAGTATCCACATTCAACTTTTCTTCCGTAATTTTGTCCTATCCATGGATCATATGCATTTTCAAGTGTGCCCCCTAGTGCACACATTGCAAGTATACCCAATCAATAGGTTCCCATAATTGCACCCATTGCAAGTGCATATGTCATAGGTCTCATCCCATGTCTATTTGTTGAATGTGTTCCTAACAAGTCTTCCCATCAAAAGTGAATTTGTCACAACATTCCCAATTAGTGCAACCATATCCTTTTGGTAAAATTCCATCAAATCCAATGCTTATCGACTAAGTGGAGGTTCAACTACCTTGGGTCTACAGTTCAGATCATGTGCCAAATCAAACCCTAATTTTTTATAAAGGAAAGATGAATTGCTCTCCGCTCTACTCATTTATTTGGAAGGAAACATGTCGAATCATAACATCCCTCTATGACTCTCCATGCCTTTCCAACAATGAACCTACATTTTGTTGTAAGCGAAGGCCTTACTCTTGGAGTATTATTTTTAGCTCACCCATATTATAATGTAAATTATAAATTTGGAACTAGGAAACTAATCATGATATTATCACTAAAATTATTTATTCAGTCTCACAAGTTTTGTATTTCTTAATTCAACCCTACCTCTTCCTCTAATAAAAAAAATAATTTTTTTTTAAGTATATTGACCAACATATCATGTATTTTCTTGATTTTACACATAAGAAACTCATGATGATTTTCTTTAATTTATTTTTAATTAATTTAAATATATTTTAAATTTAATTAATTTTACCCTTAATTATATCCATAATTCTGTTTCACTCAATTTATCAAATATTTTTTTATTTTATCCTTAACCACTTCATTACAACTTAAATTTTATTTAATTTACTGTTTAATCATATCCATAAATTTCTATATTAAACTTGGACCATTATAACATCATGTCTTCACCTTTAGATGATTTTTAAAATACTAAAAAACAAAAAATTTAACACGTAAAGTTTGGATGATAAGAGATTATTCCAATGAGAGTAGCGAGGTGCTCTATAGCTGATGTTGGCACTTTGATTCAGTTTCCATTGATGGTTGGAAGTAGTGACTCAGTTTTTAAATACAAGAAGAGCATGTTGTTAGACAAGCTGTGACTCAGCAACTCAAACAAGCTATAACTCAGACAACTGTGACTCAGACAAGCTATAACTCAGACAGCTGTGACTCAGACAAGCTGTGACTCAGCAACTCAGACAAGCTATAACTCAAACAACTGTGACTCAGACAGCTTCGACCCACACGGTCGTGACTCAGACGATCGTGACTTAGATAAGAACACAGTGATTCGCGTCTCAAATTACGGGTAGCTGGAGACAAATCTCGAAAATATGGGACATGGGTTTTGTGCGTAACAACCTCATTTACATGACTCAAGAGGAAATCACGAAAAAAAGCTACGGTTTGAGCTATACAAGTGGTTCTCTGAACATATAATTCTCCAATTTACTGTTGCGGCCGGTTTTTTACAAATTAGCAACTGGTTGAAACAGCCGTGACTCAAACAAGCTACGACTCACAAACATATTTTTAATTAGTCAGTTACAGCATGTAAACTCTGGAATTCAAAGAGACAGTTAAAATGTTAGTTACAGCGTGTAAATTCTGGAAGTTAAAGAGACAGTTTCAGTTTTAGAATTGGTATATCTGGAAGTTAAAGAGACCGAGGCATATGACTTCAGCATCTATAAAAAACAATTGATGAGAACAAAATTAGCGTGAGATTTGAGAGGATGAAGAGGAGTCATTACTGATGAAGCTGTGATTCGAAGAAGATGAGAACAAAAATGTATGGCTGGATTTAATGAAGAACAGAATGCCCAGAAACTCAAGCTGTAGCAACACAGAACAAAATAAAAAGGGTATGTTTTGATATATCTAAACTAGTGTGATATAATTGACTGAATTTTTTCTTACATAGGGTGGTAGGGAGGAGCAAGGGAAGACTGTAAAGTCTTCTTGGCAAGTTGGTGCTTGTACATTTGGGAGTTGTAGCTTCCATTCAGTTGGTGCTAAAGAAACAGAGGTAGCAGCCTCATTTGGGTTGTAGCTCAGATAAAATAGAATGTAAAGAGAAGTTGGAGCTTGCCTTTCATACTAAGAAGAAGAGGTTTTTTCCTTTTATGGGTTTCCTCAGGAAAATCAGTGTCTCTGCATATTTATGTGATTTAACATTGCTTATATATGCCTTATATTTAATTCTATTATAACAATATACCCGCTATAAAGGAATGTGCATAGAAAATCTCATATCATATTGATTGTCACACTTCATCAAATTTAAAAGGGAAAAAGAATGTAAAATTGTTTAAGCACAGTAATAACTGATTCACCCCCCCTCTCAGTTATTTGAATACTTTCAACAATTGGTATCAGAGCAGTGTTCCTTTAGTCCAAGGTAGATCCGAAAGCTTAAACATGACAAGCCATGAAGGCTCAACCAATAAAGCTCCTATGTTTAATGGAACAAATTTTGCCTTTTGGAAAGTTAGAATGAGAAAATATATAATGTCCTTAGGTGTTGATGTTTGGGAAGTTGTAGAAACTGGATATACAAAACCCGTGGTTCTTGCTTCCAAAGATGATAAGATGGAATTCAGTTTTAATGCTAAGGGAATGAATGCAATATTAAGTGGTCTTGCTGAATCTGACTTTGTGAAAGTGATGCATCTTGAATCTGCTAAAGATATGTGGGATAAACTTATTAATAGCTATGAAGGGAATGAGAAAGTAAAAGATGCCAAATCGCAAACATACAGGCTGAAATTTGAACAACTAAAGATGAATGAGGATGAGACTGTTAGTAAATATTTCTTAAGGGTTGAAGAGCTTGTGAATGCTATGAAGGGCCTTGGGGTGAAATCGCGAACCTGGAAACACTTTGGTGACAAACGGAGTGAAAAAAATGGAGCGTAGGCGGATGATCACGTGAAAAAAAGTCAAACTCAAACTCTAGGCTGAGAGTTTAAAAAACTGTAGGCCGAGAGTTTTGAGAGTTCAAACTCTGGGCCGAGAGTTTGAACCAATTGTCGTGCTGTATTTAAAAAAAACTCTCGGATGAGAGTTTGAACTAAACTCTGGGGCGAGAGTTTGGAAGACATTTTCTCGCCTGAGAGTTTCTGGTCAACAATTCTAGTACCATTTCTGCAGAATTCAGAAATGTGTCACTTTAACAAGGTCAGACCACTGCAAAACATGAGAATTACATGTCAGAGTTTATACCAGTAGATTCACCATTCAATCTACTTTCTAGTAATATAATTTTTTTTCAATTTCATTTAGGATTACTATTTTTTTCTATTTGTTTACTAAACTTTATCATTAAAAAATTAAGTGACTGAAAAATCAGTCACAATGAAAATTCAATATCATCACAATGACGAAGCCAAAAAAATTTAAAAAAATACAAGGATGTTCCTTGAAGTGTCCTCTTCAATGGGCTGGTTTTAGTTTGTTTGATAAGAGTACCATTTGAAAGGAAATGTGAAGACAAAAACATGTGTCGATAATGCACCATTTTCTGAACATAGGTTGTTTCGATAAATAATAAAAAATAGTTCACAAGTCTTAAAAAACTCAAAATATAGTCAAGGATCAAGTTTAATGTGTGTAGATTATGAGCATACAATTTTTTTCTCTAAAATGAATAAGCATTTATCAAAAAGCCGTCGTCAACACAGGTCACTCATTATCCATTCTTAAAATTTTCAAGTATATGCCATTGGTTGACAAAAAATTTGTCCCACGATATGTCTATAAAAAAAAATAAAAAAATACGAGTAGAAAGCTAATTCAATTCTGTAAAACCTTTGTGTTTACTTCAAGTTGAAATTCCTAAGGGAGATATGGGTTTGAAGAGGTCGAAGTTGAAAAACATAAAAATTAGCAGTTTTTTTTGTCAAAAAGAAGCCAAAATTGTTTCCCAATTTCATGTTTTCACCCCTCGGTAAAACAATTGAAGAAGCATCCTTAGTTCAAAAATTTTTAAGATATTTTCCTAATAAATTTAACCCCAAAGTTTCAGCAATAGAAGAGTTAAATGATCTTAAAAATATGGGTATTGATCAACTCCTAGGAACTCTAACTACCTATGAAATGAGGATCAACAAAGATACAAATACCACTAGAGAAGCCTCCTTTAAGGCAGATAAGAATATTGACTATGGAGCAGATGAGATTGAGGCAAATTTTGTAAGAAGATTGAAGAAAGGATCAGGTAAATATAGAGACAAGCTTCCTTTTAAACGTTTTAACTATGGTAAGATAGGTCATTTTGCCTCTAAATGTCCTCACAAGAAAAAAGATCAGAATTCTGATGATGAAGAGAAATACAAATTTAAGAAATACAGTAAAAAGAAAAGTTTGTATGCAAATAATGATGTCTCCTCAGAGGATATGAATAGCAATTCATCTTGTGAAGATAGAATGAATGATTTTATGCTTATGGCCATAGAAGATCTTGTCATTGACTATGCAAAAAGTGACATGAATGATGAAGATGCTATAGTTGATATGGAAGGTGAGTTGATTAGTGCATTGGAAGAAATTGATAGACTCAGGTTAAAGAAGAGGAAACAAAAACAATTGCTGATACAGTATGAAAAGAATGACAAAGAACCTAGTACAGACTGTATTTTGGTAAAAATAGAATTAGAAGAGGCAAAGAAAATAGAATACATTCTTAAACGACGGCTAGCTGAAAGTAAAACAAGATGTGAAAAGTTAGAGGAAGAAGTGGTGACTGTGAAGAAAGAATTAGAAAAATTCCAAACTTTGTATCATCAGAATTGTTCAAGTATTAAAGCCTCAGAAGAGTTAAATAATATCTTGAGTAAGCAAAGATCTCCTTTGATTAAATCTGGTTTAGGCTATGAACAAGGTTCAAGCAGCAGTCACTCAGAGAACAAAGAAATAACTAAGGTGATCAACTTTCAAAGCAGCAAGAAATCAGAATTCACAAAGTCTGCAACCTCCATCAAAGATGAAGCAAATAAAACCAGCAGTAATGACAATCTAATGAATGATAAAAAGGATATAGATACCAGAACAAAAAACAATATTCCGTAGTCAAGAAAGCATGAAGAAGATATACAATACAGAGTGACAAGGCAATCAATTCCAAGATCCAGGTATCAAAATTTCTTTAACGGTTACTGTTATTGTTGTTTTAGCTTTGGTCACAAAGCTGCAATCTGTGTATTTAATCCTAGAAACATGCAACAAAGAATGTTTAGTAAGAATCAAATGCTGCAACACAGAGTGGAACAGTAAGTGAGTAATCAAAACTATCATACTCTATCAACAATCAGAAGAGGAATTCATGATAGAAATGTCAATCCTTTTGATCTTCTATACAATGAGCCAGAATTCTATGTTTGTCATAACTTTGGACACAAGGCTACAGAATGTTATTTGAAGAACTACAAAATAGATTCAAATTATGTAGCTGAAAGAAAAGTGTGGAGGAGGAAAAAAAGCAATCAATGTGATTTAGTGCTTTCTACTCAAAGACAGAAGGACCCATGGTATATTGACAGTGGATGCTCCAAACACATGACTGGGGATAAAAGTAAGTTTTTGTCTCTAAGAGATCAAAAACCAGGAAATGTAACTTTTGGAAATGATGCTCTAGGAAAAATCAGAGGCAAAGGAATGGTAATTTTGAGTAATGGCAAAGGGAAAGCTCAAGATGTATTGTTTGTGGATGGTTTAAAACATAATCTTCTTAGTGTCAGTCAGGTATGTGACAGGGGATGTGCAGTGGTTTTCACTGCTAAAGATTGTAAGATAAATTCTGTAAACTCGGGTCAATTAGTTGCCAAAGGAATAAGAACATAAAACAATGTTTATGTCTTGAAAGAAGAAAAGGAGGAATGCCATCTAAACAAGTATGATGAGAGTTGGCTATGGCATAGAAGACTTGGACATTTAAATTTTGATCATTTAATCAAACTTAGAAAAAATGGAGCAATGAAAGTTTTCCAAAGATATCAAAACCATATGATGTTGTCTGTAAACCTTGCCAAATGGGAAAACTAACTAGAACAAAGCTAAAATCCAAGAGCTTTCCATCTTCAGATAAACCTCTTCAATTAGTGCATATGGATTTGTGTGGACCATCAAGGAAGGAAGGTACAGGAAAAGAGAATTACTTTATGCTGGTTATAGATGATTATTCTAGACTTACTTGGGTTTCTTTTCTGAAAGAGAAATCTGAAGCGTTTGAAAAATTCAAAGTATTTAAAGCTCTGACTAAGAATCAAACAGGAACAAGACTGAAAGCAGTAAGGTCAGAAAGAAGAGGAGAGTTTAGCTCAAGGCATTTCAAGGAATTTTGTGATGAACAGGGTATCAAAAGAGAGTATACAATTCTAGGGACTCCACGGCAAAATGGAGTGGTTGAGAGATAGAATAGATCAGTTCAGCAAATTGCAAGATCAATGATGAAAGAAAAGAATATATCTCAGGGTTTTTGGGTAGAGGCAATTCATACAGCTGTTCATATACTTAACAAAGCTCACATAAGGCCGAACAGTGATAAAACCCCCTATGAATTGTGGTTTGGGAGACCTACTACAATCAAGCATTTCAAAGTCTTTGGGAGTAAGTGTTATATCAAGAATAATGATGAACATCTTGGCAAATATGATGATAGGGCTGATGAAGGTGTTTTCCTAGGATATGCTAAAAATAGTAAAGGATATAGATGTTACAATAAGAGGTTGCATAAGATGGTTGACTGCATTGATATTAAATTAGATGAAGGGAGTCATGTAAAAGACACTCAGATAAACAACGATGAATCTTGTACAGAGGATACAGTTGAAGATGAAGAAGAACAGGTCCAAGAATCAGAAAAGGAAGAATCTGAATCTGAAAATCAAAATACAAGCACACAGCAACAACCAGTAAATCCTTCTTCAAGAATTATTCAAAAGAAGCATCCTGAAAGACAAATTATTGGAAACAAGAATGAAGGTGTTCAGACAAGAAGTAAGTTACTTAAGAATTCAAAACAGTCTCACATTGCTTTTTTATCTATCATGGAACCCAAGAATTTTAATGAAGCCAGTGAAGATGAAGATTGGATAAAAGCTATGAATGAAGAGCTTGATCAGATTGAAAAGAATAATACTTGGGAACTTGTTCCTAGGCCAACAGACAAGAATGTGATTGGGTCCAAATGGGTGTTTAAGAATAAAATGAATGACCAAGGAAAAATTGTCAGGAATAAAGCTAGATTGGTTTGTAAAGGATATGCTCAAGTTGAAGGACAAGATTTTGATGAAACCTTTGCACCTATGGCGAGAATGGAAGCTATAAGAATATTTCTTGCTTATGCTAGTCACAAGAATTTCAAAATTTATCAGATGGATGTCAAGTCAGCATTTCTCAATGGATATTTAGAAGAATAAGTTTATATGGAACAACCTAAGGGATTCTCTCTAACAAACAATCCTGATCATGTATGCAAATTGAAGAAAGCTCTATATGGATTGAAACAAGCGCCAAGAGCCTGGTACTATAGATTAGATAAATATTTACAAGAGAAAGGATTCAAGAAAGACAATGTTGATAGTAATCTGTATATCAAAACAAAAGGTGATGACTTATTAGTTGTTTTTGTTTATGTTGACGATATCATTTTTGGATGTACTAATGCTTCCTCTGTTCAATGGTTTGCTAATGCTATGCAATCTGAGTTTGAAATGTCCATGATTGGAGAACTGTCATACTTTCTTGGTCTTCAAATTACTCAGAGTTCTGAAAGACTAATTATCTCTCAAAAGAAATATCTACAAGAGATGTTGAAGAAATTTCAGATGGAGGATTCTTCACCTGTTAGTACCCCTATGATTGTTGGTTGCAAGCTTAGCAAAGATGATATTTCACTAGATGTTGATCAAAGAACACATAGGTCAATGATAGGAAGTCTTCTATACATTACTATAACTCGTCCTAATATTATGCTTGCTGGTGGAATGGTAGGAAGATTTCAGTCTGCTCCCAAACAAAGTCACTTGGTAACTGTGAAGAGAATTTTCAAATACTTGAAAGGCACAATGACTTATGGTCTCTGGTATCCTAGGAATCAAAAGTTTCAGTTGATTGCATATTCATATGTTGACTGGGCAAACTGTTTGGATGAAAGAAAGAGCACTAGTGGAGGTGCATTCTTCTTAGGCTATTCATTAGTAGCATGGATGAGTAAAAAGTAAGGTTCTATCTCTCTATCTACTACTGAGGCTGAATACAGAACTGCTGCAACATGCTGTACACAGGTATTATGGATGATACAAACTCTTGCTAATTTGGAGGTGAAATATTCTGAACCTATTCCTATTCACTGTGATAACACAAGTGCCATTAGTGTGTCAAAGAACCATGTTCTTCATTCCAAGACCAAACACATTCCAATCAAGTATCATTTTTTAAGGGAGCAGGTTACAAACAGAGCTGTCCAATTACATTTCATTCCTTCTAAAGAACAGATTACTGATATCTTTACTAAACCCTTATCCAAAACCCAGTTTGAATATCTACGCCGGAAGTTGGGTGTCATATCTTGTTCCAACTAACTTGTTCACTTTGGCAGGGGGAGTTTGTGCTTATTGCATATCTGATGTAATTCTGAGATGGTTCCAAAATGTTTTATTTGTTGATTTCTGAGTTAATATTGATAGGGGAAGATGTATTGTCATGATTTCTTTGATATTGATGTCAAAGGGGGAGAAGTTCAGGTAGTTGCATATAACAAGCAGTCAGTGATTACACTTGCAACATCATAAATTTTAGGTTTCCATCAATGCCAAAGGGGGATATTGTTGGCACTTTGATTCAGTTGTCATTGATGGTTGGAAAGCAATGACTGAGTTTTTAAATACAAGAAAAGAATGTTGTTAGACAAGCTGTGACTCAACAACTCAGACAAGCTATAACTCAGACAGCTGTGACTTAGACAAGATATAACTCAGACAGCTGTGACTCAGCAACTAAGACAAGCTATAACTCAGACAGCTGTGACTCAGACAAGCTGTGACTCAGACGACTGTGACTCAGACAGCCGTGACTCGGACAGTTGAGACTCAAACGATCGTGACTCAAATAAGAACACAGTGATTCACGTCTTGATTTGCAGGAAGCTGGAGATGACTCTCGAAAATCTGGGACACGGGTTTTGTGTGCAACGGCCTCGTTTACTTGATTCGCGAGGAAATTTATAAACAAAGCTATGGTTTGATCTATACAAGTGGTTCGCTGAACATGTAATTCTCATATTTACTATTGTAGCCGGTTTTTACAAATTAGCAATTGGTTGAAACAGCTGTGACTCAAATAGCCGTGACTCAAACAAGCTGCGACTCACAAACATATTTTTAATTAGTCAGTTACAGCATGTAAACTCTGGAATTCAAACAGACAGTTAAAATGTCAGTTACAGCATGTAAATTCTAGAAGTTAAAGAGGCAGTTTCAGTTTTAGAATTGGTATATCTGGAAGTTAAAGAGACCAAGGCATATAACTTCAACATCTATAAAAGACAACTGATGAGAACAAAATTAGCGTGAGATTTGGGAGGATGAAGAGGAGTCGTTATTGATGAAGCTGTGATTCGAAGAAGATGGGAACAAAAATGTATGGCTGGATTTAATGAAGAACAGAATGCCTCGAAACTCACGCTGTAGCAACACAAAACAAAATAAAGAGGGTATGTATTGATATATCTGAACCAATGTGATATAATTGACTGATTTTTTTTTGACATAGGGTGGTAGGGAGGAGCAAGGGAATACTGTAAAGTCTTCTTGGCAAGTTGGTGCTTGTACATTTGGGAGTTGTAGCTTCCATTCAGTTGGTGCTGAAGAAACAGAGGTAGCAGCCTCATCTGGGTTGTAGCTCAGATAAAATAGAATGTAAAAAGAAGTTGGAGCTTGCCTTTCATACTAAGAAGAGGAGGTTTTTTCCCTTTATGGGTTTTCTCAGGAAAATCAGTGTCTCTGCATTTTTATGTGACTGAACATTGTTTATATGCCTTATATTTAATTATGTTATAACAATATACTTGCTATAAAGGAATGCGCATAGAACATCTCATATCATATTGATTGTAACATTTCATCAAAGTTAAAAGGGAAAAGGAATGTAAAATTGTTTAAGCACAGTAATAACTGATTCACCCCCCCCTCTCAGTTATTTGAATACTTTCAACAGCTGAATATGGGGGAGATGTTGTAACATGTAATGTTGTGTATTGTTATGTAACATTCCATTCCCCACGGATGTGGGTGTCATCCCAGACTAGCCTACAAGTGACATCATGAAGCACACACCTGGCTTTTGCACGCAGCACACGTCCCCACCTCAGCAAACTGGCACGCGTATTTACGGTGTCGTTAATAGGGATGAGGTTGGTGTGGTTGGAGATGAGGTTGTAGTTATTGCGCTAGGGTTGGAGCGCTTGAATTCGAGTGAGCATGTCCCTTCTCATTAACTCGGCTAGTCGGATCATGGAGCTCCCTCATGTGATTCCTCAGGGCTCCTTCTCTAAGAAAATGGTTATGATGGATGGGCTCTTCACCACCATCATTTGCAATTGCATTCAAGATAGTGTAGCTGGTCGCTCGGCTCAGCATTTTACAGTTTGGGAAGTTGATTTCTATAGTATGCCCAGACCGCGTGCAACCTCCAGAAGAGGTGCTGGACATGGCGTCGGGCGTGGAGCTGATCATCCAGGAAAGAAAAAAGTAGTCGTTAGTGGGTATGCATATAATGTATCTGGTCTTGTTCGTTTCTTGATTGATAACTGGGAATCAAGCAGGGTTGTGGAAATGTTTCCTTTGGCAGCCATCATAACCATATTAATTACTACTGGCTAGTAAAAAACATGACGGGCACTTTGGTTGAGGAGATGATTTCTAACTGGAACACTGCTAAAACCTCCATACTAGACATTAGGGCCAACCTGGTGCACCTAGATAAAAATCTAGTGAGCCTGGACTCTAGCTTCGCTGGAGGAAAATATTCCATGGTGAGTTGCATCGTCTTACGTGGAGGCTTAGGGAAAGGCGAGCCTATATAAAACAAAGATGTCTCTGCTACTACAGAGGTCACATAGTCTAGAGTGGTATCGAATGCCTCTGGAGATGAGCTGACTTCCAAGGACATGGAGGTCACTGAAGGGAACCAATCGGCTGGCCTAGCCATTCCGAACATCCCTCCCCTCTTGGCCACCTTTCCCATTCCGACTACCATTGATCCACCGCACTTCAAGTGCATTCGGAAGATTGACGGTGAAGCTTCCACCCATCACAAAGTGGAACATTTGTTTCCCAACCTCCCTCCTTATTGTTGGGATGATGATTTCTTTGGCAGTTGCCCAATTCTGGAAGAAAAACCGAGTCCTCGTAATGCATATGCAAGCACATAGGTTGGTTTTGGTGGTCCCAAGCTCTTGTTGCGATTTTCAGTGTTTTTGTTTATATTGGATTTATAGTCTGTCTCTTTGTTCTGGTTTGTATCTTGGTCTATTATGTAAGGACTTTCATTTGACCTGGTCTCCTCATAATGGTCTTTTTTGTAATGATACTAAACTTCCTAACATTTTTTAGCGTCTGGGATGGTGATTTCACCACCTTGGACCACCTTGGATAGTTAGCAACCATGTAATTTTTGGACCTCTTTTCTAATTATACAGTTGCATATTTACAAAAAAAAATTGTAACATGTCATTCCCATAAAAAGTGAAATAAAAATGCAAATGATGTTGGCTTAAACAAAAAAAAATATTGATTTCATTTTGAATCGACTTAAACAAAAAAAATTATATTGATTTCATTTTAAACCTATATAGATCAAACGCCGAGATGGAACAAATATCTTGAATTGTAATTTTTTAAAATCCTGATTTAAAATGGATCTATGTTGATATGCCTGATTTCATAAGATATTGAACCCACAATAACTTTGTTTACTTCTACACCTACTAGACTTATATTTTTTCCTTCACTTGCAAACTTATATATTTTTAATAAATTATAGATAGTTGTAATTTGATCAAATATGATGGGCCCTTTAGTTAATAATGTGACTAACAATTTGTTCCAATGAGATTTTTGTAATCTGATGTGTGTGGAAACTTTATATCGAGGTGTTATGACACTTTCCATGCAAATGACACCTTTAATATAAAAATAATAATTATTTTGGAAAAAAATTTGTTACCTGAGTGATATGAAATAGAAGTTGTCTTTGGACTATTTTGATTGCATATTGACTAGCACAACTACAAGTAAAGTGGTTGGTGAATGTCCATAACCACTTAATTTTGTGGAGATGGCTAGCTCTTAAATAAAGACTAAACATTAAACTAACTATGAGATCATTATAGCTATCCATTTATGATACAACATAAACATTAAACTAATTAATATAAACATAAAACAAATACTATTTAATAAAAATAACAAAAACTTACAAATGAAAAAAAAAACTGATATGAAGTATAAAACTTTAGTGAAATATATTGTTACCCCTTTCTCTTTAACCACCACTTAAGAAGCTTATTTGAATCTTAATAAAGATGCATTTAAACATAACAAGATACAGTGACCATGAAATGAATCCCGACTATACACATGTTACACTTGGGTTAATTTTGTTGATTCGCACAAGGAAGTCCAAAATATTAAATAATATCTAAATTTCTATTGACATAATTATTTTTACTTATATATTGATAATTTTAATTGTATATAAAAACAAACATTGAAATATTTACACTGCTTGATGGCCTCCATTTTTGTTCTCTTTTTGTTAGCTTGTATTTCCCAATACACCTTTTCTACCTAATTTTTGTCTTATATATCCAACCTATCAAATCTAAAACTCCCTACTCAAGCATAAAAGGTGATTTACTGTTCATTTGGATTAATTCTTATGATTTTGGAATATTAAATTTATTTGCATGACATTTTCACTCATATGGAACTTTTAGTACCATGATTTGCATTAGGTGAAGTCCAAATCATGTTTGTTGAAGAAGGATTCAATGTTGCATAACAAAATCATCAATTTGGCACACCAACTCCCAGCCCATTTAAGTCTTTTGAGCATCATTAATGGTAAAAATTCTCGTGAGCTCACAGGAAGTTAACTTTGGATAGGTGTTTTGAGAAAACAGTGAGGAATTAAGAAAAACGGTCGAAAACCCACTTGCAGATTATCGTGATTTAGCTTTTGCATGAGGATTTTATCCAAATTTGCAACGGTTTATGAGTTATTTAGGGATCTTCAACGACAACGTTTCTAGTGAATGCCCTGATAGACTTTAATGAAAATCGTAAATATTTTCGATCTTGGGGTTGAGTTGGTAACAACCCACTTGAATTTTTAAATTCCACCTTTCTATTTTTAGACACTTCTTTTGTATAAATATATGCAAAACTTCTATGTCAAATTCTGGAGGGGAAGGAATGAAACATTGTTACGCTACCAAATTTCTATTGAATTTGTAATTTTATTTTCTCTGTAAAATCCATTTCAATACCGTGTTGATGTTTATGTGTTGAAGAATTTGATGATTGTAATTTACAATTAGTAGCTGGTGTGAATCTTCAGGCTCGTGATTTATTTGGTAAGGCCCCTCCATTCCATATCATGGAGCTTAATATTCTGTGTAGGGTATATTAGTTTGTGTGATTTCTATTCTAGTTTGTTTTTGTTTCCATCTTACCTATATTTCCTGTACCTATGTTGCAAGCATTCTTTGTACTTGAGAAACTTACCTGAGCTTAGCAAGGATAATTTTAGGGGCGAAATTTAGCCCATGGGCTGTTTTTCCATTTTTTTTCCAAAAAAAGATTCGCCAATTTGCATTTTTTTAAGCCTCATTTCGCCCAATTTTGATGGGGTGAAGTTTTTTCATTCTAAAAATGGCCAAATTATTATATAAATTATATAAAATCCTTAGAAATTGAAATAATTTTAGAAAAATATCGCCAAATATTTTATAGTTGACATTTTAATAATTGGTAAGATTCGCCAAGGTTTATACACTTTTAAATAGGTATGGGTCCTTAAAATTATCCATGGAGCTCAGTTCATTTTGTATTTTTAGTCTTTGGATTTATATCGAATTGCAATTTAGTTTAGGTCCATGAATTTAATTTATAGAAATGCTCAAAATACATTCCTCATTTATACATAACTTTGGCTTAGTCATGTGATTTATTTATCATCTCAACTCTTGGTTAATCGTATTCCTTTCAAGATGTTTCTTCAAACCGCAATCATATTTTCTTTGAATCTGTTACAACTTGTATAAAAGTACAACTTCACTTCAATTCATTGCCCCTCATGTCAAAATTGTATCTTTTATTTGAAAAACTTCATCAAATCATTTTGTACATCTCTCTTCAGAGTTGGTGGTGTTCTCGTAGCAAACGATGGCCTCAAGATCTCTAATTCTGGAACATTGTTTGAAATGTTATCATTATTAATTTTATACATTGATTAATGGTAACTTTATTTTATGTGCTCACGTTCTAATTCTTATGTTAATTTACTTTTACAAGTTTTAAGAATTGTTTAATATTTTTGTGTGCCTTTAATATGTATGGTCATTTATATATGTTTAATAAACTTTGTATTTTGTTGAAATTTATTTTATATTTCTTGAACATTGTTTGAAATGTTATCATTATTAATTTTATACATTGATTAATGGTAACTTTATTTTATGTGCTCACGTTCTAATTCTTATGTTAATTTACTTTTACAAGTTTTAAGAATTGTTTAATATTTTTGTGTGCCTTTAATATGTATGGTCATTTATATATGTTTAATAAACTTTGTATTTTGTTGAAATTTATTTTATATTTTGTATATTTCGTATAATGTCATATTTTGTTATATTATTTTTAATATTGTGTTGACAAATGTATGTAAGGAATGGATTATGAGTTTATGAATTTATTTATTTGTAAGCTTGCTTTAGATTACTTTAGTTAGTTTAGTTTACTCTTGTCTTTATTTTGTTTGATTTATTTAACATACTTTTATTTCTGCACTTTGAATTCGTGTAGTTAGTTTTCATTTATGCACTTGAATTTCTTAGTTAAATCACCAAAAGAAGATTAAAAACCTAACTCGTGAGATATGGTTTTCCTTTAATGGGTTTTAACCTAAGGTCTTAGTTTATTTCTTGTTAATTAAATTCATTTTCAAGTTTGAAGTGTGTTGTTGGATTTATGTTATATTAGGGTAGTCTAGGATCTAGTCATGCACATATAGTGCCAACACCTCTAAGTCTACGACTCTCGGGTTGATAATTTAGTGTTGGATTACTAGTGCACATATTTTTACTGACATTTTTGGCATCGTTTCCATGGAGGTGCTAAAGGGATTAGGTAGGTAGGTTGCCTTTAAATTACACAACTTGGGGGAGGAGATTAACTATAAGATGCAAATACGATCTCACTATGAACTTTATGTAGTGTAATAATATGATGCATCCACTTTGATGGGGTTTCTACAAATCCTTGATGTTCCTTTTACATGAGAGTGTTTATTTTATGCAAGTTTTTTTTACTTCCCTACAAGAGTTTTTTTTTTTATGTAAGTGTGGTGTGTTTTACAATTCAACAATTAATTTTTAGTTTTAGTTTTAGTTTTGTGTAAATTTGCTTTGAGTGTGTAGATAGATTTGATTTCATTAAAAAAAAAAGCAAAAGAAAATAGTGTGGGTGTTGTAAGAACCTCAGGTACTAATCCATTTGTGAGAAGGATCTCCATACCAGTTAAACAAATTTAAAGTTTCCAAAGGACTCGTTGAATGGAGGAGAGCATACTACTACAAGGATTTTCTTAAATCCTCATTCAAGGTTCAAGATTGTAAGTAAGGATGAGGTTGTATCTTTGGAAGCAACGAAGGATCCATGAATCATTTCCACAAGAAGAATATCTAGAATATTTATTTGAGTATCCTTCCCAACCTGTTGAAGGGATCAAAGAATCACAGACCAAATAAATGAATAGGAGACATTAGAGCCATAAATTGAAGAATTCCTTGCATCCTTGTCACCATATCTAGATTTCCTTTGCATTCAAGAGCATGATGACCATCTTTCCGAAGAATTTCATGATATGATTACTAAAGAAGAGAACCATGGGAACAAATATTTCATTGAGATTTGGATATAAGTAGTCATCAGTCCACACCATCACCACAGGGTGAAAACGCGAAGTTGGGAAACACTTTTATGACAACGGAGTGAAAAAAAACTAGTGCACCTGGATGATCACACGATAAAAAGTCAACCTCAAACTCTAGGACGAGAGTTTGTGAGAGTTCAGACTCTCAACTGAGAGTTTAATAAAACTCTAGGCCAAGAGTTTAAAAAACTCTAGGTCGAGAGTTTAAAAAAATCTAGGCCGAGAGTTTGTAAGAGTTCAAACTCTCGGCTGAGAGTTTGAACCAATCACCGCGCTGTATTTTTAAAAAACCTCTCAGATGAGAGTTTGAACTAAACTCTCAGACGAGATTTTGGAAGATATTTTTTTGGCCGAGAGTTCATGGTCAACAAAATGTGCGAAAATATCTGGCATCTTTCTGGAACCTGCAACTTAAGCAAGCCCAAACCCCTACAAATTTTAAATATTATTTTTCGGACTTGGTAGAAATGGATTCATCTATGAATCTAGTTCCCAAAGATATAATAATTGTTTCGTTTCAATTTGAATTTCTATTTATTAATAATTTTTCTCTAAACCTCATCCCTTAAGAATTTTATTACTCTGAAAATCACCCGAAATGAAAATTCAATATCATAACAAAGACAACACCAAAATATCTTATATCTTCACACAGATCTTCCTTGCCCCATCCTCTTCAAAAGTGCACTTTTATTTTTTTCAATAAGAGTCACACTAAAAATAAAATTGAAGCTTACCAACATGTGTCGATAAGGCACCATTTTATGAACATATGCTATTTTGATAAATAATAAAAAATAGTTCTCAAGTCCGAAAAACCTCAAAATATAGTCCATGCAAAAGTACAGTGTGTGTAGATTATGATCACACATTGTTTTACCTAAAATGACTAACCATCTCTCAAAAAACTAGTGCTCACGCTGGCCACTCATTATCCATACCTAAAATTTTCAAGTATATGTCGTTGGTGAGCACCAAATGTGTCCCATGATATGTCCATAAAAAAAATAAAAAAAATACAAGTAGAAATCTAATTCAATTCTCTAAAACATTAGTGTTTACTTCAAGTTGAAATTCCTAAGGTAGATATGGGTTTGAAGAGGTTGAATTTGTAAAACATAAAATTTACCAGTTTTGTTTCTTAAAAACAAGCCAAAAGTGTAACCCAACTTCACGTTTTCACCCTCCATGTTTCAACAGTTCTTGGCACTATCTCCACAAAGGCAGCTGGTCTCTCAACCCTTGGTATTCATTGAGGTACACTTTTCAGATTTGGGTATGTGTCCACTATAGATCTTGTTTCGCAAATGGCTCCATTGGAAGTATTCCTACACTTGAAGGAGACTTTCTTTTCCAAGTAAAGTAGGATAGTATAAATAATGTTTAATAAATGAATAAAATAGTAAATATAAAAATAATTTCATATGTGAAAACCAGTTTACTGGCACAATTGAACATGAGCTTAGCTTGAAAACCAGGAAACCGGTGGGTAAAGTTCACATTGGAGTTCTGTATTCAATTGTTATTTCTATCATTATGTCCTTCAAATCAATTTGTGTTTTCACAAGTTGGGTGATGAAGGATTACTTATGGCCTTCCTTCCAGCAAACAGTATCCTATCGACTCCAACACTTTATCTAGGATCAAGGTTAGAGACTCATTTCAGTATCCAGAGACTTGCATGCCTCAATGGAAATTCCTCTTTCTCATGACAATATGAATACATTAATGTCCTTTTTTCATCATATTATGCAAAGTGACTTGAATTCAACACACTTATTCCTACTTTGTAGGATGTTCTGTGGCACCTTGGCACTCACTAAGATCAACGGTGAGATGCATCGCATTGGTTAACAACATTCCTTAATGGTTGGTAATGCAATGATTTTTTCTATGTTCGGCCTCGATTAAATCTATTCACATAGTCATAATTGTGCCTTGATGTGGCTTTTGTTGAATACTATCATATTTATGTTTTAACTCCAGTTGTAGATTTCCAATGGATTTTGGTATTTCTATCATATTGAATAAAGAGGAAATATGAATTTCAAAGATTCCATCAAATATCAAGTTCAGAAGTTTATTTTCATCATTACTGAACATCTATCAGCTTCTAGTAGCACCAGGATATCTTACAGAAAAATTTTGGCAGCTTCAAATCATTTTTTCTGCATTAGTACTGAAACGGGTACAGAAACACCTGTAGGTGAGGCTGTTGTTTTCACTAGTATAAAAAATGATACCGAAACATGTGTAGATGCTTTGTTTTGCCAATGCATAAATCAGTACAGAAGTTTCTGCAGATATGTTTTCGCATGACTCCTCGTTCCATCTTATCATCCAAGGTTCTATTGAGTCCATGAAAGTCCAACACTCAATATTTTACATCAATTTCAAGCAAGCTGCTCTTCGCAAAGTTCATCCATGCTATTTTGTAAGTATGATACTAGGTGATAATTGTTATAGGTTAATTTAATTTACTAAAAAGTAGGAATTAAGTCAAAATGAATAAGTATTATAATGCTCGATTTCCTTACCTATCTTATTTACATCATATCCTTGTTTGTATAAACCTACATTAGCTTCCCATAGGTCAACTTATTTGTAAATATGATTTTCCCTACTATTGCACATAATTATTTTATTATATGGTTTTCATTTTCCTATATCCAACATTGATTCTATGTTCCTGTATATGATACATTATTCCCTATCTAATCTCTTACCCTCTTCATGGCCTATTTTCACCATGGTAGTCGTCAAGCACATCCCCTTCTAAGTAGCCTAGAAGACTTATAGTTAGTTCTGATGAAGAAGGTTTCAGAAGCACTACAAATGAAGATATTGGTAATCCTTTCAATACCACTTCTAAGCATATAATTGGAAAAAAATATAGAATGGATGGTCTAGATGGGAATAAAGGTAAATAGTTTCAATCATATCATATACTTTAAAAGACAGATTGAAATGGTTAAACTAATTCTCTTGAACATACATAGGTTGTTCACTTTCAGTGATAGAAGCAAGAGTTAAAGAAACAACTATATGAATATGTAGTTTTGGATCAATATGTAAAGTCTGAATATGAAATTTTCAAAGTCTAGAATGCTAGTCTGTAAACTAGAATTGAATAGTTGACCACTAAGTGTATTATTTTTCGTTCTATAGCTTAGGAAAAATCAACCATGCCGGGATGCTGAGAATACATTTGAATGAAAGTTGAAGAATCAGAACCAAGGTCTGCATATCCTTAGTCATGCAGCCAAGTTTTAATCTTATATTGTCTACAATTTTGTCTTTGTATAGGGACATGAAAATAGCTCTGCATGGGGGGATGATGGCCTCCAGTTTTGTTCTCTTTTTGTTACTTGTATATGACCAATACCCCTTTACTACCTAACTTTTGTCTTCTTTATTCATCCTATCAAGTCAAAAACTCCCTACTTGAGCATTTAAGGTGATTTACTATTCATTTTGATTAATTCTTATGATTTTGGTATATTAAATTGATTTGTATGACATTTTCACTCATATGGAACATTCAATACCACTTTCAGCACCAGGATTTGCATCAGGTGAAGTCCAACTCATGTTTTTTGAAAAAGGATTCAATGTTGCATAACAAAATCATCAAGGTGGCACACCAAATCCTATTCTGTTTCAGTCTTTTAAGCATCATTAGTGGTCAAAACTTCTTGTCATTTCACAAGAAGCTAATTTTAGACGTGTGTTTTGAGAAAATGGTGAGGAATTAAGAAAAACGGTCGAAAACCCACTTGCAGAGTAGGGTGATTTAGCTTATTATTGATTATTTTCTCCAAATTCGCAACGGTTTTTGAGTTATTTCATGATCTTCAACACCAACATTTCGAGTGATCAACCCAACAAACTTTAATGGAAATTCTGAATAGTTTCTGTCTTGGGGCTAAGCCGATAATGACCCATATGAATTTTAAATGCCACCTTGTTATTTTTAGACACTTCTTTTGTATAAATATTTGTAGAACTCCCATGTCAAATTATGGAGGGGATGGAATGAAACATTGTTATGCTGCCAAATTTCTATTGAATCTGTAATCTTATTTTCTCTGTAAAATCCATTTCAGTATTGTGTTGATGTTTATATGTTGAAGAATTTGATGATTGTAGTTTACAGCTAGTAGCTGGTGTGAATCTTCAAACTCCCGATTTGGTTGGTAAGGGACCTCCATTCCAGATTATGGAGTTTAATATTTCGTGGAGGGTATATTAGTTTGTGTGATTTATGTTCTATCTTGTTTTTATTTCTCCGTTACATATATTTCCTATACTTATGTTGCAAGCATTCTCTGTACTTGAGAAAATTACCTGGGCTCAGTTCATTTTGTATTTTTAGTATTTGGATTTATATCGAACTGCGGTTTAGTTTAGGTCCATGAATTTGATTTATAGAAATGTTCAAAATACATTCCTCATTTATACATAATTGTGGCTTAATCGTGTGATTTGTTTATCATCTCCACTCTTGGTTAATCACATTCCTTTCAAGATGTTTCTTCAAACCGCAATCATATTTTCTTTGAATCTCTTACAACTTGTATAAAATTACAAGTTGAGTTAAATCATTGCACTTCATGTCAAAATAATATCTTTTATTTGAAAACATCATCAAATCATTATGTCCATTTCTCTTTATAGCTAGTGGTATTCTGTTAGCAAATAGCGACTTCTAAATCTCTATATAGAATGATTTTTTAACTTTATAAATAAAATACTTCTTTTCACAATATAAATCCTTTCATTGTATATTATGTTAATGAATTGAGAATTTGGAACATGGTTTGAAATGTTATTATTATTAATTTTATACATTGATTAATGGTAACTTTCTTTTATATACTCACGTTCTAATTCTTATGTTAATACTTTTACAAGTTTGAAAAATTGTTTAATATTTTTGTGTGCCTTTAATATGTATGGTCATTTGTATATGTTTAATAAGCTTTGTATGTTGTTATGTTTGAAATTTATTTTATATTTTGTATTATGTCATATTTTGCTATATTATTTTTAATATTGTATTAAATTTATGTGAGGAATGGAGTATGAGTTTAGGAATATTTATTTGTAAGCTTGTTTTAGATTATTTTAGTTAGTTTAGTTTATTCTTGTTTTTATTTTGCTTGATATCTTTAGCTTAGTTTTATTTAGGCACTTTGAATTCCTATACTTAGTTTCATTTCTCTACTTGAATTTCTTAGTTAATTTACAGAAGGAAGATTAAAAACCTAAATTTTGAGATATGGTTTTCTTGTAATAGGTTTCATCCTAAGTTGTTAGTTTGTTTCTTGTGGCTCTATTCCCACACATACATTGCATGCACCTCTAAGTCAATGACTCCCGAGTTGATAATTTAGTGTCTGATTGCTAAGTCATCAAAATCTGTAAATATTTTCTCTCATACTTCATGGAACACTTTAAAACTTTTGAGAAAGGACTTAAACCTAATCTAATTAGGTAAAGTCATGAAATATCCTTATATATTTTCTCATATGCTTCATGAATAACAAAGGTTCATTCCATGTTATTACTATAGTAGCAAAATTCGGTTGTATTGGGCTTTCATGTATAGAAATTTGGAAGATTTGAATTTATTTCATGTAGATGTAATATTGATACATATTCTTATTAATAGAGAATTAAATTTTGATTTAATCAATTTAAAATAAAAAATTTGACACTATAAAACATAAATCCAATTCAATTTGATATTCTTATTTAAATAATTATTAGTAATCTTTGTATATTTAATATCTCATTAAAAATATTATATTTATTTATTTTTATTATATAAATGCTTATGTACAATTATGTTATATTTGTGAATATTTAACTAAAACTAAATATAGTATATAGTATTTTATGTATTGGATTTTTTTTATTATATATTTTTTTGGTATCTATTTATATTCATACTTGAATTATGCTACTATAGTTATTGAATTATACTACTATGGTTATTACTCACAGTAAAGATTATTTGTCATCAATATGCACCCACCATTTGTTCAAGATACACTCTCTAGTTTTACTTCTTTTACCTTTTTTTTCTTCTTTTTACTTATTTGTTTTTACTTTTCTTTTTCTTCTTTTTCTTTTCTTTTACTTTCTTTCTTCTTTTTTCTTCAACTTCTTTGGGCCAAAGGCCTGATTTTTGGACAAGGTCCCAAAAATGGTGGCTACAAGCCTGGCAAAGCTCTGATACCACTGTAACCGTAAGAAAGATGATAAAATAGATATGATCTTTTACAAGATAGACTTTCCCGTATTTATAATTGTTTAAAGAGTGTTTAATGCAACTTTTCATAAAGAGTTACACCATTGTATATTATTCTTGTTTGTTGTTATTATATTATATATATATATATGTTGATGTTTATTTTACTTAATGCCAGACGTCAGCCAAACTTGTCATGAAAAGATTGATTTAAGTAGAATGAGCTCATTCTACAAGCCTTAAAGCAGAACGACCTCCTTCACCAGCAAGGATCCACCACCTTACACTCAGGTATATTAAGCTTCATGTTGCTTCAACCAATTTAGGTTCAATTCTGACCTGGCAGTGTCACTCCCTTTCTGCATCAACTTCTTGCAGGGTGGCGTCGCTGCACCTGTCTATATAACTTGATTCTAATATATCGCCATGAGGCACCGTGGCTGGTCGGCTGGTCCCAGGGTTTGTAAGCTAAGGAGCTTATGTTAGTTCACATTTCTTTATTAAGACGACTAAACACGATATAACATTTGTTTTAACTTTCATTGTAAAATTAAGAGAAGCGGCCATCAAAGCTGCAGATCGTGAGCAACTTTTGGTATAACAAGGACAATGTTGAATGAACTACATGGAAGTAAAACCTAATTTGTTTGTGTTTACTTCACATAAACTTAGGAGGAAAGCTGCAAATTGTGAGCAATATTTTGAATAGAAAGGACAATGAACTATATGAGCAAGCATTTAAGTATACCAAGACGAGTTACACAATGTTACATATAAAATTGG
Source organism: Larix kaempferi (assembly GCA_027924585.1). Classification (NCBI taxonomy): domain Eukaryota; kingdom Viridiplantae; phylum Streptophyta; class Pinopsida; order Pinales; family Pinaceae; genus Larix; species Larix kaempferi. The sequence continues at coordinate 1,560,399 of BSBM01000636.1, read as the reverse complement.
GGTTATATGAGCAAGCAAAGATACACAATGTTGCAAATAAAATTGCGATTCATAACATTCAAGTTGTATGTTGAAAATGTGTATTTCATAACAGATATCAATAAATAAAAATGACTTTATGTTTTTCTCAACAAAATTAATGTATTACATATCAAATATACTTATACTAAGGTGTTTTTATACACAACTTTCAAAATTGTTAAATGTTATAACTTTTCCCTTTACTTTATGTAAATCCCTCTGTTGAAAGCCCAAGGCCAATTTAATCTCTAGCTCAAGTGATGTTTCATAATCCCTAAATAATATTCAATTTATGGAAATCATAGCCATCGAAATATTGAACAGATTCCCTCGTCCATAAAAATTAAAATGATGGTAAATGAGCAAAAGTACGTCATCTAATGAAATTAGATGATCCGTATACATGTTTATCTCTTCAAATATCTATGATGATGGTGATTGTAATCAACTACATGTGGATCATTTTAGATATTTATCAACCTTAAATATATATGATGATGGCGATTGTTGTATTAAATATTTTTTTCAAAGAAATTATTAATTTATTATATTTAGATCTTTCTAAATATTTATCAATTTTATAGAAATATTTTCTGTATTTTTCAAATTAAAACTATGATAACTACTTAACTTGTGGTTGGTGAATATTAATGACCTACTACATAAACTTATTTACTTTAATTTTGATAAACTTATTTTGTAGAATCTTTAAAAAAATCACTTTAATAAAACTACTTTAATATTTAAATAATTTAATATCTTACTAAATGTATAATTATATATCTAAAATTATATTTTAGAATGGCCAATGTTTTACAATGCATTTTGATGGCTATCATTTAACTATTTTTCCTAGATAAATATGCCATCATAACCTTAGAAGCTACTGAAAATGAGGCCATCCCAAGCTACTATTTGCCCTTTACACAAGTAAATATGAATGGCTACTATGTTCCCTTTACAGAAGTGAACATGAATATGATATATGCGCTGCAGCTTTAATAGTATATTTAACTTACGCTCAATGCTAATGAACGATGAGATAGTGTCTATCTTCCATCCAAGATCTACAGGCAAATGGTTACGTAACTTATGGAGCCAACTGAGATGAGTTTAATGATACAATAGTTTATGCAGTTTGGTTTCATCCTTAAATTTTATTAGTTGGATTTCATTCTTGTTATGTAAGACAAAATATGTTAAGCAGAGCAACAATTAAAAGTCTTTTTAATTGTTCTGCATCTCTTTTATCAGGATATTCAATGACGGCCATGTGACCTACAAACCAGAATAATCGGAGAAAACGATGGACAAAGAAAACAGTGGTGATCAAGTGCTTTTCAGAACCGTCACTAAAAGACATATTATATATAAAAGCAAAATCGTGTGAAAGGAAATGCATAAAAACAAACTGTTCGAAAATTATTATTAACTTTTTTTTATAATATTTGAGTTATCATCGAAATTGCAGCAAAGGATCATGTACTTACATGTACATGAAAGCTTAGTTTTATTTTATACATGAAATTAGAGACATATTACAATTTAACCTCATGTCATCTCAACATGGTGAAACTCTATCCTTATCCCTAGTTATATACCTTGAATATAAAAGCAAAACAATACGACATCTTGAAAATGACAATTCATAACCTACCTTAATCACATGCCTTTGGCTTTGGCATAAAGACAAATGCATAAAAACCAAAGCACTATATAATAGATTGAAATTGATTACATATGGGAAGGAAAGTCTAGTGTGATTTAATAGATTCGAAATTATTACAAGTACGAAGGAAAGACTTCTTAATAAGACATAGAGAGCAGGTTGTGAGTGGGTCTGGTTAGGTAAGGAAAGACTTCTTAATAAGGAGAGAATAAGTTATAACTTCTTAATAAGACAAGCAAGCATGTTGTCACTAGTGCTAGTTAGGTAAGGATCTTTTTAAAATTGTTTGTTTTTTTAATATTATAATTTATTATAAAATTAGATTTTAAATTATTTTATTCAAAATTTATATTACAAATTTATAGATGATAATATTTTTCTATATTGATTCATTTTTTGTTTGCAATATATATTTATTTAAAATTTACATTGTATAGTAAATATTGTTTTCTTATATTGATATGTTTGTATTTAGTGTGTTTTTATTTTTTTAATTAATAGAATTATAATTTAAAAATGAATATGATTTAGATGTATTAAAGGTTATAAAATTTTATTAAAAATTTTATTTAAAAAATATAATTTCAATTACCATTATAAAAAAATTAAATAAATAATGACTTTTTAAATGAAATATTATTGTGATTAATTTGATTATTGTGAACCATGTTACATGCTTTATACTTCTAAAGACATACATTTCAATTAAAAAAATATTTAAAAAATAATATGATGGTATATATTTATAATTATTTATTTTGATTAATTATTTATTTAATTATTTTTAAATGTTAATTTTGAATTGATGAAGTTATAATTTTTCTTTAAATATTTCAATTTGGATGTAATTGTGTCTTATCATCTCATTATATTTATTTGAAAAAAACACCACAAACTAAATAAATTAGTTAATAATTAGACTACACCCATATACTATTCTAAGTCATTTTTAACAAATTAAAAAACTCACTTAAAAAAATTTTAAAAAATATTTATTGGAAAACTACAAACCATTAATAATCTAAAACAATGAAACTAAAAAAACCCTACTTAGTTCTTCACTTTCACATAATATATACACTGATTAACAAATATATGCACTTAATTCATGCTAGTTATTCATGTAACTAACAATTTAATCCACATATTCTTGTAACCTAACTTTTGTGACAACTTTATATCAAGGTGCCATGTCACCTTCCAATACATGCCACAACAAGTTTTTGACCTCATTTTCAAAAAAAATAATTTGGAAAAACTTGTCGACCTGAATGACACCAAATAACTCCTCTTAGGAACATGAGTATTCTAACATTATCACTCTCAAGTTTTAGATTAGATTCAATAGCTAACATGGAAACCTTGAATTAAGATTCTTTAGCAAGATTAGAACTCATATTTTGAACATCTAAAAATTTAGAAAGCTTCACCAAGTTTGATTGTCCATAACATGAATAATCATACACAAGTACATATTCACATAGATGAGCGAATTGATTCAACATATAACAAGTGTTGCTAAAAACTTCAGTCCATGCCTTTTAAACAATTTAAAAATAAACAAGCCTTTTATAATTTGGCATAAATTTATTCTTGTAAAGCCACGAGACATATTATGATAAATGAGGTATCATAGTTTTTAAAGATGTCAAATCACTTAATATGTGTGTTTTAAAAACCCAAAATATGCAAATAGGGAATGTCCATTATACATATTATTTCAAACCCTTTCAACATTAGCATGCATTTATAGCACAAACTTCAAGAATAGCAAAGTTGTTGGTTGTTAGGCAATAGTCATAAGCTAAGGTTGTTTTTCCATAAGTCATAAATGGTAAGTGTGCCATGGAAAGGAATATGCAAGACTACAACATAAAGTAAGGGTCAGAATAACACTTTTTCCTAGTGCACGGGATGCAAAGCAATTCAATTACCTAGAGCATAAAATAATTAATGGAATAATGGATTGTACATGTAAGACAATTTAGCAATATATGCTTCATAATGGTCTCAATGGTATAGTCAAATGATTTTGACATACTAAGGTTTCTACATTGTACTTGCATCTATTGAATATTTATGCATTGTACTTGCACTTGAGGAATAATAGTTGTAAATCCCACCCAACAAAGCATCAAAGAAATGAAGCAAAGACATATATTCATGCATCCCTACATTTTCAAAGTGGTTGTTAATTAAACTATATGCAGCTAATTTTTATGGATAAAGAAGAGTGCTACTTTTTATTCAATGACAAAATACATTACCTTTAATTCTATCTACTTAAAAAATTCACTATAACAGTTTGTTGTTTAGGAGTTGGGTTATGAGTTCTACATCATCTAATTCAATTGGATTTTCATATTTCTATGTATGCCAAATTAAGTCGAAACCACCAACATTAGATTTAGGTTTTACAATTTTAAATAGATCACAAGTACTATTTTTGCAAATCAAAATTATGTAAAGAACCGAAATAGACCCTAGGGAAGTTCTTGGGAAAACAAAATTTTGCAAAATTGCATAGAAATAAAACCATTTCCCTTTAGACATTATATTAGTAATACGGTAAGAAAGAAAATGCCATTATGAAAATTAAAATATTAGAAGGAATTTCCATGTAGTTAATGTTCTAATATGCTTAAATAAGAATACAAAAAAAACATATAGAAAGTAGGATGTTGGGTTATCATAGTCTGCATTTAGTTTCATGCTCGTGTTAACATTTATACCATTAACTTAAGACAATATATATTGTGTTATTGAATTAGGATGGCTATAGAAAAGAAAAAACAAAGTAATCAATAAAAAATATGAACCCTATGTTCTAATAAATACTTAAATAGATCTTGTAGCAATAGAAAAACACATTTTTTTCATTCATATACAAAAGGTTTAGTCATTAAAGTTTCTATTAATTTTTTTAGCAAATATGATGAGCTATGAAATTTAAAAATTTAAGTGTGGAAATATTGAATACTTGAATCAATGAACCATTCCATCACATGAATGACTCAACCATAACACAAAATGTACCCTGGGGAAAACCCTCAAAACAATGAGCATGAAAAACCCCATTAAATCTTCAGAGTATAATTATGATAGATAGAAGAGAATGCCTTTTACAAAATAACATATTTCTTTTGGCACCCGAGGTGCTAGGTAAGAGAGAATGATAAAGAAGAGAGACTAAGAATTATATCTCGCACAAATAAAAGTGCCTTGCCTTCAAGGAAGAAGATAATTCGCTTCATACTGAATTCATCAATCATGTATAGCATATTTATATATTCTTCACATGCATTGGCTTCTATTTTTATCTTCTAACTTCATGATGAACTCACCCTCCATTTGGATGTAACAATATTTCATGAAGAAGAGCATGCCCTACTTCTCATGGAGTGCATTAAATCATTGAACTGATTCTTAGGATGAACTCGCCCCTTAACTGAAATATTTCCCACTTAGTTAAGTGGCTAACTTAAGTATCATCATGCAAGTGTCACAACTCAAGTGTCATCTTTTAGTTTATCATAAGTGTCTTCTTTTATTTTAACACAAGTGTCGTCATGCAATAACACTTAGTTAACTGTATCTTCTTTGTTATCACTTCGTTAACTATTATTAACTGAAATCATGTTGATTGATTTACTTGTAGTGACCACTATGAGTTCTTTAATTAACTGAGGCACACAATGTGGCTTTAACTGAAGCTTAACAATTCAAGTTCACTTAGTCATCTCATGAGCAATTTGAATTCACTTTTTCTCTATGCATTTATCTTTATCTCTTATTTTTATTGCATGGTCAATATGTGTTAACTTTAATTATCTATCATGTTAGATTATACTCAGAATATTTTTCAGATGATGTGATCATATTATATTACACTTGGACCAAATGCCACCAAAAGGAAGTGAAAAAAATCACAGTCCACTCAAACCACCATAGGACTCATCATTGATGTACGATGAAAGGGAAGACCTGTCTTTTCGAGTGTCCCAGTTGGAAGATATGATTAAAGGATCTATGAAAACAATTGATTTAGTTAATTTAGAGGGAAAGTTGATGAAACATATAGAGTAAAATATGAAAGGGTCTGTGAAAAAAATTCAATTTAGTTCATTTAAAGGGGAAGTTAATGGAACATTTGGATAATAACACAGAAAATATTTCTATGCTCATATAAAATTCAAAGGATAATCCTCCTGCTAGTGATGATGTGTTCCAGGATACTTAGGAGGATAAAGATAAGATCCATGTTGAGAAACATTCCCTCAATAAGAATATTCCAAGAGGAAATGATTATGATAATGGAAGTAACCTAGGATGTTCCCCAAGGGGTATCCAACTCCTAAAGACTCGACATGAGGAAGTTTGACAGTAAAGACCCCATAACATGGATATTCTAGATGGAAAAATTCTTTGATATAAAACAAGGACCCAATCTTCAAAAGGTACCTATTGCATCTTTATATTTAGAACCTCAGCACTTTGTGTGGGACCAATCGCTTTGTGAATGAAAAAATAGTTCCATTATCTCTTGCTCCATTTTTATAGAAGAATTGATATCATACCATGATGATGTTAAGAGCAATTCCTTCTTTACCCAATTGATAAATCTAAGGCAAAAGGGACTAGTACTAGTAAGTGAGCACATTCAACAATTTCAAAAGTTGAGTCTCAGAGTGGAGGGCATACTAGATGATAAATTGTTGGATCCCTTTATTGGAACCTTGAAGGATAACATTCAACATGAGGTGCATCTCTTTGAACCACCATCCTTAGAGAAGGATTTCTTTGAACCACCATCCTTCATATTGTATCTCATGAAGGTGTCAATGTAGACGCTAAAAAAATTAAGTGGCTATGATAGACTGGGTGATTCCCAAAAACCTAGAGAATCTTCGAGGATTCTTAGGTCTAACAGGATACTACCACAAGTTTGTTCGGAATTATGGAAGAATAGAAGTGCCTCTAACAACATTATTGAATAAAGATGCATTTTATTGGACTCTAGAGGAAACTCAAGATTTTGAACGACCTAAAGAGGCAACGTGCAAAGATCTGGTTTCGGCCACACTAGACTTAAAAAAAAAATTTATTGTGGAATGTGGTGCTTCAAGAAATGGAATTGGTGTTGTACTAATGCAAGAAGGACACCTGCTTGCTTTCATAAGTCATCTAATCAAGGGAAATAAATTACATAATCCCATTTATGAGAAGGAAATATTGGCAATACTACATGCTCTTAAGAAATGGAATCCTTACCTAATAGGTAGGCACTTCAAGGTCAAAACAGATCATGATAGTCTTAAATACTTACTAGAACAGAGACTATATTGGAAAGAGAAACAAAAATGGGAAACTAAGATGTTAGTATATGACTTTGAAATCATCTATCGAAAAGGGAAATATAATGTGGTGGCAGATGCGCTCTCCATAAAATATGAAGATGTTGGGGCATTAATTTTTGCAATTTCCATTCTGCAACCAGATTAGGTAGTAGCATTAAGGGAAGAATGGAAAAATGACATATCTGTGTGTACACTCATTCAAAATATACATAACGATCCCAGTGTATCATATACTTTTGTGTGAAAAAATGATTCACTATGGTATAAGGATTGCTTATATTTATGAAAAAACTCCCAACTCAAACAAACGCTCCTCTCAGAATTACACGCCTCTCCTATAGGTGGGCACTTTGGATTCCTAAAAATTTACCATAGGGTCAAGAAGGAATTTTTTTTGGGAAGGTATTAAATATGATGTTCAAAGGTTCAAGGCCGAATGTTTGGTTTGCCAACAAAATAAGGGTGAAACGGTTAAGACCTCGAGACTTCTACAACCATTAGACATACCTTGCCAGTGCTAGGAGGAAGTCTCAATGGATTTTATCACAGTTCTACCCAATTCAGAAGGAAATATGTTATTATGGTGGTTTTTGATAGACTCACGAAATATGCACATTTTTGTCCACTCTCTCACCCTTTTAATGCAAGTACAGTAGCTACAGCCTTTATGGAAACTGTTCAGAAGTTACATGGAAATCCGAAGATTATTGTAAGTGATAGAAATGCAATTTTCATTGGAAAATTTCAGAGTGAATTATTTTCTTGTTTGGGTACCCAATTGGCTCATATTTAATCTTATCATCCTCAATGTGATGGGAAACTGAGATAGTGAACAAATATTTGGAAGTCTATCTTCGTTGCTTTGCTTATGATAAAAAAAAATAGTGGTTGAAATTGTTGTCTTTGTAAAAATGGTGGTACAATACTTTGTTCCATACATCATAAAAAATGTTCCCATTTATGGCACTTTATGGGCACAAGTCTCCATCTATCACATCTCCCTTAAAAGGAAAATCTAAATTTCACGCCGTGGACAATCACATAGAGCACCAACAAGAAGTTCTTAAGATACTTAAGGACAACCTGGCTATGTCAAAAACTAAGATGAAACAACAAGCTAATCAACATAACAGTGAAATGAGTTTCAAAGAAGGGGATTGGGTGTTTCTGAGGCTACAACCTTACAAGAAGATGTCCCTCAAGAAACTAAAAAATGACAATAAATTAGCATCTAAGTATTATGGTCCCTATAAAGCATTGCAGAAGATCGATAGTATTGATTACAAATTGAAACTTCCTTCATCTTCAAGAGTACATCCAGTTTTCCATGTTTCTTGCTTAAAGAAGGTAATAGGAGACAAGATCCTAATTCAAAAAAATTTAACAGAGCTTGATGAAGAAGGAAAAGTCATATTCGAACCTAAACAGATCACTGAAACACAGAACAAAGAACTACAGAATCAAGCTATTATTGAGTACCTCATCAAGTGGAAGAACTTACCACTTGAAGATTCGACATGGGAAGATGAGCACTTCATTCAACAACATCTACAACTAATCAAGTGTTGAGGACAACACTTTTCTGAAGGGGAGGGGCATGTTAAGCCCTACATGTGGGCACATTTCTCCTTATATTGGCTACATTACATTAGTTTTTATGTCGGCTTGGTCCATCAGTTGTGATTATCATTAGCAATAATGGTTATATTGGTTATGTTGGCTTGGGTCAGTTATTTGGAATTGTACCTCTTAGTCTCCTATATATAGGAAGGAGACCTTTTCATTTGGAGCATATTGTCTTGTCTTGTATTGTCTTGTGTACTTAGAACATTGTACAAGGAGTTTTCCCCCTCGAAGTGGCTTGCTATTCATATTTATTCTTAATTACTAAGGAATCAAGTACTCTCTTTGGTCTATTTCTTCTCTTTTCATGCTCTTTTGGAAATGTGTTGCATAACAGGCTCCTTTTTATTGGTCACTTGTCCTCCTACCCATGCTAGATGTCTATTTGACCAAAGTGGGTTGGCTCATGTCCATGGTTTCCTCTTTTCTCTCTCATACCACCCATCATGGGGAAGTCCTTTATCACAATTACATTGCAAGTTTAGTGGCCTTTATTCTTTTACATAGTTGGAAACCTCGTGGCAAAAATCTTCTCCCTATATTCTATCCAAATCATGTACAACAACCTATTGCATTATAACAGACAACTCCCTACTCCCCAACTATGCTTTGTTCCATCAACAATTTCCAACTAATAATGCTTTGGGGGATAAGTAATTCAACTCCCATACTCCTTCCATTTTTTTCATTCATCTTCAAGGACAATATGTTCAAACTCCTCGCACCACATATTACCTTGTGTAAACAATAGTTCATTCCTTAATTTCAGTAAATGACTAGGTAAATCCCTTCAAATCAATGGAATTCAAAGTCGAAACCTAGACCTTTATATCATGATAATCTAATTGGTTGAAAGCCTTGTTAAACAATACCATGGAATGGTCTACCCAACGAATAAATTTCTTATGCGAATATGATTCCAACAAAATTGATGCAATTCAATCACCAAGACATAGATATTGATTTACTAACTTATACCAAATTCACAATAAATATGAAGTTTTGCTTAATGGTCCTATAAAAGATATGCAACATTGAGTTGAAAATAAAGTAGTGGGAGAAAACTATGGGGTGAGTGAGTAGGTAGACACTATCCTTAATTACATGACTTTGCTTTAAGAAACAAAATTGTATGAAAACAAATATATATATACATATATATATATATATATTAAATTTTACTTCTAATCATTTATATATATATATATTCTTCATAAATATATTAGGATTTTTTCTCAAAAGATATAATTATTTATACTAAAAATCATTATTCAAAACTTCTAAAAGTTTTTTTTATATAATTTAAGTGGAATTTATAATTGAGAGTAAACCTACATCACTTTAAAATTAAACTAGCACAACCATTTAATTTGTGGTCGGTGAACACCAATAGTCCACAAGTTAAGTGCCAATAATAAGTTATCTCTTACTCATTCCGGCTTTCTTCTGTCTATCACAAACTATCCCTTGATATTGTTTTTAATTATTTATTTCAAATTTAGAACTACTTAGTACAATTCTACGATATAAACACCTATTCATTAATTACCACAAACGTTTATATTTTTATTATAATATATATTAATAAAATTATTAATAATTTTTTATCATTTTGTATGATATTTAATATAGATTTCTTTTGAAAATAAATTTCATTGTCGAAAGACACAATCCAAAACATTAAAAAAACAATATGAAAAATAAATTAGTTACAAGTGAGGCTCACTTGAATGCTTACTTGTAACCTCAGAAATTTCAAGCATTCATTACAGCTTCCATGGATAACATATATAGTTGAGTAAATGAAACATAAACATCTCTTCAATAATATTGACTAGTATTTAATATAAAAGCTTCCATCATTATAAATAGCTTTATAATGGAAACACTAAACATCTCTTCAATAATATTGATGAGTAAAATATAAAAACTTGAGGTTGAATAATACAATTGATACAGATGAAGAACTCTTAGGAAGATGGATGGGTCAATATATATCACATGTGTAATATCCCGAAATTTTGACTATGATTATTTTATATATTGGGCGTAAGCCCCGACGCACATGATTTATTTTGATTATATAGATACTGGATGTAAGCCCTAATGCACATGTTTTACTTTTGTTACATATATTGAGCATAAGCCCCAATGCACATGGTTTAATTTTGTTATATATATATTCGACATGGGCCTTGATGGATACATATTATTTTTATGTATTGGTTATAAGCCCCGATGTAACTGGTTGATGTTTATTATGTGTTGGGTACGAACTCTAATATACTGAGATGAGAATTGTTATGTATTGTGCATAAGTTTTGGCATACATGATTGACTTCTATGATGTGTTGGGCATAAGCCCTGGAGCACATGGGTTACAAGACTATGTGTTGAGCGTAAGCTCTAGAGCACATAGGTAACCCCAACAGATAATGATTTAGTGTTGGGCATAATCCCTGGAGCACTCCAACATGATGTTGAGCATAAGCTCTGGAGCATCGGATCTTTGTCCATTGTATCCCTAGGTGTATCTTACAAATGCATCCTAGTACTAGTGTTGAGCAAAAGGCTCTGGAATTGCACTAGTGTAACGCCCATTTGAGAGTGTTGAGCAAAAGGATCTGGAATTGCACTAGTGTAATTCCCATTTGAGAGTGTTGAGAATAAGCTCTAAATAGCACTAGGGGTTACCTTACTTAAAGGTGTTGAGTTGAAAAGACTCTGAATAACACCAACATTCATCATACTTGTTCAAATGATTAATTTAATCACTATTTATCTCTCATCCAGGGCTGAAAGATACTGCCACAAATACGAGGTAATCCAATATGCAAGGGAATCTAGGGCCAACTATCTTAGTTGACTGACCAAACCCCACATGAGGCCTTCGTAAAGAATTAACATAAACTAAGGAAGCATCAAATAAACAATTATGCTATATGATGCATGAATAATAAAGGAGGAATAAATTAAATAAGTCTTTATATATATATATATATATATATATATATATATAACGTTATTTTGAATGAATAAAGATAAATGATTTAAGTAAAGTGTACATACATATATGAAAATAATATATATATATATATATATATATATATATATATATGAAGTAATTAAAAAGAAATAAAAGATAAACAAAAGCTAATGAGTAAAGTCTCTCTCTCTCTCTCTATATATATAAGTAAATATATATGTATATATTAAATCAACAAATTAAATAAACTGAAAGTCTTTTTCTAAACTTAAATAGAAACAAATTAAAGAGTTCAAGTTATTAAAAAAATTATAATCTTCTAAATAAATTACCTATAATTCAAACTAGGAGTTGAATTCAAGAAAGTATTAAAATATTGATTTTAACTCAAGATAAAACAAACTGCCCATTCCAAAGAAACCTATATAAAGGAAAGAGCCAAGAGAGAGCACATTATCAAATTATTGCTTCTGTATGGGATTGGAGAGAATTCCAAGCCTTATACTTAGAAGATATAGATATTAGCTCCAAGATACTAGCATCCATATCCTTAGGTGTTCTAGATGTTCTTGCATGTTGGAACCAACTCGGGGGTGATCCGATTAAGAACCAAGAACAGTTCCGGGTCAAAGGTTGGGAGGAACTTGGAAGTTCTGAGGTTATCTAGTTACCATTCCACAGGTCAGAAACAGAGTATTACCTATTAATTGTGTTTGAAGTGTGCAGGGTTATAGAGATATTACAAACAACACAACTTCAGGTAAGAGGTTTACCCTCTGCCCTATATCAGATTTTGTTTTCATTCTTAAATAGGTTTACAGGATGAGTTGTATAGTTATTAAGATTTGATTTGAAAGATGCAAATTGACCTCCACAAACTTTAATCAAATTTTTCTATTTATGTTGGTCCATTGACATAATTATTTAGTCATGGTACCTGGGTTTTACTTAAGAATTTTATAGATAGATTAGCCTTTAAAAGTTTTATTCATTGTTTGTTGTTTAGATTAAACCTAGGGAAGATCTCTTTTCCTTTTTATAAACTAGAAATGAAATTTATCACTCATTCGAAAACTTCAAACCCCAAACTCTACTTTCAAACATCAAGAAAATAAAAAAATCTATGATTACTCCTCTCATAAATTTTATGATAAATTATTTCCAAACATCATAAACAACATTAAAAGTAAACATCATAAACATCATAAACAGCATATATATAATCTTAACACGGGAATCAAAGATCTTAAGATTTCTACCACAACATTTTAAAATCAAATAATTAATTAATATTGTAAACCTTAGGGCAGAGTTGACTTGTGGCGAAGATCACTCTAGCAAAGCAAGCTCGTGCTAGAGCTCTGCTTCATAAACCTAGAATTTAATACTTAGAAATTATTACAAATCATCCACATAGAATCTTCAAACTTGAACAACAAATAAATTAGCAACAAAGTCTCCTACGAGTTACTCTGTTATTTTTAAAATAAAAACGTTGACCATCTTTTTCACCAAACCCTCTATTCTTTAACTATCATTTCAACCAAGCATTTACACGCCAATAGTGAACGGGATTTAGTAAGATAGAGTGCCATAGGTTAATTCGCAACAGATCAAAACTTATAACTTTTCTCTAAGTTTAGGGATCGAATCCCTTGTAGTTCAATCCCACGCTATCAGCATTCCGGGATTTATACATTGATTCCTTAACACTACGTGCATCGTTGGCTGAAAGCCATGCTACCCTTAATTAAATTATTTAAAAGAAAATGCATAGACAGAACTAAGGCCTCAACCTTACAACCGTAGCTGAATAATTAAAGAATCATCGCATAAGTAAACATGTAATAATTAAACACGAAAGCACCTACAGGAATGGGATCACGCTCATGGCATCGAACAAATGCATTCTACTCTACAAACAAACTAGGAACAGTTCCAGATCTATTTGGAGTTTAAGAAGACCTAACTAACTATTTATCAAAACAACCACCATAGGGTTTTCACAATCAAGATTCTCATTAAACATTAAATAGGGCCTTACCCAAAATTTTCATTATGAAAACAAAACATTGAACAATAGAGTCTTCACAATAATTAAAGAGATGTAGACAATATTTAAAAGATAGAATCTCGATGGAGTTCAAACTCCCTTTCAAAACACAGAGAAACCATGGAAGCACAAATTTACAATATTACGCCCACATAGCAAACAAAAATTAGATAACCTAGTAATAATTATATTTAGAACTGAGTTTATCATTATACAGAACCGAGTCAAACAAATGCATATAGCTTGGAGCTAATGCGTTCGAATACAGTGAATCCATTTACAAAACATTCACAAATATGACCAGAGAGCCTTGCGTTAGATAAAAAATTACTCTGAAACTGAAAGACAAACTTTTCAACAGACCTTACAATCAAATAGACAGGGCACGCTACAACTCCTTGTCACTCCACAGCGCAACCAGGCACCAACCACACCCACTGCCCAGAAATCAAAGAAATACCCAGTCATCACAAACATCTCACAAACCAAGGAGTTACATGGAAACCTTGGTCTTACCAGGGCCGCTAGCTCGAGTTTTCCTTTGTCTGCATGTTCAAACCCAGCCTTAGCATGCTCCAATAATCTTGTGTAAAATATGCAACAAAAACCAAGGTTTAAGACTTCTGTGATTTACAAATGAAACAGAGGGTTACAGGAAGCTTACCTTGTCTAATGTGTGAGTACTCCACAACGTTTATCTGCTACAGAGAGAACTCGCATACCAATAGCAAACAACCAGTGATATTCACCAGATCACATGCTCTCTTCTACGAGGACCTTCTCACTTCCTCACAGAATTCTCAATAATAAAAACAACAGTCCCAACCATGTCTGGTTTACTTCAAACCGTGGCTACATGATCACGCTTGTCACCATGGAATCCCAATTTGTCAGCTACTCTGGAACCACTATTTTCAAGACCTCAACGGCCTTCTCTGTCACCTTCTGTCACGGCTCAATCTTCTATGCATGGGTTCCCGCTTCAAACAACCAGCAGAACCAACGCCTCAACGATTAAGTTTCAAGTTTGTTGAGCCTGAGTTCCTACTCCACGTCGGCAATACGTTAACATTCATCTCGACTAGGCCTCAAAATGCCCACAACAGAAGATAATTTTCACACCACCCAGCTTTAAAAAAAATGGACAAATTTTTTTTTCTCGGGGGCTCTCGCCCCCGGACCCCCCTTATGTTTTCCGGATGGGACTTCAAACACCATGGCTCTAATACCACTTGTTAGGTTATAGACGAGCATACACATAATTACGAGAGAAATAAACATGAAAGCAATCACATAATAGAGACACATGATTTACCCTGGAAACCCCATGCAGGGAAAACCAACACCCAATGAAGATCTTCATTACCCTTGACCTAAACCAGCCAAGCTGGTCCAAGTGAGCTCACCCACTCACCTCCAGGCCACTTTACAATGGAGCCTCTCCAAGCCTTATAAAGGATTTTTTACATGCAATACCATGGGGCAATACCATGGGCTACAACAAACCATGTGCCCAAAAACATGTGCTAGACCTAACCAACTTTGACTCAATCCCGAGTCAAGGTTAACCCTAACAGGGCATTCCTTCCCTCCAAGCCACAGAAGGCTGAGAGCTCAAGCTCTCCCTTCCAAGTGCCAAAACAACAACATGCATTTTCGCAAAGGTTAGGGGTTTTACCATACTTCCATCATGGAGCATGCCTTAGGGTCTTCACATGATAGCATTAAAGACTTCAACCACCTCCACTACATTTTAAATCTTCCACCCAACCCCTATAGTTGGATTGCGATTTATTTCTCACACCTTCACATGTAGTACACTAGGATCTTAGCATTAGTTAGATTTCCATTGTATTACTTAGGTCTCTGCTTAGGCACCTGCAATAATAAATGTTACAAATTTGTTGGCTTATTAAAGAAGCTAAGTAATCCCAGGTCCATAAGAACCCTTCACTCGAATCAGGAAGTTAAAAATACTAACTCAACAAATCCAGTTACAATGGAACCATAAATCAACATAGCTATAACAACAATTTCACAAAGAGTACAAGTTATACATCAAGACCAACATACAAGTTCATCGTAACAGAGTAGAGTAAATA
This sequence comes from Larix kaempferi, assembly GCA_027924585.1. Classification (NCBI taxonomy): domain Eukaryota; kingdom Viridiplantae; phylum Streptophyta; class Pinopsida; order Pinales; family Pinaceae; genus Larix; species Larix kaempferi. Next base: position 1,544,588 of record BSBM01000636.1, on the reverse strand, counting down.
ACATTAGCAGAGTGTCAGTTTTAGTATAGGTTGAGTAGGATTACAAATACTAAATCACAGTTAAAACATCGAAATTATGACATTTGAAATTACAAGTTAAATGAAAATGTATTTTAGTATAAATCTCAACATTAATACACAGTGCTGAAGTTAATTTTAAATGAACCTTAGATCTTAATGATGTTAGTACCCCATATTGTTTTTCAGATTTAAGGGACATTGCAACATGGTAGCATGTGAATTGTTCATAGAGCAGGCTTAGCGTGGATTTGAATAATTTTGTTTCGATTATATTCATAGGCCACATCTAATAGCTTACCAAGGATGGGTTGCATTCAACATCTATTCAATTTATAAACATAATTCCCATCTTTTCAACACAAGTCACAACTCATAAGACTAGCCTAGGTTCCCATGTTACCAATTTATTGTTTATTGTTTAAAATTGGCATGGCATCGATGCCTAGTTTATATATCTACCAATTTAGATCTTGCATTATATATGGGAATCAGTTTCTGCATAAAAGTATAAGAGATTACTAGATTTTGAAACTCTGTGATGCATTTAGTCAATCCAAGCACTCAATGTTATTTAAGTATTATGCCACTATTTTATGTGTATTGCTTTCAAAGGCATAAAGTTTTCAAGGATTTTTAGATTTGTTGTTTTCTCGGTTTTGTTTTAGGATTTGTAACAGTTATAAAAAGGCATTCATTAAACTATAAAAGGACAACATTATTATTAGTGAAACTAACAAACAACAAAAATATTATTAATACTAACTAAATACTCGAGAACAAATTCTCTATTAGTTATGTGCATATATACCATCATATTCGAATGTCAATTTCTCTCACAAACAAAGACTTCGAGAATGGCACCATCCAATTCACCAAGTGGTATGCCTATTGAACCATTTTGTTTTCCTTGCAATTTATTTTCAACATTCATGCAATCAACTTCAACTGGAGATGTGTATGCTCTTGTTGAAAAGTAGTTATAACCTTCTAAAAGCTTACATTTAAGAGATGACATATTCTGTACCTAGTAATTAGTGTTATGTATTTTTACAAAGCTGAACTATGTATTTTTGCTAAGTAATCCTTCGTATTCATTCTCAAAATTTTGTGGTAAGAATACATAATCGTCTGTCAATTTTTTTTGGCTTCAATTCATCTCTCAATTTCCTCCTAGCCTCCTCAATTGTATTTTTTTGTCTACCTCCTAGCTTCCTTAAATAGACTTTAAACCTAATCACAAACCTAATTGATATCTATTAGACATTACGACTTATCAATTCTTAGCTACATGTTATCCCCCACCTTATTCTCGTTATCTCCCATCCGCTACCAATTATTTTCTTATATATATATATATATATATATATATATATATATATAAGAATTGTTCAGCTACAAGTTATCCATTCCTAGCTACATCTTATCACCCAGTTTCTTCCAGTTATTGCCATGAACTTCTCGAGTTATCCATGCATCCATGCATTAGCTACTAGTTATTTTCTATATTTCTTTTTTTATAATTGTTTAGCTACCAGTTATCCATGCCTAGCTACACCTTATCACCCAACTTCCTCCAGTTATTTGTCATGAACGACCATCGACTACCAGTTATTTTTTATATTTATTTTTTTATAATTGTCTAGCTACGAGTTATCCATGCCTTGTTAATTTTTCGATAATTTCATACAAACATTATCTAGGATCCTACTAAGAGAATAACATGCACATCATAACAATCATAAACACAAGAGACACAGAGTTTCCTCAGGGAAAACCAAGAAGGTGAAAAACCCCGCAACTTCCTCAGAGATAGAATAAGCCCCAATACAAAGATCACAAAGATCAATCCCCAAAAGATAGATGACTCTAGCAGCTACTCCTCCTCCACTTGTGCACACTCCTCTCTCTCAACTATGCGAGTTGGATGAGTGAGTGAATACATAGAATGAGAGACACTCACTCTCTATTTATACACAACTTAACCTGCCTTTAATTCTAACAGGGCCAACTTCCTAAGGAAGCCTAATAACCCAACCACATGACTCATACAGGGCAGACCCCACACTGGTGGTCTAATAACCCATCAAATATAAGTTGAGACTCTTACAAATACAAATGACGACACTTATGATTGGAGGAATAATACATTTCCATCATGAATATAATAAAGTACAAGTGCAATACATAGAAGAATATCTTCCGAAGTTACAAATACATCAACACTCCCTCTTAACTAGGAAGGTATTCTTTAGACACAAGTCATCAATACATATCGCCACAAGTATTCAATTTTGGAGCTGGATCATCGTCACTCGATCACGGAGCATCATCGTCACTGTTGCTTTACTCGTCATCTCGATCACTGGGCTATCTCTCAATTCTTCTCATCATAGGAAGTTCTACAAAGCCAACCATTTTTCATATTGGTTGTAGGCCTAGCCTCCTGTAGGTCTTCAACATCTCTACGAGATGGCCATCCTGTGGAATCCTCAAGACTGATTACGTGCATCAACAAAACCTCGAAAGAGCATCCCAGAACTTTTATGAGCACACAGCTCAACCTATTGGATCTCCCAGGATATTTTACATGTGACCTTCACAAAACCTTAAAAGAGTGTCTTTCCCAGCAATATCTCTAAAGAGCATCCGAGGACTTTTACGTGCCTGTCACAACCTGTGTGGATCTCCGAGACTGATTACATGTGATCTCCACAAAACCTTAAAAGAGTGTCTTTCCCAGCAATATCTCTAAAGATCATCCGAGGACTTTTACATGCCTAACACAACCTATCCATATCTCCAAGACTTATTACATGTGGTCCCCACAAAACCTTAAAAGAATGTCTTTCCGAGCAAGATCTCTAAAGAGCATCCGAGGACTTTTACGTGCCTAGCACAACCTGTCCAGATCTGCAGGATGTATTACATGTGGTCAAGAAAAACTTTAAAAGAGTGTCTTGCTTAGAAATATCTCTAAAGAGCATCTAAGGACTTGTGCATGCCTAGCACAACCTATCCGGATCTCCAGGACGTATTACATGCTACCCTTCCACAACCTATCCACGGCCACAGAGTACCATCCTGATACTCAAGATCAACTTGATCATCCTTGCACAAAGCATCATCCTGATGCTCATGATCATACTACTCATTATCATACAGTACATTATCCTGATGCACATCATCATCGCATGATCATCCTGATCATCGGCATAGCATCGTCCTGATGCATAGCATAATCACATGATCATCCTAATCATCGTTACATCATTGTCCCGATGCATATCATCATCGCATGATCATCCTGATCATCGTCACAACATCGTCATGATGCTCATCACACAACACTTACATCCACAGCCATGGGAAGGATCCTCCTACCACTATGCTTGGAATGGCTCCTACAAATGTTTCGCATCACTTCTTCCTCAAAGTATCTTCTATCTGAAGAACACCAAGCCTCTCTCTAAAGTACTCAAACTTCACTCTCGCCAATGGTTTAGTCAACACATTTGTAATCTGCTCATCTATCGCAACATACTGGAGCTTCAGTGCTCCTCTCTGCACCATATCCCTGATATAGTGATATTTGATCTTGATGTGCTTCAACCTATCATGGAACATCGGGTTCTCTGAAACCTTCACACAAGTCCGGTTGTCACAATAGATACAAGTAGCATCCAACTGGAGATTAAATAAATTAGACAGTAGCTTCCTTAGCCATACTGCCTCACAACTAGCCGAACAAGCTGCGGCATACTCTGATTTGGCTGTACTCAGTGCTACGCATGATTGCTTCCTGCTAAACCAAGAGATCACACCTAATCCCATACTAAAGCAACACCCCGAAGTGCTCTTCCTATCTGCAGCACTACCTGCTCAATTTGAATCACCATAACCCTCTAGGTTAAACTTTTGATTTGCATCACACTTGATCCCATAATCAATTGTACCCTTCAGGTACCTCAGAATATGCTTTACAACAATCAGGTGAACATGTCTAGGATATGTTAGAAAATGGATCAAGGTGTTCACCGCAAAACAAATAACTGGTGTCGTGTTCGTCAAGTACATCAAGGACACAATCATCTGACGATACATCGTGGCATCAACCGAATCTGATGAATCATCACTCAATAGCTTCAGGTTCGATGCCATAGGTGCGGCCATGGCCTTGCAATCCATCATCCCGAACTGCTTCAGGATCTCTACTGCAGACTTCCCTTGTCCAAGGAAGATTCCATCTACACTCTACCACACCTCCATACCTATAAAGTAATGCATCATTCCCAAGTCCTTCATCTCAAACTCAGAAACAAGCTTCCTCTTCGTGTCAGCAATCAATCTATCCTCACCTGTCACAAACAGGTCATCCACATACAATAGGAGTATCACTGGATTGCCTTCCTCAACCTTGTAGTAAAGGTTGGAATCTGCTTTACTCTTGGTAAATCCCAAACTGGATAGGAAGCTATCTATCCTACCGTACCATGTCCTAGGTGCTTGCTTCAATCCATCCAAGGCTTTCTTCAATCTACACACATATGACTCCATGTCATGTGTCTCAAAACCGAGTGGCTGCTCCACATACACTTCCTCTTCGACTACACCATGCAAGAAGGTTGTCTTGACATCCATCTGGTGTATCTTCCATTTCATCACTACAGCCAGGGAAAGTACTGTTCTGATGGAAGTGTATCTAGATACAGGTGCAAAACTCTCTTCATAATCTATCTCCTCTTTTTGGGAGAAGCCATGAGCCACAAACCTTACCTTGTATTTCTCTATGCTGCCATCTGCAGCATACTTGATCTTGTAGATCCACTTGGAAGTCACAACAGACTTCCCTTCTGGTCTTGGGACCACATCCCAAACATCATTTTTCATGATCGACTAGTATTCCTCGACCATGGCATCCTTCCATTCTTTCTTTTCCGCTACTTCTTCATAACTGGAAGGTTCTTTGTTCATAATGTCAAAGAGTAAGGAAACATAGCTGGTGTGTGATCTTGTCCTTTTTCTTTCTCTGTGTTCCTCCTCTGGAACACCATATCTTTCTGCATATTTGATGAGCTCTCTATCCCATGCAGGTTTCCTCTTGTGAGAGTTATTCTCACGGGGTGGATCTACAGGCTCTTGTGGATCTTCTATTTCATGATCCACTTCTGGTATTGCTTCATTCATGGTGGTGTCTTGTGTTCTGGGTATACTTGGTTCTTCATAGTCTTCAATAGGTGTCTTTCTTGATCTGATGTATGCTGAGTTTTCATCAAAAGTCACATCCATGCTGATGTCAATCTTCTTGAATCCTAGAAAGTAGATTCTGTATGCCTTCGAGCTTTCACTGTGCCCCACAAAAATATCCTTCTTTCCTGAAGGATCTAACTTTGTCCTCTTTTCTTTTGGAACATGTGTATATACTGGACAGCCAAATATTCTGATAGGGCTAACTTCTCGTCTCTTACCAGCTCTTACCAGAGAAAACTTCTTCAGGTGTCTTGTTGTCAAGTATCTTGTGTGGTGTTCTCTTTTGTACATATACCGTTGTTCTTGCTGCTTCTGCCCATAGGTGCATGGGTAGATCTTGGTCAAGAAGCATTGCGCATGTTGCTTCCATGATTGTTCTATTCTTCCTTTATGCAACCCGATTTTGTTGTGGATTGTAAGGAGTGGTCAACTCCCTCTTAATCCCTGAATCACTGCATAACTTCTTGAAGTCCCCTAAAGTGAATTCGCCACCATTGTCGGATCTAAATATCTTGATCTTCTTATCAATTTGATTTTCTATCAAGGCTTTGAATCCATTGAACTTATCAAACACTTCATCTTTGTTCTTCAAGAAATAAATCCAAGTCTTCCTAGAGAAATCATCAATGAAAGAAATATAATATACATACCCACTCAGATAACTGGATCACATTGGTCCTCATACATCGGAGTGGACAATCTCCAATATTCCTGTTGCTTTGCTTTCACTGCTTGGAAATGCCTTCTTTTTGTTCTTTCCTTTTGCACATCCTTTGCAAACACCTTCATGCTTTGAATGGATTTCAGGAAGGCATCCTACTACTTCGATGGCAATTGGTAGTGCTCTATAGTGTACATGAGCAAGCCTTCTATTCCAAAGTTCACTTGGTTCCATGGAATCATGTACCATGGCATGTTCAGGTTGTCCCTTCAATTTGTACAATCCTCCCTCTTGCTGTCCAATCACTACTGCATCATCTATGGTCTTACCTTTTGGCCACATAAGTACTTGGCCATCCACAAATGCAACTCTCATCCATTTTGCATCCAAAGATGATATGGAGAGAAGATTCTTCTTGAGTCCAAGTAAATATGGAACATCTTGCATCTTTAAACACTTCCCAAAGTCTAACTTGTAGGAAGCTTCACCACTTCATTTTATAGGGTATTGATAGTCATCCCCAAGTTTCACCTTATGAGGTGACTCATGTTCAGATAGGTCTATAAGAGATTCTTTGAATCCCGTCATATGTTAAGAATACCCACTATCAATAAGACAATCATTACACCCATGTGTAACAGTACCTGTGAGAGCAGAGAATAGAACATATTCATCGTCACTTGAAGAGTCTTCACTTTCTACCTTAGTCTTCTTCCTAGGAGGTTCATCATCCTTAGCAGCATGAGCATGATATCTCTTTTTCTTGTTCTTCTTCTTGTTGTTGTTGAAGCCCTTTTTGTTCTTGGTACAATCTGTAGCAAAGTGTCCCTTCTCATTACATGTGAAGCATCTCAAATATTTCTTATCTCTTCGGTGGTGGTGAAAAGATTTATTGTGATGAGGTTGCTCCTTCTTGGGATTACCTCTCTTGGTGTGAGCTGTGAGAGCTTGGTCTTCCCTTCCCATCTTTTTTTCTCAAGCTACAAGCCTAGCTTCTTCTTGTGAGCATTCTTCCCATAGTCTACTGAAGGAGATCGACTTCTTTCTTGCACATATACCTTGGTTGAAGGAGTCCCATGACCTAGGTAGGCCATTTAATGTGGTCATGGAAATTTCTCCATTCTCCACTACTTCATCCACAGCTTCAAGTTGTTCTTTGATTTGAGAGACCTTAGTAAAGAAGGATAGGATGGTCTCTCCATTCTGGAACATAACCCCTTTCAATTGATTCCACGGAGTCATCTTCCGATTTATATTCTTTCCTTCAAAAAACTTGGTCAAGGAGTCAAACATCTCCTTAGGTGTCTTTAGAGAAGACACATGGGGTATGAGATGGTCTTTTATAGAATCGGCAATGATTCTCTTGGCTTTGACCAAGTTATTCTTATGCAAGGCCTTAGCCTCATCTCCCTCTGGAACTGGAACCTCTTCTTTTATGTAGTTTTCCAATTCATTCTCTTCTAAGATTAACCCAATCCTATGCTTCCATGCTCGGAAGTTGTCATCTACTTCAAGCTTATCCTCAAGCTTGGTGTGGTGAGACATATTAATGAGAAACTCAAATGGAAATAAAAGATTTAGGTCTTACCACTTGATTTGTTGAAAACTGGATCTCGAGCTGGATTAGGGTTTGTCAGAGAAACCCTTAAAGTTCAAACTTTGAATTCCAAACTTCTGAATGGATGGAAAGATGCGCCTTGTTGAGCTGATCAAGCTGATATACTTCAATTTTGAAATCTACAAAATTTCACCCCTCAAAATTGCCTTTGAAACTTTCGGATCTTCTCGTCAAAATCTCGAACCAGGGTTTGATAATACTTGGGGTTCTGCCTAGCCAAAAAGTTTGATCTTGTGCTCTAAACTTCAATTTTTCTGAGGAGCATCCAGCCATGGTCACAGATTCCAAAAATTTCAACTTTTGCAAAAACCCTAATTTTCCACCTTTCCAATCAAAATCCCGAACTAGGGTTTGATGATGCCCGGGGTTCTACCTAACAAAAAAATTTGATCTTCGTCTCAAACTTTGATTTTCTTGAGGAGCATACAGCCATGGTCTCAGATTCCAAAAATTCCAACTTTCTCCGAAACCCTAATTCCCCGTAGTAGTGACGGGCCAAAAACTGAAAGTGCTTAGAATTGAATTATGTCTCGACAGAAAGATGCACCCTTGCAAGGAGAGTCATCCTAGCCTCCTGTCTTTGATGATCTGAGAACAGAAACCCAAATATTAAGAAGCCCTAGCTTCCGCAGCTGCATAGTGTCTTCTTTTTAGTCCTGCTCTGATACCATCTTAATTTTTCAATAATTTCATACAAACATTGTCTAGGATCCTACTAAGAGAATAACGTGCACAACATAACAATCATAAACACAAGAGACAAAGAGTTTCCTCGGGGGAAACCAAGAAGGTGAAAAACCCCGCAACTTCCTCAGAGATAGAATAATGCCCAATACAAAGATCACAAAGATCAATCCCGAAAAGATAGATGACTCTAGCAGCTACTTCTCCTCCACTTGTGCGCACTCCTCTCTCTCAACTATGCGAGTTGGATGAGTGAGTGAATGAATAGAATGAGAGACACTCACTCTCTATTTATACACAACTTAACCTGCCTTTAATTCTAACAGGGCCGACTTCCTAGGGAATCCTAATAACCTAACCACATGACTCATACAGGGCCAACCCCACACTGGTTGTCTAATAACCCATCAAATATAAGTTGCGACACTTAAAATAATACTTGTGACACTTGAGACACTTACAAATACAAATGACGACACTTCTAATTGGAGAAATAATACATCTCCATCGGGAATATAATAAAGTACAAGTGTAATACATAGAAGAATATCTTCCGAAGTTACAAATACATCAACATGCCTAACTGCATGTTATCACCCAACTTCTTCCAGTTATCTATCATGAACTACCCAAGTTATCCATGCATCCATGCATCACCTACTAGTTATTTTTTATATTTCCAGTTATCTATCATGAACTACCTAGGTTATCCATGCATCCATGCATCACCTACTAGTTATTTTTTATATTAGTTATCTACCATGAACTGCCCGAGTTATCCATGCATCCATGCATCAACTATATCTATATATATATATATATATAGAGAGAGAGAGAGAGAGAGAGAGAGATTATAATTTATAATTGTTTGTTTTGAATTTTGAACAAAGTCCATAAAATCAATCTAGACAATACATGTGTCCCCTCCTTGAATCTACGAAAAATATACATGGTATCCCACCCCCAAACTCTAAGATATGAACACCTATCGACATAACCAAGTTCTAAGATACAAACTCCCATCAACGTAATTATTATTATTTTAAATAATTCTATATTTCATTATTCAAAAAATTTATCATATTGGACAATAATCATTATTGCACCGAGCAGCTAGGTGTTCTACCCCCAAGTATGGGGGAGATCTTGTCAAAACTCTTTAGATGCTTGATAAATGCTGGTATTAATAATTAGCTAAATTTTAAAATTAAGGTTAATCTCAAAGTAAATGTCACTACTACACGGTGGGGATGTTTAAGACATTTTTTAAAGACAAAACTAGTATTGTGTCTTAAAATTATATTTTAGATTGATTTTACATGCTTTAAGAATGTTTAAGACAATTTTTTAAGACTAATTAGCAGTTTATCTCAAATATCTATTTTATATTGATTTATTTTTTTAGTTACTATTTTCTTACTCGGAAAGCGATTTTAGGATTTTATGAGGGAGGGAAATAAAAATTGGTTTTGCATGAAGCTTTGGCAAAGCATTTTAGGTTGTTCTCTGCTTTATTTCCATCATGTGCTTTCTAATATCCGTGAGATGAAATCAATGTTAGAGGTGATTGGTTTTAGACACTTGTGAGATGAAATCGAGGTAAATATCTATGCATTCTGTATCAGGTTTTGAATTTCCAATGAATAGTAAAAACGTTCTTATCAGTAGCAATTTTAGATACATAAGACAGGGGTTTGTGGTGTTTGGTACATATATGGTTCATACAGCGTTACAAGAGCAGGAGGGTATATCAGATCAAGGCTCGTCAAGAATATTCTCCAACGAGGCTACACTGTCCACGCCACCCTCAGAAACCCAAGTATGTATTTTACTCTTTTATTGTTCTTGCCCTTATTTATTTGTTTGTTTTATAGTTAGGGTACCCATCATACAAGAAATTAGTTGTGGGATAATTTAATATTTCCATGCATGCAGAAAACGAGGAACAAACTCGGCCTCTGGTGTCCCTTCCTGGAGCTGTAGAGAGAATGAAGCTCTTCCAAGAAGAATTAAGCGAAGAGGGTGCCTTCAATTCTGCTATGGAGGGATGTGAAGGATTGTTTCATGTGGCTAGTCCTATGGACTTCTCCAAGAACTCTGAGGTATTTATGAAGCATAGATTTATATTAACCTTTGATTGGTGAAGTATGGAAAGCATTAAAAGCGATTCAAAAGTAAACAACGATGGGTCTACATAAAAATGTGTTGATCTTCTTGTAACATAATATTGAAAGAAATTATGAATTGTAGAACAGGATGATTTCGTTCAGCATGCTTTGCAAGGAGTATTGAATGTGTTTAAGTCTTGCTTGCGTGCTAAATCGGTGAGGCGTGTGGTTTTTACTTCGTCGGTGACAGTCGCCTATCTGCTAAATGAGGAAGGATAACTTATCAGTGGCTCGACTCCTCTCTGGGAGAGTCAACATGGACTCCTGTGGATTTCATGAGAACAAAAGCCCAACCTATCACTATATGTATACATATAGATAGTTTGAGTAGAATAATTTAATTTGTATCTAAAAATGGCATAACAATAAAGTTCGTGATTATTATGTGTGTAGTTTTATTACCTGTCCAAGACTTTGGCTGAAAAAGCAATGCTTGAGTATGGCTTAAATAGTTCCCAAATGGACGTTGTCACAATTGGACTGAGTTACGCTGCTGGAAGAGGGATTATTTCATCACTTCCGTATTCATGCGGTGAAATATTAAGCCCCATTACAAGTATTTAATATTTTTAGTTATACATACATACATACATACATACATACATACATACATATATATATATATATATATATATATATATATATATTAAATTTCAGTTTTTTAGTTAGGGGGCTTCCTTAAACTCCTTGCTTAAAGGTTAAACAAGTAAGGCATGAATAGACAAAAAGGTAATGATAGTTCACTTTTGTTGATCTGCTTTCCTCAATGACGATTAGAGGATGAATCCCTGCAACTACTAGCGAGAAAAAACTACTTTTCTTTCTCCTTGTAGCGTTTGATTGATGATAAATATTGAAAAGTTGTTTATAAGTCATCTTGGTTTTATAATATTGATTAACGATCTTTATAATTTTGGATATTTCAGTAATGGTAATGGTTTAGAGTGAAGACTCAAACACGATTATTTTTAAATTTTTCTTTTTTTGGAGTATGAAATAGGTGGAGGAGCTCTTTAACCAATTTTGTTTAATTAACTTTGTAATGCTATAGCAAATTATTTTTGTTTTTGTTTTTTCTGCAAAAAAAAATTAGTTTTGTTTTTTTTGCAATTTTTTTTTAGTTTTTGGTTTTTTGCAATTTTTTTTTAGTTTTTAGTTTTTCTTGAAAGTATTAAATAGGTGGAAGAGCTCTTGAACCAATTTTGTTTAATTAACTTTGTAATGCTACAACATTTTTTTTTAGTTTTTGGTTTTTCTTGAAAGTATCAAATAGGTGGAGGAGCTCTTGAACCAATTTTATTTAATTAACTTTGTAATGGTAAAACAAATTCTAATTTTTGCAAACAGTTAGCTAAGCTAAGGCTCAAGCAAAAAACAATTTTAAAATTTATCATATATAATTCTACAAGTGTGCTTAAAACACCTAAAGCATGTATTTCACTTCCTTTATGGTAATAAAAATGTGTTTTTTCTTTGAAAAAATAATATTGTATTAAGCCCACCAAGTATACTGTACCAATGACTTTACTTTTTCACACGTAACTCGTGGCCATGGAGAGTGCTGACAAAGCATTTCCCTAATTTCGTATTATATGTTAATGTGAGGTTTGTAAGTTTGGGATGTCGAGTATAACTATATATTGTCTAGTTAAGCTACTATATGCCTTTTGCTCCTTCGTCTTCACTCACGTGGTTGGTAAGTGGTTAATTAGGTGATGTAATTATGCATGTAATATATTGTATATTGTCTTGTATTGCTGCAAAGTTTTAAAAGTTTAGCTCCAGGTCACACTCCACTCTCGAAGTGTCTCCTAAACCTGAGGCGGGTCTAGAGTTTCTCGCGGGAGTTACTATGCTCCCTCTTCCTTTGGATCTTGAATCGGCTCAGGTGTCTAATGGTAAGTTTCTTAAAACACTTCCTGTTGTTTTAAAATTCATCTCGGTCGAAGAACTTTGTCATATGTTGGAAGATGTTCTCTTGAATTCCTTGGGACCTGGTGCAATTCTGGTTGAGTCTTCCTCCCCATCTGGGTCCTTTGGTCACTCTTCCCCTATGGCTCTCCCGGTGTCTGGACACAATGATCCCCCGTTGGATGAATTTTCTTCTTTCCCCGACTTTGTGCCCTTGGAGCCTATAGCACGTGTCTTAGAGGATGACTTATCTCTTTTTTCTTGCCCTAAACTGCCCTTAGTTGCGGTTGGCACTCCCCCCTCCTCTCTGTGTATCAACATTTCTTCCTCCCCTCTAACTGAAGCTCATGTCTCTCCATCTTCACTTTCTAGCTTGTCGTCCACACTCAATCGTCCTCTGCATGCTCACTCGACCGCTGACCTTCGGTCCTTGAGGTCCTTCCTTATTTCCTCCATCTTCAATGGTAATGTCACCATTCGAAAACCTAGGAGGGACAAAAAATCTTCTTCTACCCCTCTTAAGGGGTGTCCGGCGTCTACTGATGGTCCTGTCAATCCATCGATTTCTTCCCTATTCGATAGAGGGATTTCCCCTTCTTCGGATGTTACTTCTTCTGTTTGGGATCTTAGAGGAGAGGCAGCCCTAGACGGGGTTCCTTAATGAACCTGTTGTCCTTTAATGTTTGGGGGTTTGGCAGTGGCTAGAAACACACTGCTTTGAAGCATTTATTGGAAGTTACTAATCATGTCGTTGTCTATTTTCAAGAGACTATGATATATGTTGTTGATGCGTGCAAACACTTTTTGAGAATCTTACCTTGTTGGAAGGCGTGTGCGTTGGACTCTTCATGGATTCCTGGGGGCATTTTAGTGGCCTGGAATCCGGCACTTGCTGAGTTGTTGGATTATTCCAACTGTGTAGGTTTATTGGTAGAAGGTTATATTAAAGGTTGTAGTCGGGAGCTGTGTTTTCTCAACATCAATGGACCTTACAGTTCTCGTAGGCGTTTCTAGGAGAGAATATTTTCTTCAGGCTTGTTGTCAGAAAAAACTATTATTGTGGCAGGAGATCTTAATTTTACTATCTCTCTTGCGGAAGTTTGGGGTTCGGGGCAGACTCTGGACCCTCTAGCGGATTTCTTTCTTGATGGCTTCGATTCTTGTGGCCTAGTTGATGTCGTGCCTTCTGTTCTTGCGCCGACTTGATCCAATGGGAGATGTGGGGAGGAGGGTCTGGCAAAGTGGCTGGACCGTTTCTATATGTTTGATTCCTTGTGTGATCTTCTTGGACGTTTCTACTCTTGGTCTTACTCCACTGGGATTTGTGATCACCATGTGATCATCCTTCAAATTGAAGTTGACAAATATTTCGTTCCTTATCCATTCAAGTTTAATCGTGTCTGGTTGAAGGATGAGGACTTTATTCAGTTTATCAAAGATCAGTCAAGTAGTTTGGTTGTTCATTCAGGTAGTTCGAAGTTGTTTTGTTTTGTTCGTAAGCTCTCATTGTTGAAGGAAGAGGTGGTCATTTTGGAGAAGGAGAGGAAGCTCGTCAATAATAAGCTTCTTATGGAGATTGAATCTGAGATTCAATTATTGGCAGGGAAGGTGGATAGTGATTTGTTCTCGGAGGTGCAGAAGAAAAGGCTTGCCGATTTGGAAGGGATGAAGTCTAAGTTGCTTTTGATTAAAAAGGAGTCGTGACAGCAGAAGAGTAGAGAGCTTTGGCTAAAGGCCGGGGACAATAACACCAATTTTTTCCATCGCTTTTCCAATCTACGTAGATTGAATAACTCAATTTGGGAGATGTGTAATGATGCGAATGAGATCTGTTCTTATTCGAGCTCGCTCAAGCAAATGGTTGTTGATTATTTCTCTGATTTGTATACTTCTCATCATGCTCCTCCCATTGACCAGCAGTTGGAGGTGATAAAACACTACCCGAGGTTCTTTTCTGAGGAGGGCTGTCTGCACATTAATGGTCGTATTACTGTGGAAGAAGTTCTTCGGACTTTGAAGGCCTTCTCCATTGACAAAAGTCCTAGCCTGGATGGTTGGAACGTTGAGTTTTACTTGAATTTTTTTGATACTTTGGGGACCAAATTGACGGAAGCGGTGGAAGAATCTCGGGCTCACAGGAGGATTCCTTCTCTTTTGAATTCTACATATGTCACTCTCATTCCCAAATTTGATCGGCCATCCTCTTTCGAGGAATATCAACCCATCTCCTTATGGAATGTATTGTATAAGTTAATCACAAAGATTATTGATGATCGGCTTAAACCTTGTTTGGGTGTGCATATCTCGGCGAAGCAGTTCGGCTTCCTCCCCAAACGTTAGATCCCGGATGCGGTGGGCATTGCATAAGAGTGCATTCATTCTATCAACCAGAAGAGGTCGATGTCTTTTATCCTTAAGTTGGATCTGAATAAAGCCTATGATTGTCTCCACTGGACATTTCTATGGTTGATCCTACTCCAGACTGGCTTGACGATGGATATCACTAATTGGATAATGGATTGTGTCACTACTCCCAGTTTTTCCATTCTCATCAATGGATCTCCTTCACACTTTTTCGGTGGTAACAGGGGTGTCCGTTAGGGTTTTCCACTTTCCCTGTACCTCTTTATTCTTTGCATCGAAGGTTTGAGTCTTCTTATTAAGTCTGATATTTCTCGACAAGAAATCAAGGGGATTAAGGTGGCCTGTGCTCTCTCCATTTCTAATCTCCTCTTTGTTGATGACATGCTCATTTTTTGTCCTGGTTTGGTTATTGAATGGAATTACTATTGGTCCTATTTATCTCTTTTCTGTGGAACCTCGGGTATGTTGATCAGTGAGAAGAAGTCGACTGTCACTCTCGCCTTTGTTGATCCAATTGTTTCTTTCCTTCTTTTGTAGCATTGCCCTTATAAGGTTTGCGACTTAGATTTGGGATTTCGATATTTGGGGTTTTGGGTCAAGCCCAATGCGTACAGGTCCTCAGATTGGAATTGGTTGATTTTGAATATCCGCAGGAGGCTCATAACCTAAGGGAACAGGTTTTTATCTCTTGGAGGTCGCTTAATCCCGGTAAAACATGTTCTTCAATGCATCCTTGTATATTGGTTCTCCTTGTTTTCGGTTCCTGTCTCTGTCATCTCAGCTATCCGAATGTTCCATTTTCTTTGGGCGGGATCTCTTTACTCTTCTAAGTGGCATTTAACCTCATGGGATAGCATTTCACTTCCTGCTTCTTATGGCGGCTGGGGGATTAAGAATTTGGAGTCGTTTAATTTGGCTCTGTGTGCACATAATCTCTGGCGTGCTCTCTTCAACCAAGGCTTATGGGGCCGTGTGATTAAATTCAAATATTTAAAGAGATTGGATGTTGCTCTGTGCATACGTTGATCGAGTTTCCTGAATCCTATTGGGTCCTTTGTTTGGCGAAGTCTTTTAAGAGCTTACCCTATTATTAATAGTTGTCTCTGTTGGAAAGTTGGGAGGGGGATCTAGATCTTTATTAGCATTGATCCCATTGTTGGCCTTGGTGCGTTTTCTTTCCTCTCGGCTGATCTTATCAGTTCCTTACATATCTTGGGTATTTTTGTCTTGAACCAAGTAAGGTCTGTGGCCTGTTGGAGGTCCTCTTCTGATTTGGGTCTCTCTGGTTGTTTGGCGATGGAGTGGGAGCATTTTGTAGGACTTTTGTACTCAGATGACATTACTTTGCCCACAGCTTCTGACGAGCTGGTTTAGAGTTTTAATGGGAAGCTTGGTTCTATGAAGGTTGATTTGGCCTATAATCTTATCCTGTCCTCTGTGATTTCTGCTTCTTTCGAGTGGTGGCACAAGAGGTGTTGGTCCGCTTGTGTTCCTTTGAAGATTAAGTTTTTTTTCTGGCTGGTTTCTGTAATAAAATTCTTGCATGGAATGCCCTTCAGAAAAGGGGTTTTTCTGTGCGAGGGCACTATGTCCTTTGTGGCAGAGCCAATGAAAATATTGCTCATCTTTTCGGTGGCTGCTCCTTTCAGCAGGTCTGGGATGGCCTTAGCAAGGTAAAAATTCACTCTTTCACTTGGGATGCGGACGACTTCAACTCTAATCTTGTTCTTTGGTCGAAGAGTAAACCCTCCTGGCCGATCTTCCTTTGATTACACTCTAGCAGGTTTGGAAAGCCAAGAACCCGACGATCTTTGAAGGCCTATCTCTTTCTCCGACTTGGATTTGTGTCATTATTCAGGCTCTTCTTGTCTCTTACAATCATCATGTTCAACCTGCGAGGATTAAAAGGGTCGGTTGTTCGGTCTTGGTGGTTTCTGGTCCTTTTGGTTTCTTTGATGGGGCGGCGCAGATGGGTCTTTGCGGGGCTGGTATGGTTCTGCGGGTGGCTGTTGATCAGTGGTTCTCTCTTCAGTTGAAAGCTGGTTCGGGTACTAATACCCGTGTTGAGCTCGTGGCGCTCTAGGGTCTACTCTTTTTTTCCAATCATTTGGGCTTGAGGTATCTCAGTGTGTTTGGTGACTCAAAGATCATTGTTGATTGGGCCTCAGATCTTGCATTTATCTGCTCTCTTCCGTTGAGTCACTGGCTCAGCCGCACCCGTGTCTTGATCAAGGTTTTCTAGTCGGTTTCATTTCTACATGTATATCGGGAATACAACTCTTTGGCTGACCGATTATCCAAGCTTGCTATTGGGCAGATGGAGAGGCTTATTAGCTATGAGGAGTTTCTTTCTGATGTCTGTGTGAAGAAAGATTCTGTCAGATTCTATTGAGGGTTTGTCTTTTCTGACTGTTTTTGTCTTCTCACACTCGCCACATTATGTCTATGTGTTAGACCGTTTGATCTGGGTGTTTTTACTGGTAATTATTGTTATTTGCCTTCAGTTTTGTATGTTGCTCATGACAATGGTCATTATCGACTTGTCTTTAGGTTTTTTTACTCTCGCTATTCCTGCTAGAATTTAGAAACATCTAATGATATGTATATACTCGACACAGGTTTTCTTTTAATAAAAAATTGTCTTTTAAAAAAAAAAATCTCTTGGTAGTAGGGTACCTACTGTGACAGTGACGACAAGAATCCAGAGAAAAGGGTCATAGGCTGAATCTGTCTGACACAATCACATGCCCAGCTCAACATTTCATTTCATTAATCCCAGTGAGCTACGCAGTTTTCTTGTACTTTTTTGGTAAATTTTTATTGGGTTTCAAAATTTATATTTTCATAATGTACAAATGTTTAAATCTCTCGTCTATTTAAAGATGTGATTTATAAGTTTTTGATTGTCCTAATGGCTTTAAAAGGTCAAATGAAAGATTCCATTTTTTAATTCGCCAAATTCCAATAAAACAACACCAGCCATTCCTTAAGGTGTCCATTTCCGCCAACTTTCAGTCAGTCAGGATAGTGGCTGAACGTGAAAAACAACATGAATGCCTGAGTGACACACTGAACCTGCAGTCTGGCTTTTTTTCTTTTCTAAAACAAGAATAACCGATGCATTTTTCTTTTCTAAAACAAGAATAACCGAGTGCATAAATCATCTGCATAGGAAGGGAAATTAATGAAATGGGATGAATATCTCTTTGACAGATCACATGCCCTTCTACATCAACATTTCATTTCACAAATACCTACCAGTCTGCTGCTACTATTCACTTCTGCTGCTGCTCACCCATCAATTTCCACTTTCAGTCAGTCACTCAGGAGAGTGAGAATGAGTGAACGTGAGTTGAGGAGAGGGTTTGGCGGATCTATTTGGGCACATACAGATCTAAATTGTTTTAGTTTAAAACCCTTTTTGAAAATGTTGCAGTAAATTATGAAGTGCTCAAGTTGAACAAGTCCTTTATGGGATCAATATCATTTGTTCACATTAACGACCTATGTTAGCTCATATATTTTTGTTGGAGCAAACTAACGCAGAAGGTAGACATATTTGTTGTGTTTGCTTTTTTATTGTCAAAAAAATATGTATATGAAGTTGCAGAGTATTAGTTTAATGGTAGAGCATCTACATTATAATTAGAAAATTGATGATTGGATTCCAGTGTACTCTATCATAAATATTTACATTCTATTACTACTACATAAAGAGGTATTAAGACAATATTTCACATAATATTTATGTAAATTAAAAAAAAATTATATTATCTTAAATATTGACTTTAAATTAAACCTCTCAAATAAGAAAAAACATACTCACCGACCATGGGCTTTTCACCGATGGGCTATTGATATTGATGTCAAGTACATGCTAATCATTCGAAAACAATTAATAGACTTACCAAAACCATTCTGGAAGTTGAATATAGATTATGTGAAGACAAAGAGGAGCGTGGATCAGAAGAGAACGCCAGTTCAATAAATCGGACGCTGCCAGAGAATATCAATGGAATCAGAAAGCGTTAATGGCTTATCTTTCAGGCCTCTGCATGTTGTTGGAGTTCCACTTCCGTTTCAGGGGCATATTACTCCTATGTTTAATTTCACAATGAAGCTTGCAGCCAAGGGCGTTATTGTCACGTTTGTTAATACAGAAAATTGTTATGCAAACATCACTAAAGCCCATAACGGAGAGGACCCTTTCTCCCACGCCCAGAGCTTGGGTTTAGATATCCGCTCCGCTCAGATTAGCGATGGATTGCCCTTGGATTTTGATAGATCGTTGAATGCGGAGGAGTTTATACAATCCATCGAGACTAATATGTTGCCGCAACTTGAAGAGCTGATCGCCCACCTAAAGGAGAAGGAGCCTCCCGTACTGTGTATCATTGCTGACAGTTTTTTCGTTTGGCTTGATCGCTTAGCAAAGAAATTTGGGATTTCTCATGCTTCCTTCTGGACTGAGGCAGCAATGGTCTTTTCAATCTATTATCATTGGGATCTGGTGGTGGAAAATGGCCATTATCCATTTATGAAGAACGGTAAGTTATTTTTCCATAAGCTACTTGAAAGGAAGAAAAATGATATAAATTGTTGATTTGATTTATTTGAATGAGAAAGATGAGTTATTTGAATTTTGTGGTTTGAAAATGCTTATGGTGTCAAACTTGTTTAATTGTGGTTTTGCAGAGGATGAGCATGAAAACATAATAAGCTACATACCTGGAGTTTCGGCTTTAAAGATAACAGATCTTCCATCTCATTTTCAGGAATTGGATGTATCAAGTAGAACAAACAAAATACTATATGAAGCATTTCAACCGGTTCGAGGAGCCGATTGGATTATCTCTAATACTGTTGAAGATTTAGAAATCCGAACTATTGCAGAATTACAGTTGAGAAAGCCATTTTGGTCTGTCGGTCCTCTGCTTCCTTCAGCCTTCCAAAAAGATCTCAATAACGAAGCATCACGATCTAACATGTTGCCGGAATCCGACTGTAGAAGATGGCTGGACTCTAAGCCACAAAATTCAGTCATCTATATTTCTTTCGGAAGCATTGCTCATGTTTCTAGAGCCCAGATAGAAGAAGTAACCATTGGGTTACTTGAGAGCAAGCAACCGTTCATTTGGGCACTTCGTCCCGATATCATTGCCTCCGGAGTTCAATACATACTACCAGAAGGATTTATGGAGGAAACCAAAGATCAGGGTTTGGTGGTTCAATGGTCGTCTCAGCTTGAAGTTTTGTCTCATCCTTCGGTGGGTGGATTTCTAACACTGTGGATGGAACTCCATTCTGGAGAGCTTATCATTTGGAGTCCCCATGTTGGCGTTTCCGTTATATACAGATCAATTCACAAATAGATGGCTGATGGTAGAAGACTGGGGAGTGGCCATGGATTTGGGTGGGAGTAGCAGGAGCTTCCAAAACTGCAAAATGCTGGTTGGAAGGGAAGAAATAGCAAGAACCCTCCAGAAATTCATGGATGAAGAAGGGAGAAAATTGAGATTGAAGATCAAGGCTATTAGAGAAGTTGTGATGAAGGCGGTGATGGACAGAGGCACCTCTGATAAGAATTTAGATTTGTTTGTTGAAGCTTTAACAGCCAAAAGGCATACTTAAGTTCGATGAATATCTACACAGTCTATGCCATGACTAGGATCCACGGTTCTATTTGTTACAGGTTAATTTTCGTCTTTGTAATTTCGGTACCTTCTTTTCTTATTTATTGAATCGTTTCGTACCAGTAAATCTGTTTGCTTAACATGAGAAGAATCCCACGAAATCTATTTTCCCTACCCAGAAGAATTGCATGAAATTGTAAACTTTAACCAAGAAAGAAATAATTGGGCTCTTAATCCGCCGTATACCAACAGGTTCAAAGTTCTAACTAACAAAAAACAAGCTACTAGTCCTGGCTAGTTCGTTTGTTGATCTAGCTACAAACTGGATAGTGTGCTTGATGGGTAAACTACCGCTCTCGGGAGAACCATAGCAGGTTGCAAAAGCTACAAAGTAAACTGACAAGGAACATCTGGATTCTGAACTAATTATGAAATATGGACATGCCAGAATGTCCCAATATCTTGGAGTAAACTTCATTAATTTTTAGCAGCAATATCATGCATTCTAGCGGCAATTTACACAACACTAGTTTCACTAAATGTTAATCCCTAGTCTCTTTATCATATTAGTTGCAAACAAAGTCAAGCTAGAGAAAAGAAGATGTTCAAACTATAACTATACAATCTGAATAGGAATATAAGACAGCCGTGAGTGTAATGCTATGAAGAAGCTCTGTATGTCAAATCCTCTAAGAAAAATCAAGTCAGTTGAATTATGGCATAAGGAAAAACACAATTTCAATATTGACCGAGCGATGTTATGCATATTCAATCAGCCAATATTTTACATGCCTATACAATTATTAGAAAAATTAAAAGTAGAATCTACATCTCTGAGTATTGTAATAATAAACCATATATAAATTAAGATAAACCTTATATAGATTAAGATCTATATAATGTTGGATTGGGAACATTATCCTATATAATGTTGGATTGAGAACATTATCCAAATCTATATAGCCTTTATCATATTATTGCTCAATGTTTGTTCTCTATCTTATAACCAACTATAATCCATGGTAGCATAATTCAAGGTATTATTGTCTAGTGTATGGAAATTTGAAATGGATATGGATTTTTAAGGATACATAATTAAATTTTGAAAACCAGTTTAAAAAAACCAAACTTCAATTATTTAAACATTATAAAACAGAAATATCATCCAATTTTATATATTTTTTAATTAAAATAATTATTAACATTTATAGTATATTTGTGAATAATTGATTAAAAGTATTATATATAAACATTCTTAAGTATTGTATTTTTATTAGTACTAAATTTTTTTATTATTTTTTTTTTCTATTTGTATTCATAATCTAATTATGCTACTATGCTATATGATATTATTGCATGAAATTATATGAACTAAACAATATTACTGATTAGGTTAACTTTGATTCATGATTAAGTTAAATGTGATGAAGTGACATAGTTAAATCAATTTTAATAGGGATGTGATTTTTGCCAATCAAATTGAAAATATTTTAAAATTTATACAATCAAAAGAAATAAAACAAATGAAAAAGAAAATGTCATTTATAATATTAAATTTTAAAGCTTAATGAAAAGATTAAATATGACCTATCATAAAAATAAAAGATAGATTAGTTAATAAATGGAAAGGAAAATTGAAAAGCTTTTAGAATTTTTATAATCAAAAGAAATAAAATAAATAAAAAAAGAAATGAATTTGTAAATTTTTAAAAATAAAATAATATTTACTATGTTGAATTTTAAAGCTTAATGAAAAAGTTAAATATGACATATTATAAACATAAAAAAATTTAAAAGAAATAAAGGTTAATTACCTATATAAAATAACAAAATAAAAATAAAAAGAAATAAAATAAAATATATAAATATAATTAGAAACTAAGTACTAAAACATGAAAACTATATAAAATAACAAAATAAAAATAAAAATAAATAAAATATATAAATATAATAATTAGAAACTAAGTACTAAAACATGAAAGAAAATAAGAAAACAGGTATGAAATGCAAAATAAGATCGAATTGAGAAACAAGAAAATTGAACTTTAAATTTTGTAGAGTTAATTTATATCCCAAACTTTTTGAGACAACTTTCACGGCAACATAAAGAACAATAAGGACCTTACAAACCAAGATATCTGTGAAGAGAAATAAAAGATCATATAGATTAGTTAAATGAAAATGAAATTTGAAAAACTTTTAAAATTTGTACAATTAAAGAAATAAAAATATTGAAAAAAAAAATGAATTTGTATAATCTAAATAAAGTAAATAAAAAAGAAAGTGATATTTATGATGTTAAATTTTAAAAATTAATGAAAAAATAATGAAAAATTTAAATATAGCATATCATTAAAAAATTAATTAATTAATAAATGAAAAAGTAAATACCATGATAGTACATATAAAGATAAATAATTAAAAAATCTATAAAAAATAATATAAACAAAAAAAATCAAACTAAAAAATAATTACCTATATAAAATTTAAAAAATAAAAAACAAAAATAAATAATATATATAAATATAATAATTAGACACTAAGTACTAAAATATACAAGAATAAAAGTACCTATATAAAATTTAAAAAATAAAAAATAAAAAATATATATAAATATAATAATTAGACACTAAGTACTAAAACATAAAAGAAGAGAAGAAATCAGGTATGAAATGCAAAACAAGACCGAATAGAGAAGCAAGAAAATTGAACTTGACCTTACATACCAAACCCAATATATTTATGAAGAGAAATAAAAAATAATATATATTAGTTAATAAATGGAAAGGTAAGTATAAAGATAAATAATTGAAAAATTTATAAAAAAAAATAAAGAAAGTATATAAATATATTAATTACATACTAAGTACTAATACATAAAGAAGATAAGAAAATATACATAAAGAAGATAAGAAAACATGTATGAAATGAAAAAAAGACTGAATAAAGAAACAAGAAAATTGAACTTTAAATCTTGTAGAGCTCATATATCCAAACTTTTTGAGAGAACTTTCATGACAACACAAAGAACAACAAAGACCTTATAGACTAAGATATCTATGAAGAGAAATAAAATATCATAACATAAAACCAAAATGTATCCCAATCCTTAACACCAACATTCAAACCCTACTAGGAGAAAATATATATTACAAATTTTAACTTCAATCCGCATTGCGAGCGCATCAAGTAATCTCGGTGACACATGGAGCTTGGTGAATGCAAAAATGCAAAACTTAACACATTTGTAAAACTACAAAATGTACACATTTGACTCAGTGACACATAGAACTTGGTGAATGCAATTTAAATGCAAAACTTGACACATTTGGCTTTTCTGCATAAACCAAGTAAAACTATAGAATGCACACAGTGATCATGGATATGTGCTTGCCACTGCTTTAACTTATAGGTCACCATTGTGTGAAAGGGATTTGTAAAATTGGACGCCACTGCATCACAAAGCATATGAGGGAGATTCTATCGAATTATTATGGTTAAAGATTGGATTTATTCCCACTACCTTGAATATTTTTCTCCTATAAAATGTGTGATAGGATGGGATGTTTTATTATTATATGAAATTACTGTTTAACTCTCTGCTAATGGATGACGGAAATATTAAATCCTAAGTGTTGTGTTTAGCTTAAAGGTATATAATAATATTAATACAATCTTTTAATGTGACGATAATAAATAATCACAAGTTATGTTAAATTATGGTTTTGATCACAACTCTCTCTCTCTCTCTTTCTCTCTCTTTCTATATATATATTATGGTGATAATGGACATGGATGTGTAAGAAAAATGACATAACGTAATATGAAAAATCTAATCACACTAAAGATTAGAATAATGAGAGTTTTAACTGTTACATCCCGAGAAACATATTTTGGTCAATGCACCGGTGCGGGGAGGGATGCTTGCGATCTCACTAGGGTTTTCGCAGTAATATCGATTGAGAGGGATCAAAGCTTATAGCGACCAATAGAGGATGACAACTGATGGTGATCCATGGCTGTTGTGATGGGTGGAGGAGGGAAATCCTCCACTACCAGTAAGAATGTGGGGGTTGAAGTTGGAAGTTTTGAGATCCCCTTAGCGGAAATTGGAGGAGAAGGGTTCATTAGGCCCGAAGTGACTTGAGGGACGA
This sequence comes from Larix kaempferi, assembly GCA_027924585.1. Classification (NCBI taxonomy): domain Eukaryota; kingdom Viridiplantae; phylum Streptophyta; class Pinopsida; order Pinales; family Pinaceae; genus Larix; species Larix kaempferi. The sequence continues at coordinate 1,520,127 of BSBM01000636.1, read as the reverse complement.
TCCCCGGGGTGAGGTGCCCTGGATAATGCATGCCCAAGTCATATTAGGTTCATGCCATCAAAATGAAGTCAAATAACTTGAGGGAGAGCATTCGGTACATGAAATATCGTGCTCTGATTGGAAAATTTGTGGGGATGATCCCATTATAAAAATCCCTAATATGGTGGATAAATTCTACCTAGAAACCCCACAGACACTATGATTTGCATCTAGGGTCCAATGGTTTTTTCACCATAAGCTTTATCAATCTTGAAGATCGAAATCATGGGATGGATAAGGGGCCATATTTTTTCTACTCGTCGAGTCTTTTTCTCCAGCCTTGGAAGGAAAGGTTCTGTCCGGAGAAGGAGGATATGAGAATTGCACCAGTCTGGATTCATTTGTACTCCCTTCTAGGGGAATATTGGGATCCCAAAATTTTTGAGGACATTTGTAATACTCTCGGATATTTCATTAAAATATCGGAGCAAACTAAGGCCCAAAGATACAAAGCATATGCTTGGATCTCCATCTACATGGATCTTTCAAGGGATCTCCTGAAGGCTATTAATTTGACTTGGGAGGATGAAGATTGGTTGCATCCTTTAGATTACGAGCATATCCCCTTCTGTTTCCATCGATGCCATGTGTACGTGCATCTGTTTAGGGATTTACTTCACAATAGCCCCCCCCCCCTCAGCTAAAACAATCGAAGGAGGTGGATGAGCAAGGGTTTACTGATGGGCCATGTTAGTCCTAGAGGTAGAGTAGGTTGAAATAGTGTATTCCCAGGCATGATAGAAGCTCAATTTTTAATGATATTAGAGCTATATTTTATATACACAATGTATTTCAAATTCATTTTTGAGGTTTCTTGAAATTTAAAGGTTATGGACAGTTTCTACAAATGTAAAGACACAATTGCAGAGGAAATTTACAGCATGTCACAAAATATAGAAAATGATGAGGGGAAATTTAATAGATGAAATAATAGGGTTATTCAAGAAGTGACTACAAGGACAAATTTCTTGAATCCAAGCCAACATGAACGTACTGAGCTGGGATGACGAATTCAACAATTCTCACACAACTGTAAAGAGAAGCATAAGGGATAAAGGAAATGTGGCCATATTTTTATGTGTATAACACGTACAGGAAACGCCTTGTAGCTCTAAACAAACATAAAATATTTAAAAGGAATAACAAAGGAAAAACAATTTTTTGAATCTCTGGTATAACTTTTAATTCTCAACCATTACAACCATCACCAACATCATAATAAGATCAAGACTTCTGCATCAAACTTCTATTACTCTGATGAATATTTACATACAGACACAAATGAAGTAACAATGGATTCACTTAACAGAGGAAACACATCTATGAAACATTGTTGTATCTTTAATCTCATGCAAAGCCAAATTACAAGGGCAAATTTCATCTCTCGACTCTACAAGACTAGATAGAGATACTCTCTCCCTAAAATTTCTATCCCTTTAGACTGAATACAAGTTACTTTATATAGAGTCTCTAAGTAACTGAATTCACCTTTTTCATTGTAACATAATTGTAAAAAGACTCGATTTACCTTTTTACAAAAATTGACTTGTTACACTTATCTTTTCCAACATTGTTTGTTGAACTTAACATATTTAATTATTCTTGTTGGAAGTCTTCTTTTTTCCTCTCATGTATATATTTGGTTGGCTAGGAGGCTATCCCATTGGCCTTACTTGAGGAATACTGTTAGTTTTTCATAATTTTCGATCTGATCTAAGAGAATAACATGTACAGCATATCTGCAACATATCAATCATGGACACAATAATGCAAGCACACAAGAGACACAGAGTTTCACCGGGGAAAACCAAGAAGGTGAAAAACCCCGCAACTTCCTCAGAGATAGAAAGAGCAATGATACAACCAAAGTACAAGAGATAGTCTTCTCCTAGCAGCTGATCCTCCTCCTCACATGTGCACCACTTTCTGAGTGCTGGAAGAGTGAGTAATGAGATATCAAATAGAGATCTCCCAATCTCTATTTATATTTGTCATGTCCTGCCCAATAAACTAATGGGTCCGACTTGTCTAGCTTAGCCTAATAACCCATGGTTAACTTAATCCGGGCCGACCCCACACTTGGTGGTATAATAACCCATTTACCCACATGACTCATATAGGGCCGACCCCATCAAGGTGGTCTAATAACCCATCAAGTATAAGTTATGGCACTTACAATATAAATGACGACACTTCTGTATAGAGGAATAATAGCATCTTTATAGGAATACAAACACTTCCGTATAGAGGAATAATAACATCTCTATAGGAATACAATACACATGGGTAAAATACATTCCAAAGTTACATATACATCAACATTCCGTCTTAACTAGGAAGGTATTTCTCGACATAGATCTGCTAGCACAAGTCTTCTTCTCTGGATCATCGTCATCAAATCATCGTCCTCGAATCATCGTCATCGTCATCGCTACTGCTATCTCAATCAATCTCTGAATCTACTTGTCATAGGAAGTTCTACATAGCTAGTCCTTTTTCATACTGGATGTAGGCCCACCACCTGCAGGTCTTCATCATCACTGGCCATACTGTGGAATCCTCAGGACTTATTACATGCATCAACAAAGCCTAGCAAGAGCATCCCAGGATTGATTACAAGCACACTGCTCAACCAATCGGATCTCTGAGGGAGCTATTACATGTGACCAAGCAAAACCTAGCAAGAGAATCTCAGGACTGATTACATGCCTAGCACAACCTGCAAGATCTCCTAGGGATACATTATATGCTACCAAGAAAAACCTAGCAAGAGCATCTCAGGATTGATTACGTGCCCAACACAACCTGCAAGATCTCCCAGGGACAAATTATATGCCATGGACAAAACCTAGCAAGAGCATTTTCCAGATCTCCCAGGGAGCTATTATATGCCAGCGGAAAAACCTAGCAAGAGCATCTGCAAATATCCCAGGGAGTTATTATATGTCCCTCCAAGCACAACCTCGAAAGAGCATTTTCCAGATCTCCGAGAGAGCTATTATATGCCAGCGGCAAAACCTAGCAAGAGCATATGCAAATCTCCCAGGGTGTTATTATATGCTTATCTGCACAACCTGTCCACGACCACAGAGTATCAAACTAATACTCATCATACATCATCCTGATGTACATCATTACATGATCATCCTAATCATCATCATAGCATCATCCTGATGCGTATCATCTGGAGCAACATCCTGAAGCTCATCATCTATTATCGTCCTGATCATACAATGCATCCACCTGATGCATATCTGATACATATCATCTAGAGCAACATCTTGAAGCTCATCAACCATGATCATCTTGATCATACAATGCATCCACCTGATGCATATCTGATACATATCCTCATCCATGATCTACTTGATCACATAATGTATCCACCTGATACATTTACAAATACATGATCCACCTGATACATATCACATACATGATGAATATATAGATCAGTAACTGGAGCATCATCCCGATACCCATCATCCAGTGCTTACATCCACAGCCATGGGAAGGATCCTCCTCTCACCATGCTTGGAATGGCTCCAGCAAATGTGTACATCACTTCTTCCTCGAAGTGTCATCAATCTGAATAACACCAAGCCTCTCTCTGAAGTATTCAAACTTCACTCTGGCTAGTGGTTTCGTTAGCACATCCGCAATCTGCTCATCCGTCGCAACATACAGGAGCTTCACTACTCCTCTCTGCACCATATCCCGGATATAGTGATATTTGATATCAATGTGCTTCGACCTGTCATGGAACACTGGATTCTCAGATAGCTTCACATAACTCTAGTTATCACAAAAGATACTAGTAGCATCCAATGGGAGATCAAATCATACTTGATCCCATAGTCAACCATACCCTTCAGGTACCTCATAATATGCTTTACAGCAACTAGGTGAACACCTCTGGGATCTGTCAGGAACTAGCTCAATGTGTTCACCGCAAAGCAGATATCTGGTCTCATGTTCATCAGGTACATCAAGGACCCAATCATCTGACGATACACAGTGACATCAATCGGATCAGATGAAGCATCACACAGAAGCTTCAAGTTCGATGCCATAGGTGTGGCCATGGACTTGCAATCCATCATCTCGAACCTCTTCAGGATCTCTACTGCATACTTCCCTTGTCCAAGGAAGATTCCATCTGCACTCTGCCACACCTCCATACCAAGAAAGTAGTGCATCATACCCAATTCCTTCATCTTGAACTCGGAAGCAAGCTTCCTCTTTGTGTTGGCAATCAATCTATCACCACCTGTAACAAACAGGTCATCCACATACCAAAGTAGTATCACTGGATTTCCTTCCTTAACCTTGTAGTAAAGGTTGGAATCCCCTTTTCTCTTAGTAAAGCCCAAACTGGATAGAAAGCTGTCTATCCTACCATACCAAGTCCTAGGAGCTTGCTTCAAGCCATACAAGGCTTTCTTCAACTTGCATACATATGACTTTCTGTCATGTGTCTCAAAACCAAGTGGCTGCTCCACATACGCTTCCTCTTCGACTACACCATTCAAGAAGGCTGTCTTGACATCCATCTGGTGTATCTTCCATTTCATCACTGCAACCAAAGGAAGTACTGATCTGATGGAAGTGTATCTAGCCACAAGAGTAACAGTATAATCAATCCTTCTTTCTGGGAGAAGCCACGAGCTAAAAACCTCACTTTGTATTTTTCTATGCTACTATCTGCAGCACGCTTGATCTTCTAGATCTGCTTGGAAGTCACAATAGACTTCGCTTTTGGTCTTGGGATTGCATCCCAACCATCATTCTTCATGATCGACTGGTACTCCTCGATCATGGAATTCTTCCCGAATCCTGGGAAATTCAACATTTTTAATATCTTCAATAGATAAATTCGTTGTTGAACAAATGTTGTAGTCTTTCTTTTGTAGGTCATGGTATACGATCTTTCCTACAAAACAAGTTAAATTGCATGATTAGAAAACATCTCATAGTTTTCAAAACAAATTCTTACATCTGAAGAAATATGTCATACAATCATGCAATTATCTTTAGCCAATGCTTCAATACAACATTTATCCATATCTTGTAACTTTCTAGATGTCTTCCAATCTCTACCAGAACATTGTTAAGAGTGTGCACAACTCCCAATATGTCAGCAAAGAGGTTTCATTCTAGAGAAGTAGCAATGGAATGTTGTACAGTGCCATAGGCCACTTACCCATCATATGCAAATTAGTAGTGTATTGTTCATTGATGCAATTATTCTAATATGCATAATACACACCCTAAGTCTAGGAACATAAGCATATACATCATTGAACAATATTATTTAAACAAACAAATATGCAATAAATGACAGTTAAAATACTTATCTTTGTTTGGTTGTAGGGTTGACTCCCTCTCATTCTTTGCTTCCTTTCTATAACTCCATTCTGATGTGGATTGTGAGAAGTGGTCAACTCCCTTTGAATATCTGCATCCTTGCAAAAACTACTGAAGTGTGCTCCCTCTTGATCTTTGCTTCCTGGATTACCTGTCCTTGAACTTATATCCATCCTCAACCACTATGCATGCTTATTAGTATCTTCATTGTGTTATCCTCAAGGTCTCATACATAATCACACATTCATTAGTATAATCTTAATACTATCAAAACACAATAATCTTAAACATGTATAGTCATGATCATTTAAAACACAGATAATAAACATTAGTATTCAAGGTTTCAGGGAAGACTTCTGGTTAGTCAAATCATCAATCAAGATAAGAGACATAATATGCATAAACCCTTGATTACTTACATTTCTAACTTTATGAATAAACATAACCAATCATACCAAGTATACTTATATAAGGGATCCTAACACAAGGTAAGATTCTAACTTGATATAGGAAAAACATACCTGGATTACTATGTTAGCTAGTTATGTCTAACATACCCGCATGATGTCTTCTGGTTCTCTTCAATGAATTGTGCTAGTAACCTGCATGTCTCATAAGTTAACCATTGTAGAACCAAGTTATACATACCTCGTAAGTGGATCTTCTATGTGATCCATGACAATGGATGAATCTTTGTCTTCATGTCACCATGATCATATGTTATTGAAGTAGAACATGATTTGTCTTTCTTGGTGTACCTTTCATGTTAGCGAACAACATAAACCTCATACAACATCACAATGTGTTCGGGTACATAGGGTACTACCAAAGGACCGAACACCAAGAGCAACCACTTCACACAAATAGATCACAGATCAACACACCGATATTTTGACGTGGTTTAAACCCTCTTGAGAGAAACACTCCACGACCCCCGCCAAATAGCTTCTATGGGACAATTTATTATGCAAAGAAAGAAAGTTACAAATGAGCTTCTCATAATTGATCAACTAAACAATGAACCTCCATGCTCTTTAAATAGAGATCATGGACCAATCAGGTGTTAAGCCACGGATCAAGGTTAGGTTTGATCTAAGAGAAGTTGAGCCGTCGGATCACTCTATGTCGAGAACATATCGTGACCATCGGATTAAGTATTTACAAATGCATACTAATGCATACTAAAGAAACACACTATCCCTAACGGATATATTACACAAGTTGATCTTAACTAACTCCTAAGTGTCTAAATATCCTAACATACCCCCTTAAGAACAACTTGGGATAGGATTGAAGGATTTACAAAGGTGACACTATTAGGAGAAGGAAGGAGGCATTAGAGCCTATCCCCCCTTAATGACAAGTTCTTGAACTCCTAACATAGATCGAAGTTTAGAAAAATTCGCTTCTGTAAGAGACTTGGTGAAGATGTCTCCAACTTGATCATCTGGAGGGAAAAAGAGCACTTCAAGAACACGATCATGAACAAGATTTCTGATGAAGTGCATATGTAGCTTAATGTGTTTGCTGCGTTGATGTAGAAATAGATCTTTGGCAAGCTTGATGGCACTTTGATTGTCGCACCAAAGTGGAGTAGGCTGCTGCTGCTTGAATCCAAACTCAGAAAGGATCTGTCGAAGCCATAAAGCTTCCTGACTGGCATTAACTGCTGCTCGGTATTCTGCCTCTACTGAAGAAAGAGCAAGAGCTTTTTGTTTCTTATAAGCTCAAGTAATAGGTCCAGATCCCAGACTGAAAACATAACCTGCAGTAGACTTTCGATCATCAGGATCGCCAGCCCAATCTGAATCAGTGAAACCAACCAACAAAGGTTTCCCCCCTGTACTGTAATGAATCCCAAACTGAACTGTAACTCGAATATATCGAAGTATTCTTTTAGTTACTTTCCAGTGACTTTCATGAGGTGTCTGCATATAACAGGCAACACGACCAATGGCAAAGGAAAGGTCAGGACGGGAATGAGTCAAGTATAAGAGACTACCAACAAGCTGACGATACAAGGTGGCATCGACTTCAGGTGAAGTACAAGTGACAGAAAGTTTGACTCCATACTGGAAGGGAGAAGGGGCTGGTGTACAATATTCATGTGAAAGTGACGAAGAAGGTCACAAGCATACTTAGACTGAGAAAGAAAGATTCCTTCTTTGGTTTGCAGGACTTGGAGACCAAGAAAATAATGCAAATGTCCTAAGTCTGACATTTCAAAATTTTGTTTAAGACTGGATTTCACATGGGTTATAAGCTTAGGGTCACTACCAGTAAGAATAAGGTCATCAACATATAGAACAAGTATGATGAGATGGTGTCCTACTTTCTTGGTATAGACATTGGGGTCAGAATGGCATCTAGAAAAACCAGTGTCAAGGAGAAAGTTATCCATTTTGGCATACCAAGCTCTAGGAGCTTGCTTTAGGCCATATAAGGATTTCTTAATGCTGTAGACAAGGCTAGAGTTATTCTGAACATAGCCAGAAGGTTGTTCCATGTAAATTTCCTCCTGTAAATCACCATGTAAGAGGGCAGACTTGACATCCATTTGATGGACTTCCAAGTTGTGTAAGGCTGCAAGGGAAAGAACAAGGCGAATGGAGTTCATTTTTGCGACGGGAGAAAAGGTTTCATTGTAGTCAATCCCTTCAACTTGGGAAAAACCTTTGGCAACTAACCTTGCCTTAAGTCTTTCAACACTTCCATCTGATGCATACTTAGTTCTGTAAACCCATTTACATCTGACAAGTTTTCTTCCTTTTGGAAGAGGTACAAGATCCCAAGTATCGTTCGCCATTAAGGAATGATATTCTTCACCCATGGCTGCATCCCAACCTGGATTCCCTGAAGCTTCTGCAAAATTTTCTGGATCATGATTCTCGGAAACTTGAGCCAAAAGAGAAGAGGCTCACTGAAACTGGGAACGTGTTTGACGTTGATCTCCAGGATCACCGGCAAGATCACCAGCTGCTTCACATGTTGAATGGACCCATCGAGGAAGCACTTGTGCTAGTGCAACTAGAGGAACATGAGTAGGCGGAGGTGGATTTTCATCCTCACTTTCATCATCAGAAACTGGAGTTGGAAACCTGTCAAGGAAGCTGGAAGAAGAAAAAGAAGGCACAAACGCCGAATCAGGATCGCAGGCCAAAGATTGCACAATCGCTGAGTTAGGCTCGTAGGCCAAGAGATTTTCATCAAATTTAACATCTCTTCTAATGATTATATCATGAGAATGTGGTGGAACAAGTCTATAACCTTTTACATCTTCAGAATATCCAACAAATATGCACTTTTCATTTTTAGGCTGCAATGCTTTCCGTTTTTCATCCGGAATGTGAGCCCATGCTTCACTACCAAACACACGGAAGTGACTTACATCAGGTTTAGTTTTACTCCATGCTTCTTCTGGTGTTATACCTTGTAATGCTTTAGTGGGGGTGCGATTAACTATGTAATTTACACAATTAATGGCTTCATCCCAAAATTGAAGACTTAGTCCCTTAGATTAGATCATACAATTAGCCATTTCTTTTAAAGTGTGGTTCTTCCACTCAGCTACACCATTTTGTTATGGTGTATATGGAACAGTGTGCTGTTGTTGGATGTCTTGTTCAGTGCAGAAAGTAGTGAACTTATTGTTAACATATTCTCCTCCATTGTCAGATCTTAACTTAATAATTTGATGACCAGATTGTTTTTCCACAAGGGCCTTGTAGTCCAAGAACATGTTAAATACCTCGCTCTTAAGTTTTAGGAAATAAACCCAAGTGTGTCTGGTGTAATCATCAATGAAAGTTAAGAAATATTTGAAACCAAAAAAGGAAGCAGATGGAAGAGGACCACACAAGTCACTATGCACAAGCTCCAAGAGAACCGACGCGTGCCAAGAGGCACGTTTGTCAAAATTGTCCCGATGATGTTTTTCGAGTACACAACCGAAGCAAACACCATCCCTGCAAGATACCATCAGAAGACCTATCACCATATTTTCTTTACATAGTTGTTGCAATGAGCGATAATTTAAGTGACCAAATCGCCCATGCCAAAGTTTGCTCAAGTTATCACTATGAGCAACAAAAACTGAAGGGAAAGGTGATGACCCAAAGTTGTTAAACTTGTACAACCTGGTAATATCATCAACAATTTCAGTATCTAGGACCTGTTGAGGATCTTTAAAATCCTTGATTACAACTTGGTGAGGTGTAAAGGTCATAGTTTTACCTTCACCGGAATGAGTGATTTGATAGATTGATAACAAATTGCAGGAAATTCTTGGAACACATAGTACATCACTAAAATGACCATTATCTACTGGAATTGTTCTAGCTCCTACAACACTTAGAGATCTATCATCACCAACAAATATTTGTTTGGTGTTACATTCATGCATAGTAGAAAAGATGGCTTGATCCTTAGCCATATGATAAGATGCTCCAAAATCAATGAGCCATTCATTTGAAGTAGAAGAAGAAGATGCATTATAAGAATAACCAGAAGCACAAAGTGCATGTCCATGAGAGGCAGATTCTGAAGACGAATCTAGGCTGATGTGGTGCTTCTTCATTGTTGCTTCCAAAGCTGCCATCTTCTTGAAACACTTAGATTCATCATGATTATCTTTCCCGCAATAGTTGCAATGATGCTCAGTCTTCTTTCCTTTTGGCTTGGATCCTTTGTCATTTTTTAAAGAAGGAGCTGACTGAGAGGGTTTTGGACCCTTGTTTGACTTATTATTGCGAAAATTTTGTTTCTTGGGAGGCTTGGACTTTTCTTTCTGTTGGGACAATAAGGCTTTCCCAGATGTATCCGCATTGTTGATTATTCTAAGATGAATGAGTTTATCTTGTTCTCTAATCAAGGAATCACAAAAGGATTCAAGAATAGGCTCTTGATAACTAGCTGCATTCAAGGATGCTTTCATGGAGTAAAATGTAAATACAAAAATAGAATATGCAGGTCCAAGTTTGGAAAGAATATGATAAATGCATTGTTTGTCTTCCCTCTCAATCTTACATTCTGCACATAAGAGTTTAAGAGTTTTGTACTTAGATAAATAATCTTGAATGCATGAAAAGTCACTTGAATTTAAAGAAATCAACTCATTTTCGAGTTGGTGACCTCGAATTTCATTGTGTTTACCAAACAAAGATTTCAACTTGTCCCAAGTAGCATTAGGTTCATCAATTCCAGATATGTGGAATCGCAAATCAGTAGAGATTGATATCCCAATCAATCCATGAGCTTCATCACATCTATTTTCCCATTTTATTTTCTTATAATCATCAGTGGGTTCTTTTTCTTTCCCTAAGGTAATTCTGAAAAGTCCCCTACTTCGTAGAACATCCTCCATACGAGATTTCCATGAGAAATAGTTGGAACTGTTAAGTAGAATATCAAAAGGGAAGGCCATATTTGTAAATTAATGGCTGTAAAAGTAGAAACCAATAGTCTGGATGTGAAGAGCTCGAAAAAATAGGCAGTTTAAAAAAAAACGACACTGAAAACTGACTCTGTATGATGAAGTTATGCTTGAACAAAGAAACTGTTGAAGATGTCCCCAATAGTGACGTGGCAGCTAGAGAATGTCCAGCAAAAAAAAAGAACTCCCCTCTTCCCAAGATGAACCTTTTGAGAATCATTTTACAAGAAAGTTGCTTTAAGTGAACCACTTTTGTAAAATAAGTGATTTTACTTTTACAATGATATTACTTTTAAATAGTACAACAATAAAAAAAAACTTAAGTGACTCACTTGTATTTTTATTTTTATTTTTTATTTAAGTGAGATGCACTTTTACAATAAAATAACTTGAAAATAGAAATTGCATGCACTTTTTCTTTTAAAAGTAACTTCCTAAGACTTGAACTCAAGACCTATTAAGGAATAAAACAACTTTGAACCAAGTGAGCTAGATTAAAAGGTATGTAAAATATGGGAATGAGGAAGGGGGCTTTTTTTTTTTTTACTCTTTTTGCTCGGTTTGCATGCTTGCCCTTTTTCCTGCAAAACAAACCACAAATCGAAACAAAAAAAACTTTTCCACACGTGTAGAGTTAGATCTTGTTAGCTTGCTCGGAAAGTCTACGTTTTCTCTCTGTTTCTAATTTGCCAAAATCGCGCAAGGTGCACGGCAAAGAGCATACGCAGCCGAGAAAAACCCTTTCCCTTTATGTTTCTGATTTGCCGATATCACTCAAGGTGCACGACAAAGAGCATACGCAGACGGGAAAGAAACAATCCGAACCCAAAAAAAATGTAACAGTAAAAAATGATGAAATATGATTTTTTTTCCTTTTAAAAAAAGAAAATAAAAAAATGTGTCACTGTAACATTATACCTTCAGATCTGATGAAATACACGTTTCTGGAGCAACCGGGAACCGTTTTCGATCAAACGAAAACTATTTCCCAATGAAAATGACACTCTAGACGCAATGGACCACCTCCCACAGCCCAAAAATGCACAGAAATACCATAACTAGAAACCCTTTTGAGTTTCGGCAACAGCAGTTCAAGATCTAGATCATAACCGGAAGCGGCACTTCATAAAAGATCTGATACCATGTTCGGGTACATAGGGTAATACCAAAGGACCGAACACCAAGAGCAACCACTTCACACAAACAGATCACAGATCAACACACCAATGTTTTGACGTGGTTTAAACCCTGTTGAGGGAAACACTCCACGGCCTCGGCCAAATAGCTTCTACATGACAATTTATTATGCAAAGAAAGAAAGTTACAAATGAGCTTCTCATAATCGATCAACTAAACAATGACCCTCCATGCTCTTTAAATAGAGATCATGGACCAATCGGGTGTCAAGCCATGGATCAAGGTTAGTTTTGATCTAAGAGAAGTTGAGGCGTCGGATCACTCTATGTCGGGAACATATTGTGACCGTCAGATTAAGTATTTACAAATGCATACTAATGCATACTAAAGAAACACACTATCCTTAACGGATATATTACACAAGTTGATCTTAACTAACTCCTAAGTGTCTAAATACCCTAACACAGTGCATTAGTACAATCATAAGTGTCAAAACCCTAATCAATGAATATCTTTTGTTGTGCATTCATAATTTTATTAAGGTGATATGACAAGTCTAAAGTTAATCAAGATTGTACTAACCTTAATGAAGACAAACATACCATAAACTTAATCATGAACACATCTCGAAACATACCTGTCGAGATTGCTTGTAATCTTCTTTAGCCTCATCTCCCTCTAAAACTGGAACTTCTTCACTTATGCAGGTGACCAATCCATTTTCTTCTAGGATTAACCCAATCCACTTGATTTGCAGAAACTGGATCGGGAGTTGGATTAGGGTTTGTCAGGGAAACCCTAAAATTTCAAACTTCTGATAGGATAGAAAGATGTGCCTTGATGAGCTGATCAACCTGGTATACTCAAAATTTGAAAACTTCAAAGTTTCACCCCTCAAAATTGCCTTTGAAACTTCTGGATCTTCTCGACAGGATCCTGAACTAGGGTTTGATAAAGCCCACCCTTCTGCCCAACCAAAAGGTTCGATCCAAAGCTCTAAACTTCTATTTTTCTAAGGAGCTTCCAGCCGTGGACACAGACTTCAAAAATTCCAACTTTTGTAGAAGCCCTAATTTTCCACTTTTTCGATCAAAGTCCCGAACTAGGGTTTGATCAAGACCGGCCTTCTACCCAACCAAAAAATTTGATCTTGGTCTCTAAATTTTGATTTTGATGAGTAGCATTCAGCTGTGGTCTCCGATTACAAAAATACCAACTTTCTCTGAAACCCTAATTCCCGTAGCCATGAATGAAGGTGCTCAAAATCCAATTCTGTTTTGACAGAAATATGCACCTGATTGTTTTTGGTGTAACTCCGAACTCTCCAATCCACAGGGCCTGAACATATTTCCTGTGGTATCTTGACCTATCATCTTTCCAACCCCATAGGTCTCACCTCAAATGGATTCTCTGAGAGATAGTTATGCCAAGTGTCACAACGTGACTTGTTTATGGGATAAAACAGGAGAGCGAACTTGTACGGTGTGCCAGATGTCACTGGTTTTGTTTCGGCCTCTACAAAAGTCACCTGAGAAAGTACAGTTTGTGAACTACCTGTCACCTTTTACTAAATTTCATTTGGAGCTTCCTAGCCCAAGTTATGACCTTTTTTCCTAGGTCACATGTTTATGACTCAGATCTGGAAGAGGCAGAAACCCTAGATTGTACAGATCATAAAACACAAAGTGAAAAGAATTAGAAGTTTTCCTTTGGACACAAGGTACATGGGGATCTGATCTTCGACCTGTAAAATTTTCAGATCCAAAAACTTCACCAAAATGGATTTATAGAGAAATTTCTACGATGACTGGTTTTTGCTATATCAAGCCCTAACATCACAAGTGCAACAAGTGTCATACATGCCATACCATGCCTTCTTTCAGGCTAGCTCTGATACCATGTTATTTCTTCAAAATTTTCAATCTGATCTAAGATATTAACCGAGAGAATAACATGGACAGCATATCTACAGCATATCGATCATGGACACAATAATGCAAGCACACAAGAGACACAGAGTTTCACTGAGGAAAACCAAGAAGGTGAAAAACACCGCAACTTTCTTAGAGATAGAAAGAGCAATGATACAACCAAAGTACAAGAGATAGTCTTCTCCTAGTAGCGTATCCTCCTCCTCACATGTGCGCCACTTTTTGAGTGATGGAAGAGTGAGTAATGAGATATCAAATAGAGATCTCCCGATCTATATTTATACTTGTCCTGTCTTGCCCAATAAACTAATGGGGCCGAATTATCTAGCCTAACCTAATAACCCATGGTTAACTTAATCCGGGCCAACCCCACACTTGGTGGTCTAATAACCCATTTACCCACATGACTCATACAGGGCCGACCCCATCAAGGTGGTCTAATAACCCATCAAATATAAGTTACGACACTTACAATATAAATGACGACACTTCTGTATAGAGGAATAATAACATCTCTATAGGAATAGAATACACATGGGAAAAATATATTCTGAAGTTACATATACATCAACAAATACTAGCTTGGTTCATTTGTTAAATCATTTGCACATTGGTTGGACCTTCAAGTGGCATGAAAGGAGTAGGTGGTGGCTAATTTGAAAACTGACCTAGTAACTGTATTGATGGTTGACTTTTTTCCTGACCATATTGTTGGATTGAATATTGACCTGAAGGTTGTCCTGTTGATTTCCTATGTGGCATCACATGATTTTGATACTATATAACCATCTTCCAATCCTTCCCCAATGGGTTCTTATGAGCTATTAGGGATTCCAAATATATCCTTGCATTTGTTATTTTTTCATAAGAGATTGATCCAATCTCTTGGAAAAATTTGTTAACCCTACCTAGATTTCAAAGTAGTTCTTGAGTCTTTCCACTGCCTATTCCCCTTCAATTTCTCCTTCCAATGGTTATGGAGGAAATTCTTCCTTCTTTTGATTTCCTAGAATATACAGTTCTTTAAAGGTGTCCTTGGGATAATAATATACAGTTCCATCCCATGGAGAAGATGTTCTTTAAAGGTGTCCTTGGGATAAGAATATACAGTTCCATCCCATGGAGAAGGATTTCCTAGATTCAATACATATTTGAACAAGGCTTCGAAGTTGCTTATTTCATTAGTCAATTGTTTAACATTATCCTTCATTATAAACATGAATGTTTGTTTCATGATCATAGATCTAGCTATATTTATGATTTGAGTTATGTTGTCAATCCCTTTCTCAACTAACTATCTTTTTGTTCGACTGTTCAAGTAATCGTTTACTTCTAAGGCTTGTTTGGGAATAGTTTCCAACTACTTTTCTACTGATTTTACATTTGTATTAGCTTTGTGTTTCCATTTCTAATTCATCTTGAATAACCTCAAAATAATCCCACTTCTACATAAACCATTCACTAATTTTCTCCCAAACATTTTGCGTTATCCTACTCATGAGTTGCTCATCTTGGACATTCATTTCCAATGAGGTTATTTGGATTTTTAAATCTCCTATTTATTTCTCCATATCTATGATGTCATCCTCCCTCTTACTAACTTCATTCTCTCGCTTGAGGATCCGCCTATATTTTGTCTTGAGATCCTTTTAAGCATCTTCGAGCTTTCCACCTTGGTCATTATCCTCTTGCATGGGTTGAGGAATTGATCTAAGATCTTCTCGGTCTTCCTCCATTGCATCTATATCTATGGCCTTTGGAGGGAAAATCTGCTGCTCATCTATTGTTGTAAGCCGACTCTCTGCTGTTGTACGTTGTTTCTCTATTTCTTCTTCCATACATGTTACTGTGGG
This sequence comes from Larix kaempferi, assembly GCA_027924585.1. Taxonomy (NCBI): domain Eukaryota; kingdom Viridiplantae; phylum Streptophyta; class Pinopsida; order Pinales; family Pinaceae; genus Larix; species Larix kaempferi. The sequence goes on along the minus strand of BSBM01000636.1, from coordinate 1,504,372 downwards.
ATGAATTTCTAATGGAATTGCAGGAGTTGATGTTCCAACATATTTCCCAATGGATATTTTAGTCCTATCCAGCTTCATTTTGGTTATATTCCAATGCAAATAATCAATCTATTTTCTTATTTCCTCAGATGCTATTGGTACTCTATCATACTAGCATAGAGTTGTTCCTTCCCTACCTGTACTTGTATGAGCTCCTCAATTTGGAATGGGTATGTGGTTGCCATTTTCAATTTCTTCCTTAGATCGACTATCTCATCATCCTTTTTAGCAATAAGTGATTTGATATGAGATCCATCTGATGGGTCAGCTACCAATGCAACCAAATTTTCCTCTAGTGAATTTATTGTGATTTGCTTTTCCCTAGTTGTCCACTTCTCCATTTTGTATAACTTCTCAAACTTCTCCAAGGCCAATTTGATATTTCTCTCCTCTTTTTATGATTTTACTATCTCTATACAGATCATATCACTTGTCTTCTTGTATAAATCCAATTTATCAAGCTTACTAAATTCCGTGAAATTAACAATGTGTTTCTCATCTGTCCAATAACTCAAATTGACAGGTTTGGCTACTTTGGGCTCAAGAACATAAAACCTCAATGTGTCTTGTTGATTATCAACAACTGATATTAATCTTCTCCCTGCAATTGGGATCTCTTGTCTCAGATCCTTCACAATTTTCAATCCCCTTTCTCTAATATTTGTGTAACCAGTCTTGAGGTCTATTTTCACAAGTACTTGTTCTCCTGATGATGATCACTATATCTTTTGGGGAAATGTGAACTCTATAAAGGTATAGTTAGTGTATTGAACGGGAGGTATTCTTGGGATCTCTAGTTTTTCTGTCAACAGAGCGATCTCTCTTGGAATTTCAATTGGTTCAAGCACCTCCACCAATTCCTGCTCATCTTCTTCAACTTCTGTTCTATCCCTTTTAGGGTCTAGGCCCTGCTCAGCTTGATCACTATCCATATCTTGAACTTCTATAGATTTCCTTTTCTTCCCTATTAACTTCTCTTGTCTCTCTTGTTCTTCAAATATTTTTAAATATTCTTGGAGTTCTTCCAAAGTCTCTTTATTAACTATTTTCTCCCATAATGGTTTGACTTCACATACATATGCTAGATTTTTATTTTCCGGTCTTTGTTTTGAGACAATTTGGTGTGGTCATAAGATACTTTGTCAACTTTCTTTACTCTGAGTTGACTTAAATACTCCCCCACATATTGAGAGGCGTTCATTCTTCTTATGATGAGATGACCGACTTATTTTGGTAGCAGGAAAGATCTATGCTGCCTAAAATGCTTCTAATGTAGCTCATCTGAGGCCAATCTTTGCCTCACATATTCCATGGCAATGATTCTTTGGGTTAGGAAAGTAAATAGTTTGTATGGATCCTCCTCAAAGCCATAAACCTTAATAATTGTGTGGTATTCATAAAGGAACCAATCTCTTGTTTGAATCTCTGAGGTGAACTGTAAATTCTTCTTGTTATCGAGAAGCATTCTTCGGGGTGAGATGGCAAAATCAAGCTATATGTAATGCTCATAACCTTATTTGTAAAATCTGAGATATTAGAGTTGTTATCTCTTCTAAGGACGTTGATTTGGAATGCTTGGATGCTAGCATGGACTGGTCGGCTTCGTGCAAATGATTGACCTGGTACACGGCTTATGTCAAGGGCACACTTGAGCTTAACGAGGAAATGATATTTTTAAATAGGGAAAATTGTGATAAGCTGCAAAATATCTAGCAAAAGTAACAACTCACAATCAAACTCTCAAGTATGTTGCAAAGAAGAAGAGAAGAATGCACTCAATAATCACTCACAAACACAGAATAATAGACAATGTCAATATCATACAATGGAGTTATGAATGTAAAGAATGTGGTACCATGAATTGTAAAGGAGCATCATATAGGATTTGAATTAGCCAAGTAGGGAATTCAAATCTAAGCTCAGAGTCTAGCTTGGATAACAATGGAGACATCATCCAATCAGTCGTATCAGTCGTAAATGGTAAGAGCTAGTCAAGTGTGTCCAACTGAGTCTAACAGAACCATCTAGGCATAAATCAAAGAATGGAGACTCCAAGGGGGGCGCATGAGGCTGTCAAATAGTCAAGTGGAACTCCAGAACTAGCTAACTAGAAGCTACAAGCAGTCGGCATGAGTAATCAGTGGAACTCCAGAACTAGCTAACTAGAAGCTACAAGTAGTTAGCATGAGCAATCAGTGGAACAACTGCTTCATTAATGCACTAACTGAGTGATAACTCTCGGTAGGTGAGAAAGTGTTCCCTAACTGAGTGATAACTAGTGGTAGGTGAGCAAAGGTGCCTAAACTGGCTGTGGTAGGTGGGAAAGGCACACTTGTGATGCATAAAAGTCAAGGAGGGTGCATTAGGTAGGTAGGAGGCAAATGGGGGATAAAGACAGGCTCTGGAGAGCTAGAAGAAAGCTCTAGGTGCTGGGGAGACAGCCATGATGATGACTGGATGCATGCAGCATGCAGAATAAAAAAATGATGGTGTGAATATTTCAACACCCCCCCGCAAGCTATACTATGAGATAATAATTGAAATCTAAAAAATAGGGCCTTGGTGACTAAGACCAAAGGTCACCCCGTACAATCAATCTAAATAAACTAAGTGAGGAAATAGGGAAAACTCAATGGGAAGAAAGACCTCCCTCAAAATAGATTGAAGGATGCTAAAGTAGCATGCCATCACTCACCCCAGAAGGTGGTAAGTGTCCTTATTTTCCAAAGAAGGATCGATCGATCTGAAATGAATCAGCAATGTGAGAAGGATGAAACCTTCCATTCTGAAAATATGATTTGGTTCTTCTATGATCATGTGGATCACCAACCAAATCACCAGTAGATCGGAGTGTAGTGGCTTCCCATCGAGAAAGAGGATGAATATCAGGTGAGATATCATCAGGTTCTTGTGTATCTAGATCTCCCATTCGCTCATCTTCATCATTACTTACTAGACCTTCAGGTTCTTCTGGATCTATATCTAGCATTCCATCATCATCATCTTCCTCTTCATATTTTGAATCTGATGTATCATGTGAAGAAGCAAGTACAAATGGATCATCATCACATCCAAACTCTGAATCTGAAATCTCATATGAATAAGCATGTGACGATGATGTCTCATACTCCGAATCTGAAATATCAGGTGATGGAGATTCGCTCTTTTGAAGCTCATCATCACTCTCAAACTCTGAATCTTAAAAACTCATGTGAAGAAGCAAGTGAAACTAGCTCATCATCACTTGCAAACTCTAAATTTGATGAAGTGGGAACAAAATCATAAATGTGAACATCATGAAACTGCTTCTGAAGGTGCATGTAGATATCTGATGTCTCCCTTGAGCCATCATAGGTGATATCATTTCCAAAAGAACTAGAATCTGATGATGATGGATCTTCAACAATATCACTAGTGGATGTAGTAGTGGTGGCCCTTTTGGCCATAATAGTTGAACCAATAGGTGCTAGATCTTCAGGTTCTTATGGATCTAGATCTAGCATTCGCACTTCTTCAAGAGTCCTCTTTTTCTCAATATTCTTTGATCGATACTTGCCTTTCAAGCAACCTTTGCAGGTGCCATGAGCAATCTTGTCTCTTAGAAGACCATCAACCAAATTTTGAGCTAGCTTGTAGTTGAGATGATATAGTCTACTCTCTTCATGTGCATGAGAACGAAGAGAAGACTCCTTTGAGAGAGGTAAGAAGTGCGAAAACTCATATAGTTTTGTCTCGTGATTTGCAACTCCCTTTGCAATGATTTCCCCTGAAACCATGTGTTGTACCTCAACTTCATTTGGAGAAAAGATCACTCTTTTGGCCTCTCCAATATGAGTCATTTGATACACTGAAAGAACATTAGATGCAAGAGAAGGAACATAAAGCACATCAGAAAAATAACCATGGTCAAGATAGATTCTTCCAATCCCCTGAGAGGAGACTTCTAAATCATTGCCCAATCTGATGGAAGGGCCAACTGAGCTTTCAAAACTGGAGAAGAGATCTTTGGAGGAAGACATGTGTCTTGATGCTCCTGAATCTATGATGAAAGAAGAATATGTTGATGCTCTTGCCATGAGGGCATGGCATCTTTCTTTGTCTTTGGATCTAGAAGGTTCAATATCAGGATCTTTCTTCCTTGTACATGCAAGTACAGGAAGATTGTTCTTCTCAAGTAACTGAGCCATCAAATCTATAGTCTTCTTCATGCAAGTACTCTCAGGATGGAAACCTCCATGACAATATGTGCACTTGGATCTTTCCTTCTGAGAATGCTTAGTATTCCTTGATTTCGAAACCCTATTTGACTGATATGGACTATCTTTAGGCTCTATATCATTCGATCTCTTATTAGAAATATTTTGCTTGTCTTTACCATTCGCCCTTTTGGCTTGAGCAGTTGTACGGGCTGAATCCAACTTGGGTTTGATCATTCCCATGGAGATTAACTTCTCTTCCTCTTGAGTAAGAGATTGGATGAAGTCATCAAGTGAGGGAAACTTCCATTTTGGAATGAACACATTAGCTGACTAGAAAGTAGAGACGAAAACTAAGAAGTTTGGCCCCAACTTTGAGAGAATGGCAAGAATAAGCTACTTGTCTTCTTTCACTATCTCATATCTTTTCAACTGTAATATCAAGCTTTTGAACTTGGTTAGGAAGGCATTGACAGATTCGAAGCTGTCAGGACTCAAACATATCAGTTCATTCTCCAATTTGTGTCCTTTCATATCATCTTTCTGTCCAAAAAGGGATTCGAGCTTGTCCCAAACCTCTTTAGGAGAATTAAGATCGATGACATGGAAGTGAAGATATTCATAAATTGAGAGAAGGAGGAGGTCAATTGCTTCATCAAGCCTATCCAAGTACTTGAACTTTTCAACTGCACTGAGAGGTTCTACCATCATTCCATTGAGTATTTGGGTGAAGCCCTTGGTTCTCATGAATAGAGCCATCTTGGATTTCCACTCAACATAGTTGGAAGATGTGAGATTTAGATCCATCTGAATAGAGAAGGTCGAATAGTTGAAGAAGAATTCGAACGGGTGAATAAACCTACAAAACAAGAAGAGTTTTTGTTGATGGATAATGCTACACTACGACTGAACACTACCTTAAGGACACTTGGCACATAGACAAAGTCCTTCACACCTGGATATACCTCACTAGATTTCTCCAATGAATTCAAGTAATAGCACCAGGATTGTTTGTGGAAACTCAGAGGCTTCTGGTGCACAAGTGAAAGATAGTTGCTCAAAGAAATGTTGCAATGGCTGCAATTCGAATAGTTGCTTCCTACTTTGATACCATGTGATAATCTACAAGAGATATAGCGACTGTAACAACTCACAATCAAACTCTCAAGTATGTTGCAAAGAAGAAAAGAAGAATGCACTCAATAACAAAGACAAAATAATAGACAATGTCAATATCATACAATGGAATTATGAATGTAAAGAATGTGGTACAATGAACTGTAAAGGAGCCTCATATAGGATTTGAATTAGCCAAGTAGGGCATTCGAATCTGAGCTCAGATTCTAGCTTGGATAACAATGGATACATCATCCAGTCAGTAGTAGCAGTCATAAATGGTAAGATCCAGTCAAGTGTGTCCAACTGAGTCTAACAGAACCATCTAAGCATAAATGAGGGAATGGAGACTCCAAGGGGGGTGCATGAGGCTGTCAAATAGTCAAGTGGAACTCCATAACTAGCTAACTAGAATCTACAAGCAGTCAGCATGAGCAATCAGTGGAACAACTGCTTAATTAATGCACTAACTGAGTGATAACTCCTGGGAGGTGTGAAAGGGCGCCCTAACTGTTAGCTTTTCAGAATTTACTTCAATCTGATCTAGGATCTTAATTGATAGAATAACATGTACATCATATCTACAGCATATCAATCATGGAAATAATAATGCAAGCACACAAGAGACAATAGACACACAGAGTTTCACTGGGGAAAACCATAAAGGTGAAAAACTCCACAACTTCCTCAGAGATAGATAGAGCAATGATACAAGCCAAGCATAACAGATATACTCCTAGTAGCAGCTTCTCCTCCTCAACTAGTGTGCTACTCTCCAATGACTGTAAGAGTGAAGAATAGAATGATCAAATAGAGTGCCTCCCGCACTCTATTTATACTTGACTTGACTTGCCTAATAACCTTTACTAGGTCGGCCTTAACTTAACCACATAACATAATGCTGACAGGGCCGACCCCCAATAGGGTGGTCTAATAACCCTTTAACCCACATGACTTATACAAGGCCGACCCCAACAAGGTGGTCTAATAACCCATCAAGTATAAGTTACGACACTTACAATATAAATGACGACACTTTCGTATAGAGGAATAATAACATGTCTATAGGAATACAAACACTTTTGTATAGAGGAATAATAACATCTCTATAGGAATACAATATACATATATGAAATACATTCGGAAGTTACAAATACATCAACACTAACTGAGTGATAACTGGTGGTAGGTGAGCAAGGGAACCTAAACTAGTTGTGGTAGGTGGGAAAGGCACACTTGCCATGCAGAAAAGTCAAGGAGGGCACATTAGGTAGGTAGGAAGCCAAATGGGGGCTAGAGATAGGCTCTGGAGAGCTAGAAGCAAGCTCTAGGTGCTTTGGAGACAACCATGATGATGACTGTATGCATGCAGTGGCAGGCAAATGCATGCAACATGCAGTTTTGCATGCATGCATGCAAAATACAAAAATGATGGTGTGAATATTCCAACAAAAATATCCCTTTATCTGTTTGGGGAGACATTACTTTCCATGTTGGATTTGGAGTTGGAGGTACCAGGAGGCAACATTGGGACCCACATGACAGATGGAAAACAAAGAGGCAAGGAGGAAAATTTGGGAGCCACATGAAAAATGGTAGATGAAGAGGCAAGGAGTAAACATGGAAACCCACATGACAGATGGCAGGAGGAGAGAGGGGTGAGTTGTCAAAATTTTGGGATGTCAAGTGCTTTGGGTGAGGTCATGGGTGGATACCAATTCTGGTTTCCCATGGTGGTAATGCACTAGTAGTGAGCGATAAAAGAAAACCACGCTTAAGGAGGAACGACCAGCCATTGATGAGCACTTGTTCTCGGTAATTTTGAGGAAAACATGCAATCATGTCCCTTTTGGTAAGGGCATATCTTATTGGCGCATTTTAGATCTCCATCATTGATCTACCTTGCTCTTGCATAAATCTGCATGTACACTTTCCCTCTTTAACTTTCTTGCACTTTATGGGTGTGTCCTATATTTGTACCGTCAGATCTCCTTTGTTCTAACAACTCATCAACATTTAGTGGTTAAGCACTCTTTCCAAATCCAAAGGTCGTTGGATGTTGGTCACCTTTAGGCCTCCAGTTCATTTTCCTTTAATAATTTAGCTCTTGAGGGATGAATTAAACTATGCACAACATGCTAAAATATTTTGAGGGGTATTTTTACATGGAGAAAAATATCAGTACTAACATTGACTCCACAGGGACAATGACTTTCTTCGTAATACTCTGAGAATAGTAGATTTGTGCCTTTTTCCAATGGGCTATGAAGTCTTCTCCTTTGATGAGATTTTGATCACATTCAACACAACTTTTATCTTGACCAATTGTTTATATACATCAAACTGGAAATGATAGAAAAGGAAAGTGTTGAAACTTGAAGAAAACCAGTAATAAAAGACTATTATTCTACTATGTACGTAATCTTTAGAACATGGTTTCAGTATAAAAAAAATTGTTTTAGAAGCTTTCCATTGAAAATAGATTCTATCAGATCACCCTCTAGTTCATGAAGCTTGTATGTATTATTTTCCATCACTTCAAAGATGATGTACGGTCCTATCCATAGATTTTCAAACTTTCCATGTTTTCTTCTATCTTCTCTCCTTGCATCACATTTGATAACTAAATCTCCTGGGTGGAGATCTCTTTCCAAATATCTTATGTCAAATGTATTATTAATCCTCCTATGGTGTTCTTGTAATTTGATGTTTACTTGTTCTATTTCCTATTGTAATTCAATCAATTCATATACCCTTTTCACCATACTATTTGGTTCTTCTATTTCCTATTGAATTAGCTTCAACACTGGTAACCCTAGTTGAATGGGTACGACTACCTCCTTCCCATATATTAGTTGAAAAGGAGATGTACCAACTGATTTTTTGACACTTATCCTATCATCCCATAATGCATACCTGAGATTTACATCCCATGCCCTTTTGTTCTCTTCTAACATTTTTTTAATAATTCTTAGTAATATTTTGTTAGATGATTCATCCAAACCATTTCCTTGAGGATAATATGTAGTAGAATGACCTAACTCAACATTATATTTTTGATAGAATTTGATCCTTTTTGCATACCTAAACTAAGAGCATTTTCAGTATTAATCTATTTTGGACACTCAAATCTTGAAAAAATGTTTTCCTCCAAGAATTTCATGATTATATTTTCATTTGCTAATCTAATGGTGATGGCTTCCACTCACTTTGTGAAATAAACAGTAGCACTTAAAATCCATTTTTGTTGGCCGCTAGATTTAGGATTTAGTTCTCCAATAAAATCTAAACCCCATTGTTGAAAAGGTCTTGAAGTTATGACGAGCCTCAAGGGAAGGCGCTTCAACTTATGTGTTCATGCAAACATTTGACATTCTATGGAGGCCTTCACAACACAATTTGCATCAACAAATAGTTTTTTCTAATAATATCCATCTATCAGAACTTTGTAAGTTGTGGCTCTCCAATCATGGTGACCCCCACATACTCCTTTATGTAATTCTTTGATAATGCCTTTTGTTTCCTCCTCGATTACATAACTCAACAATATCCCTTGAGGATCTTTCTAGTACAAATATTCATCTAATATGCAATATTTAACTGCATGTAAATTCAGAGACCTTTCTTGTGATTTTGGTATATAATCGGGACATTTTAAATTCACCAAGTAGTAAACAATGTTTCCATACCAATCATATTCTTCAAATTTTCTATTCACCTTCACTATGTCACTCTCATAATCTTGAATATCTCTTAGCTTCTCTTCTTTTATCAATTCTGAAATCAAATTCAAATCTAATGCTTCACAATTTGACTTAGCCAACAACTTGGCTAGTCCCTGGCCTTTAACCAACTTAGTGGGTTTGATTTCTAGATCATATTCCTAAATTTTAGCAATCCACTTCCCTCTTTTTCCTTCATTGTTAGTCTGACAAAAAATATCTTTAACTGTGCTATGGGGAACATATGCAATTATCTGAGAATGTAAAACATAGCATATGAAATATTTCAAAGCCTTAACTGTGGCATAAGCTTGTTTCTCCATGAGATTGTACTGCAATTCAACATCTCAAAGAGCTTTACTAAAAAATGCTTTGTGTTGTTCATGACCATCACAATTCTTTTGAAAAAGCACAAATATAATTGTGTGAGAAGAAGCAAAATAAATGATCAAAAATGGCTTTGTGTAGTCAAGAATAATGAGTACTGGCGTTTCCCCAATGGCCTTTTTCAATGTTTCAAATGCTTCCCTTGCTTTCTTATTCCATTTTACATCATTACCTGTTTTTGTTCGGATATCCATCATCTATTTCGGGATACATATCTATTTTAGGATCATCTATTTCGGGATACATATCTACTTCAGGATCTTGCATGATCTATTTCAGGATATGTAGTCCAGTCACCAGTTTGATGCCTCCAGCACCTTATCCACCTTCTTCTAGCACCCGGGAGCCACTTTCCACAGAGTTTTAGCCCTCCTAAGCTGAAAGGCGCCCTCTTCTCACCTACTGACTGAGAAGGGCGTACTTGCTCACCTACCACTGCAGATTCACTCCAGTTACATTCAGTTAGCTCCGATTCTGATTGATTTCACTCCGATTTCACTCCTGACTGACTGTTTCACCTCCGATTGACCTCCAGTTCGATTAGGTGACTTGCTCTGACTCCAGTTAGCCTCCCATGCGCCCCCACTGAGCCTCCAGATCCTATATCAGTGCTACACACTTCAGTTACATTTATTATGATCAGTTAGACTCAGCTTGACACCTGGATGACTGTTTGTTGTGATTGATGAGCAACACCGATGATTGATGAGGACTCCTAGATTGAGTCAAGCTACTCCATTTCAGTGATTCGAATGCCTACTTAGTCAATTCGAATTGCCATTGACATGGTTGGATTGTATTGTAATCTATTGTAATTCATTCACCCTTTCTGGGATAGAGAGCACTGCTGCATGTTTTTGCACAGTTTTGCACCATATCTTCTTATTCATCTGTTGTGACTGATTTATTTGTTCATTAGATCTGCTGTGACTAACTTTACATGGTATCAGAGCCATTGCAGGGACAAGATCTCTTTTCTACAGGTGTTTATACAAGAAGATTTGACTGAATTGCTAAAAATTGCAAAAAGTTTGGCATGAGATATCTCAAGGGCATTCGCTCATGTGCATGCAAAGCTTGAAAATTATTCCAATACCACTCCAGAAGCTTGAGTTACCACATAATTCCTGGATTTGATACATTGGACCCATTCAACATTGCTTGAAATCCAATCCCAGGTGTGATGCAACTCTCAAAGGGTGGATTGTTCGACCTTATTGTGATTGTTCTTATGTGATTTGCAGGTTAATTATCTCCTCCAAGTGCACTCGCTACATTCTGCATGCAAGCTTCCCTACAGCATTTCCATTCGCTATAGTTTGCAAGCAAGCTTCTTCTTCATCATTTGACTCGCTCCTAGCAATGGAATACTCTTCTTCAAAGCCTATCCTCACCCCATTCAATTATTTTGATTGGAAAGATGATATGGAGATCATATTACGTTCAAAAGGATACTACCGAGTCACTCTTGGTCTTGAATTGGAGCCAAACAATGTGGCAGAAAGAACCAAACACTACAATAAGCTTGATGAAGCTTACGGTCTACTTTGTCTCTCCATCTCCAAAGATCTTCACTTCCATCTAAGCGGATTGAAGACTCCAAAGGCCATATGGGAGCAACTTGAGACACTATTCGGCAAGCAGGATGAGCTTAGGGCTTTTCAATTAGAGAATGAATTGATTGGCCTTAATCCTGAAAATTTCGAGACCATCAATGAATTCTTCACAAAATTCAAGAACTTGAACTTGCAATTGAAGAACAGTGGTGTTATCAAAGAGGATAAGCAGTTTATCCTCTCCATTCTAAGCAAGCTTGGGAAAGATTATTCGGTATTTGTCTCCACTTTCAATTCCGGTCGGCTAACTACCCCGAATTGGAAGATGCCTACCTTGAATGCCTTCATTGAGTCCGTTACGAAAGAGCATGACAAGTTGATTCAAATGGGGTCCATAAGCTCCAAAGATTCAGCCCTATTTGTTCAAGGACCCAAGATTTCGAATGGTAAAGGAAAGCTAAAGAAGGAGAAGCCCAAATTCGAGCCTCACAAGCAAAAAGACAAAGGCAAGCAAATGGATGCACCATCCAGTTCGAAATCCAAGCAAAAGGGCAAAGAAGGTAACCAAAAATCTAAATGTACTTATTGTAACCGTGGCTTTCATCCCGAAAGTTCATGTATGAAGAAGACTATAGATCAAATGGCCCTCCTTTTGGAAAAGAACAACATAACCCTTCCTGACGGTGCAAGGAAGAAGGATCGAAATGACGATCATGAAAGAGGACAAGCACTCATGGCAACGGTTTCGAAGCCCACTCTCTTGATAGATTCGGGTGCATCAAATCATATGGCTGCAAATATTGATTCTTTTTCCTCATTCGATCCAAACAGCTCCATCCCCATCCATTTGGGAGATGACTCAAAAATTTCTTCAAAGGGCAAAGGTACGATTCATGTAGATCATGGATGCTTTCAGAATGTTCTCTATGTGCCTTCCTTAGCTTCGAATCTCCTTTCTGTTTATCAAATGACACATACTGGTGATCCAAAGAAAGTCACATTCAGCCCTAATACAGTTGAAATTTCTGATATCAAAAGTGGAAGACTAGTTGCGGTTGGAAAGGCAAACCACACTGCAAAATGTTATGAGTTTTCGCACTTTATTCCGCTTGCAAAGCCCACTGCTCTTCGCACACATGGTAATGAGGTTAGTAGGCTTTGGCATGAAAGATTTGGACATCTAAATTATAAGTATTTGCTGCTGCTATCAAATAAATCCATGGTTGATGGGCTGCCACAACTCCGTTCCTCGAAGGGAATATGCACCGGTTGCATTATTGGGAAGCACCCCGAGCACAGATTCGACCGCGGCAAGGCTAGCAGAGCCTCTACTATTTTGGGATTGATCCATTCTGATATCAGCGGTCCGCTGCCCCATATGTCATTAAATGGTTCAAGGTATGTTTTGACATTTATTGATGATTATTCTCGCTTTACATGGGTATTCTTTCTCAAAAACAAGTCAGAAGTGCTTGGAAAATTCAAGGATTTTAAGGCTTCTGTTGAGACCACCACTGAGAGCAAGATCAAAGCTCTTAGATCTGATAATGGTGGGGAATATATCAAGTCCAAGTTGCTGCAACTTTGTGCCCAAAGCGGAATCAAGATCCAACATACAGTTCCCTACACACCCCAGCAGAACGGTGTAGCGGAAAGGAAAAACCGGTCACTGAAAGAGATGGCTACATGCATGATTGAATCAAAAGGTTTGGCTGCAAATCTTTGGGCTGAAGCAATCAATGTTGCTGCATATATACAGAACCGAGTTCCACATTCATCCGTGAAAGGTATGACTCCTTTCGAAGCATTCTTTGGTCACAAACCGGATGTGTCAAATTTGAGAGTTTTTGGCTCTACTGCATGGGCTAGAATTCCTTCTGAGAAGAGACGAGCTTTGGATCCACAAAGTATCGAGTGCATATTGATAGGATATGGGGAAGAATCAAAAGCATATAAACTCATGGATATCAGATCTAAAAAGATATTCATAGAGCGCAGTGTGCAGTTTGAAGAACCGCTTCAAGAATTGCAACTAGTTGAGGAGAAAACTGCCGATTCACCGCCTTCACCAGAAGAAGATTCGAGCAGCGATAATGAAGGTATGAGTTCTGATATTTCTGATATTGTAGCAGCATATGATGATAATGACATATCAGGTTCGGAATCCGACCATTCAGATCTCCCTCAGTTACCAAAGTGGGCCCAAAATACTCTACAATCTGCTGGTTCTAGTCTTGGAAATCCTGCTGATCCGAGACGAACAAGAGGAGACTTTCAAAGGGCAGGTATGGCTCTTTCTATTGCTGATCCATTTCTTCCTGAGATTTGTTATTTGATGGCTGGTTCAGATCCCCAATCATATTATTCAGCCCATCGAGATCCGAGATGGAAAGATGCCATGGATGAAGAGTACAGTTCTCTTCAAAAGAACAATACATGGGAGCTAGTTTCTCTTCCACCTGGAAGAAAATTAGTGAAGTGTAAATGGGTCTACCGTACTAAAGTTGCTGCTGATGGCACTATCAGCAAATATAAAGCAAGGTTGGTGGCAAAAGGTTTTTCCCAAGTCCAAGGAGTGGACTACACAGAGACCTTTGCACCGGTTGCAAAGATGGATTCCATCCGCCTTGTTTTAGCTATTGCCGCATCCAAGCACTGGGAGGTGCATCACATGGATGTGAAGAGTGCATTTTTACATGGAGACCTTGCTGAAGAGGTCTATATGCAGCAGCCAGAGGGTTATACATCAGATCCATCATTGGTTTGCAGATTGAAGAAGTCTTTGTACGGGTTAAAACAGGCCCCAAGAGCTTGGTACGCAAAGATGGACTTCTTCCTTCTTTCTCAGAATTTCCAAAGATGCAAATCTGATCCGAATGTCTATCTTCAGCGAGTTAAAGGTAATTTGTTGGTTATTGTACTTTATGTTGATGATCTGCTTATTACTGGTAGCACACTTACTTCAATAAACAAGCTAAAAACTGCCTTAAATCTAGCTTTTGACATGAGCGATTTGGGCTTGCTGAGTCACTTTTTGGGCTTGGAGATAGCTCAAAATTTCGATGGGATCACTATATCTCAGCAAAAATATGCTTCCGACCTGTTATTGAAGTTTAATATGGCTGAATGTAAGGCAGCCCCGTTCCCATTCCTCTCAGGAATCAGTCTTGAGGAGGGAGATTCCACACCGCTTGCAGATTGCAGTATGTATCGACAGTTGATTGGTTCACTACTTTATTTGACACACTCTAGGCCTGACATCTCATATGCCGTGAGTGCCGTGTCAAGATATATGCAGCAGCCACATGAGCTTCATTGGCGAGCAGCCAAGCGGATCTTGCAGTATGTGCAAGGTACGAGACAGTTTGGCATACATTATGCTGCAGATTCTGAGCTAGATTTCATTGGTTTTACTGATTCAGATTGGGCAGGTGATAGCATTGATCGGAAGTCCACTTCCGGTTATGTTTTCATGATTGGTCATGGTGCTATTTGCTGGTCCAGCAAAAAGCAAGCAGCCATTGCACTTTCTTCAGCAGAGGCAGAGTATCGAGGGGCAGTCAATGCCTGCATTCAGGCAGTTTGGTTGCAGGGTATTCTTTCCGAGTTTGGTTTTGGTGGCACTACTTCGACTGTCCTATTTTGTGACAATCAAAGTGCTATCAAGATCTCCACAGATCCAGTTCAGCGGCAGAGGACCAAGCACATTGAGATTCATATGCATTACATTCGACAGTTGGTGCATGACCGCACCATCATTCTGCAATATTGCCCTACCGATGAGCAAATTGCAGACATCTTCACCAAGAGCTTCACTGAGAAGAAGTTCTCTTACCTCCGTTCACTGTTGGGGGTGAGTTCCATCATGGTGGAGACAGATTGATTCATTATTATGCTTTAGACTTGAGGGGGGGCTTTCTTCCCACTGGGTTTTCCCTCTTTCCTCACTTAGTTTATTTTTCAGCATTTTTTGGATTATTGTATTGGGGTGACCTTTGGTCTTAGTTACCAGGGCCCCACATTATTTTAGTTGGCACATCATAGTCTAGCTTGAGGGGGGGTGTTCGGATATCCATCATCTATTTCGGGATACATATCTATTTTAGGATCATCTATTTCGGGATACATATCTACTTCAGGATCTTGCATGATCTATTTCAGGATATGTAGTCCAGTCACCAGTTTGATGCCTCCAGCACCTTATCCACCTTCTTCTAGCACCCGGGAGCCACTTTCCACAGAGTTTTAGCCCTCCTAAGCTGAAAGGCGCCCTCTTCTCACCTACTGACTGAGAAGGGCGTACTTGCTCACCTACCACTGCAGATTCACTCCAGTTACATTCAGTTAGCTCCGATTCTGATTGATTTCACTCCGATTTCACTCCTGACTGACTGTTTCACCTCCGATTGACCTCCAGTTCGATTAGGTGACTTGCTCTGACTCCAGTTAGCCTCCCATGCGCCCCCACTGAGCCTCCAGATCCTATATCAGTGCTACACACTTCAGTTACATTTATTATGATCAGTTAGACTCAGCTTGACACCTGGATGACTGTTTGTTGTGATTGATGAGCAACACCGATGATTGATGAGGACTCCTAGATTGAGTCAAGCTACTCCATTTCAGTGATTCGAATGCCTACTTAGTCAATTCGAATTGCCATTGACATGGTTGGATTGTATTGTAATCTATTGTAATTCATTCACCCTTTCTGGGATAGAGAGCACTGCTGCATGTTTTTGCACAGTTTTGCACCATATCTTCTTATTCATCTGTTGTGACTGATTTATTTGTTCATTAGATCTGCTGTGACTAACTTTACAGTTTTGAGCATGTTGGTAATGATTTTAATAAATTCAACTAGATTATGAATGAATCTTCTCAATAAATTTATCCTCCCAATAACTGATTGTACTTCTTTCTTATTTATGGGGCCCTCAAGCGCTTGTATGGCTTCTACTCTTTCAGGATCTATATTCACTCCATTCTTTAGATACTATGTGTCCTAGTAGCTTACCTTATCTCAAGGAAAAACTAGAATTCTTGGGGTTTAGAGAAAGACCATATTTCGGCATTTTTTGAAAGTCTACTTTAAATGGGATAGATGTTCCTCATCAGTCTTAGAGAATATAGTCATATCATCTAGATATATAACTATGAATTTGTCTCTTTCTCCAATAAATGCTATGTCCATGGCACGTTGGAAAGTTGCACCTGCATTCATTAACCCAAATGGCATCTTATCATACATAAAAGTTCCCCATGGAGTGGTAAAAGTTGTTTTCTCTCTATCTTCTTTACTCATGGCCACTTGATTGTATCCTGAAAATCCAACCATCATAGATATCATGTCTACTACAACGACTTTTTGCAAAATTTGTTCCATTTTGGGAAAAGGATAATTGTCTTTGAGAGAGCATTTGTTGAGATTCCTGAAGTTAACACACAATCTTATTTCTCCACTCTTTTTTCTAATAGGGACCAAATTAGAAACCCATTCAAAGTATATAAGAGGAATTATTATTTTAGCATCTAATACATTCCTCACTTCCCTTTCTATGATTGGAAACAAAATGGGATTTGTTTGCCTAAGTTTCTACCTAAAAATATTTTTTCCAAGTTTTAGAGGGATCTTATTATTATCAGTCAAAATGGCACTTCTTCGTCTGTGACTACATTTCCTTATTAGTCACACGAAAGGACCTTATGGATGGAAGAGCCTATTTGATCATAGATGCTTTGGCCTAGACTTTGCAACATTTCTCCTTAACACAACCTTCTTTGTGACTTGTTTTGAGATACAACCACGACTCTCATATCAACAAACACGCAGGTTAACCGCGATAGTCTATATTAATAACCCACAAGTAAAAAGTAAAAAGATGCACCCGCGTGTTGTTGGACACTATACTCACAACTCACTCTCTAGTTTTCAAGAGACATACCCATGGGTATCTCTAAATCATGAGAGAAAAATATTAAAAGATGATTAGAGATCAGTTATGGTAGTTATCCTAACAACCAGAACCTCCCTAACAAATTTCATTTCGATTCTATCCTCCCATCCTTTCTATAAATACAAGGGGAGGACCTTGAGAAGAAAGAACCAACTTTTGCTGAATAAATACTAGAGAAAATTCTACTGAAGGAAGAGGAGTAGGAACCCAGGGTCAGGTTATAATGGTTCCAGTTGCAATACAGGTTTGGTTGATTGCCTTTAATGCTAATAATAGAAAAAATTCCTTTCCCATAAATATTTGTCCATGGTATCACGGTATGTCTTTGAATATTTCATGTTTTTAATATATGCGTTTCTTATAAAGCATTCATTTTTATTTGGTCAAAATTTTTGAGAAAGGCATGTGTTTTATTGCAGGCGAACTTTCTGAAGTAGTGAAGAAGGAGTCGAAAGATTGAAAGCTTGGATCAAACACCAGTCATTTAGGTATTCAATTTAACTTTATATCTTAGTTCTTTTCATTAAAAGAATGATTGCTTGATACACCTATGTACTTTCCTATCTCTGTAACTAAATTACATGTACATTGATGATATGTTAAATTCCCTATCATAGGTGGTTTTACCGAACAATAGAATTAGCCACATACCATTGAGTTCCTATTGTTTCTCTGGGAGTCCTAAGTTGATTTTCTTCATTTTTATTGTTTATGTTGATCTCTGGGAGAGTTTATAGGATT
The DNA here is from genome assembly GCA_027924585.1 of Larix kaempferi. Classification (NCBI taxonomy): domain Eukaryota; kingdom Viridiplantae; phylum Streptophyta; class Pinopsida; order Pinales; family Pinaceae; genus Larix; species Larix kaempferi. The sequence goes on along the minus strand of BSBM01000636.1, from coordinate 1,486,658 downwards.
TTTGTGTCTTTTTTAGTTACTCAGGCCTGGTTTAGATTGATTTTTGATTCATTTGTGTTTTTTATTAAAGAACACCCACAAGTTGTATTCACTTACAATCACGACCTTTTCCCTGTACCCACGAGTGGCTGACTACTGGACCTGCGGGCCATGCATGAGGTGCTTTTAATAACAGTCGCGGTTATTTCCTCATCTTTTAGGTTTTTTGCTAGGGTTTGAGTTTGAGGTCTATACTTGATTGATGAAAGTCTTCTCTGTTAATTTTTGGACCATTTATGCATGTTTGTAGGTTCATACTGAGTTTCTTTGACTTTTACTGAGATTTATTTTGGTTTCTTTGGTTTGCTTGTTTGACTCACCTAGGTCTTTCAAATCCATTTTGTGTTTTGTTGACACTTCGATCTTTCCTTTTTGGTTACTGATTTATGGAAAGGTTGTTTGATATCTTCTTTGATTCTACGATTTTTCCATTATACCAGTTTGCTTAAATAATGTCTCTTTCCCAAACCTAGTTACTTCTTGCTTCCTGGAAGAACTTTTTGGGTTTGTTATCTTCAAAAGTCTTGTGAGGGTATATTTTCTGAGTTTTATAGGTCTAAGTACAGTCATCTATACTTGCATTATATAGTTTCTTTGTCTTGTTTATAATTATTTTCCATTTCTTTTGTAAAAGAGAAAAGAAAAGCAAGTACTTTAGTTAATTAAACGCATTTCTTTTTCTAGATTTTAGTTGTATATGCTAATTCTTCAAAAAGTAAAAAAAATTGTTAGATTTTAGGTTTATTTTCCAAGTTTTTAATTTTGAAAGATAAATGAAAATGAATCTGTGAAAATAAGTTGCACTTTATAAACTTTATTTTTTTCAAGTTGTAACCATCTTGCACACAAATCACTCCTTCTTGAGTAAGTAAAATCCTTTAAAGAAATTTTTAAGTTCAAAATTATTAGTAACTTTTCTTTCTAGGGTACACACACCAACTTGCTCAGGGTAGGGTTTTGTATCAGATCACTTTAAACTATCAAAAACCATTTTAAAGTCAAAATCATAGTGAACTATTTTTAGGTAAATCCACCCTTGCAAAAGGTGTGGCGGGAATCTCCACTAAAACTGGATTTAAGCATGAGGTCGTGTGAGGTTGATTAGTTGGGGATACCCCCCCCCCCCCGCTTCTCAATCGAGCATCTACCAGAACTGATATGCGTACGGGGATCCATTAGTACCTTGTGTGCTCTTGTATTTTAGGCTTAGTTACCCTTCCCATGCATGTTAGTTCAACCTGCGACTGTCCCCCATACTCTTTTTGCATTGATGGTAGCCTTAGCATCTTGACCAATAGGATTCTACACAGGTGTGAGTGAAATGATATTTTCACTTCTCCTTGGAAATATCTGGGAGGAAATCCTCTATAGCTCTTTGGGAAGGTGATTGGGTGATTCCAGCACTTGGGCCCATCGCGACTATATCGTGGACCCCAGATAATTGTTCTTTGTTACTCCATTGGCTTGTTTTGGGCCCTAATAATCCCATACTTCCATTTGGGAGACTATTTTTTTGCTTGTTTAGGATCACTATAGGAAATTTTGTAGTGGTGTGTTTTGTCTTTATCATAGTTCTAGTGGCCCCTAGGTTTATTACATAGAACATATTTTGTTTTAATTGTGGAGGAGCAACCTCCTCGTAGATCAAGAAGGTTGAGAAACATTCATCCACTCACAATGGAGCCTCCACTGCCACCTCAACGGCACATAACAAATTCTAGTGGTTCTTTTGAACTAACTCGCACAACTGAAACCACTAGAGAACCTCAAATCATTTCACAAACATCACTGGTCTCATAGATCATTGAGGTTGAATATTTCCCAACAGAATATTTTGCAAGACACCTGAACCCTCCCTTAACTAGACCAAACAATCCTTTTCTAGAACGATTTGTTTCTTTAGGTTTACTTGAGTTAAGTGTATATATATTTACACCTGGACCTAATATGGATAATATAGGAGATGTGTCGGGAGTTCCACATACTCCCACATCAGCAATCAGACTTGGAGGTTTGTCTTCTACATACATTAATACCCCAGTACCGAGATCATTGAAGATGTCTTCTGCTCCGAGTACTTCTTTTAGTTTCAATGTTGGACCCCCAGGAACATCTAATACTCAAGTTACACTTACATCTACTCCTTTTGGATCCACTGTTGGCTCATCCAATATTCCTTTTTCAGGAACACCTATAGTACCATATACATCTTCCCCTTTCATCCAACAGTTCTAGGTTAATCGCATATCAACTCCTTTCAATCAAGGTTTTCCTTATCATAGAGGGCATATTTCTCCTTCTGCACCATTTGTGGGATCAATGCCTACCCCTTCTAATGCACCAACACCAAGTTTCAATCCATTTACAGAATTTAATGTACATTCTTCAAATGTTCAAACCTCAAATGTGCCTGTAGGGAGTGCTCCCTTTTCACTTTTTGGTGGAGGAGGTAGCAACGCTTATACTCCGTTTGGAAGTACTTACACTCAACCCCAATGTACTGGGATAGAAGGAAGTAATACACTATCTTATGGTTGGATAAATTTCCAAAACACTTTTTCACCGCAACCAATGGTTGGGGGCAATCCAAACCAACCTTATCGGAGCCATGGATTTGGAGGTTCTCCTTACCAGATTCTACAAAATCAAATTCCATCAGAAATTCCTTGTTCTAGGGACCCCCTTTTGGAGGTCCACCAAAAATACCTTCTAAACAATACTAACATCATAGGAAAACTTTAAATCTTGTAAATCAAATGTGAAACCGTAAATAAAATGCTAAAAATCAATTTGTACATGAAATGGAACCGTATACCTGATTTCTGATGGTTGTAGGTGGTTGTAGTTGACATTCCTTGCCGCTTCGATCCATAAATCCAATCTCCCAATTTACTGAAGACCTCTCGGTTGACCACCCTACCATATCAGGGTTACTCTCCTTCACCCCAAACCCCCAAGCATTTTGGGGTCGTAAGAACACACAATGCAAGCTTTCTGGTGGGATCCCCGGAAAACTAAACCCAACTCACAAGAACCACAAGATAGATTCACTATTACGGTGCCCGTCCAACACTAGGGAGCTAGAGATGCTTTTCTTCTTCTCCTCCCTTTTTTTATAACAAAAGTATGTGTGCCATGTGTCTTCCCATGCACATAATTCATTTAATTTAATATTTGATTAATATTATTCTCAATTTACATGTGTCTTTCTCTATCTTAAGTTTGCACTTACTTCCCTAAATTAGTACAAGGTGGGTGTAGTGGTCTTCTTTAGAGTCCTACTTAAGTTTTTGTTTCTATTTAGTTTAATTAATAATATTTTAGTTGGACTTAATACTTTCTACATTCCTTTCTTTTCCTAATACTAAGATAGAATTAAAAGATTATTTCTTTTACTATAATTCTAATCCATTTTAAATTTCTTCTTTATGAACTTTAAAAGGATAAAATAAAGAATTAAAAATTTCTTTCATAAAAATTCCAATCTAAATCAAACTCTTTTTCATAATAATAAAATCAATAAAATTTGAATAAAATAATTATTTTATTAATAGCCTTTTTCAATATAATAAAATCAATCAAAATAAATAATTCAAACTAATAAAATCAATTAAAATAAAATCTTGATTAAAATAATTCTTTTATTAACAATCATTTTCAATAAAGTCAATCAAACTTATTATTGAATAAAATCAATCAAAATAAATAATTCCAAATAATAAAATCAATTAAAATAAAATCTTGAGTAAAATAATTATTTTATTAACAATTCAATTCAATTCTTTTTCAAAATAATGAAATCAATTAAAATAGAATTTGAATAGAATAATTCAAAAATGATAAAATCCATTAAAATAAAATCTTGAATAAGATAAATCGTTTAGTAACAATCCTTTTCAATTCTTTCTTTATGTTTCCCCAAACTTATATGTGTAATTTCAATTTACATTTAATTGATTAGATAACTTCTTCATGTTCTTGTCTAGGTATGTCTTCGGTGGGCCCTTTCGACAGTTCCTTTTATTTCTTTTTGTTCTTGTCTAGGTACCTCTTCGGCGGGCCCTTCCAATAATTCATTTCCTTTCTTCTTGTTCTTGTCTAAGTACCTCTTCGGCGGGCCCTTCCGACAATTCGTTTCCTTTCTTCTTGTGAGGAGAACTGTGTAGCGATCGGGGAGTCGTTACCACCATCTCTCGACTACACTTCTTGGAGACAAAGGGTTGCTAAGGGATAAGCTCCTCCTTATTGCGCGCCCCTCAACTCTCGTATGCAACCAAGTCGGTATGGCCTCGCCCGTACAAAACACACTTCCCCAGGCTAGCTCACAAGATTCTGACCTATACATGGAGTGCTAATATAGGGTCGATAGTATGTCGTCATACCCCTATGTGTTCTTTCTGTTCTTACAACCCCTATAATTCCATTGTGGGTCAGTCGGCAAATCGTCTTACCTGCCACTGCACACACACACTCAAGCACACATTAAATAGCGTTGCCCTATCAAACCATTTCATCATTCATTGTCACAATATCTTAGTCAGTTGAGTATCCCTGTCATTCTTCATTTTCACTATCAAATCTTTTTATCAGTCATCATAATATCTCATCATTCTATCTCAATCGAGCGAGCATATCCAACATTCAGCCATTTTGTCTCAATCAGCCGAGCATATCTAACATTCATCATTCTATCTCAATCAGTCGAGCATATTTAACATTCATCATTCTATCTCAATCAGTCGAACATATCTAACGTTCATCATTCTATCTCAATTAGTTGAGCATATCTAACATTCAATCATTCTATCTCAATCAGTCGAGCATATCTAACATTCAGTCATCATTCATTTCTTAAATTCATAAATCATTAAGTAGAGCATTCATTTATTAAGTAAAGTATCAATTTCTATAATTGTCGTTCATTACGTCGTTTTCATTTATCATTTGTCGTCATGCAAATCATCATGCATTCTTCAGTCATTCAAGCGTTTTCAATACTCAAAGGACCAATTACTAAAGTTTATTCGATCGGGTCACTTGGCAAGTGTCCTCAAGTCTATGGTTAGTCAATGTACAGAGGAGGGCATTACACTTGTTTACCTTTCCTGGAAACTTTGAACTTGCCATATATTTCAAAATTGATGAATGACCCAGTGCGACATAATCCTACTTGGTCTCCGGTCCCAACCAAACACCCTTCATACATTCCAAAGTTTGAAGGAAAAGCTGTTGAACACCCAAGGGATCATGTTACGACATTTCATCTATGGTGCTCCTTGAACTCGCTAAACAATGACTCGATTCGTTTGAGGCTCTTTCAAATAACCTTGACTAGTGTTGCTGTTAACACCCAAAAAGTGCTCACTACCTCATCTACCCCATTACATGACTCATTTGTTCATATTTCCTACCATATTTGCCTCCAAAACCTTAAAATCCCATTAAAAAGCCTCCAAAATGCCAAAAAAGCCTCCCAAAGGCCAAAAAACCATTAAAAAAGCCTCCAAAAGGCCAAAAAAACCCCTTTTCCCCCAAAATAATCCAAAATTCGTCCAAAATAGAAAAAACCCTCTAAAAAGGGAATAAAAAATACAAAAAAGAGGAAAAAGAGGGAAAAAGGAAGCAAAACCCCTATACAGCTGACCTAAACCATATGGTGCCCAAAACCATGGGCTAGCACTCCACCACTAAAAATCTATAAATAGGTGATGGAGGCCCCTCATTTCATATCCACAGTCAACCACACCCTTACTCTGCCAAAATCACTCCTGAAACCCTAGCTCACCCTTGAGCTACTTTCACATTTGAGTGCCCCTTTGGCCCATTTCCAAAACCCTTTGGAGAAAGAGGAAGGAACAACATTGGAGCTTGGAAGCAACCCTCCTGGACTGCTGCAAAGGCTTCATAAACCTTCACATTGGAGGTATAATCAATACAAAAACCATTTTTATTATCTTGTCTTTTCTGTTTATGCACATGCTTAGAGTAGTTTATTGCTTTATTTACTGTATTTTGAACTGCTACTAAGGAGGCCCTTCTCCTTAGTAGGTGCTCATTTGCACAAGTTAGGGTGAAAACCCTAGCTATAGTTGCAGCCAAATGGTATATCAAGTTACCGTCCATAGCTTATAATATTTTTGTGATTTGGCGACAGTCTTCTTAAACCATTTCCAAATTCTCATCCGATATGATGCCGATACAGACCTTCTCTCTACTTTCGGATAGAACAAATCCCCTCATTTATCTGATCACATTCAGGAGTGGAGAAGATGGAAATGGCTCATTAATACTGGAGATTCCCCCAGAATTCCTATTGGAGTGGCTTTTGAGATCAATGTTACCTTACATATCTAAGGATGTGTCAACTTCTAGGGTTACTTCTGAGGAAGAAGCCATTCTAATGACCCAACAACTTGACTCGATTTATGCTTAGTCTGGGATCCTTTATGAAATCATTCCCAATGCACCTAGGTCAAACATTTATGTTGGAAAGCCTAAACCTGGACCACATGCTGATGGCATTGTGGGTTTAGATGACTCATCCACATTACAAGTTTTGACGAAGCAAGTTCATGCACTTTGAAAAATCTTAGCTCCTTCATGCCCTTAGCTTTGATGACATGTTAATGTTTTAGAAAATATGATGAGCTTTGAACTTTAAAACTTTAAACTTGCGGATATACTGAATACTTGAATCAATGAACCATTCAATCAAATGAAAAAATCAACCATAACACAATATGTACCTTGGGGGAAACCCTCGAAACAATGAGGATGAAAAAACCTAGCAAATATTTAGGGTATAATTATCATAGATAGCAAAGAATGTCTTTTACAAAATAGCAGATTGCTTTCGGAACCCCAGGTGCTAGATAAGAGAGAATGATAAAGAAGAGAGACTTGGAATAATATCCTGCACAAATAGAAGTGCCTTGCCTTTAAGGAAGAAGAGAATTGAACACTTCACACTAAATTCATCAATCCTGTATAACATATTTATATACTCTTCACATGCATTGGCTTCTATTTTTATCTTCTGACTTCATGATGAACTCGCCCTCCATCTGGATGTATCAATAATGCATGAAGAAGAATGCCTCGCTTCTCATGTAGTACATTAAATCACTTAACTAAATCTTAGGATGAACTCCCCCCTTAACTGATAGCTTTCCCACTTAGTTAGGTGGCTAACTTAAGTGTCGGCATGCAAGTGTCACAACTCAAGTATCATATTTTAGTTTAACATAAGTGTCATCTTTTATTTTAACATAAGTGTCGTCATGCAATGATGCTTAGTTAAATAGATCTTCTTTGTTATCACTTCATTAAATATTATTAACCAAAATCATGCTGATTGATTTACTTGTAGTGACCACTATGAGTTCTTTAATTAACTAAGGCATACAATGTGGCTTTAACTGAAGCTTAACAATTTGAGTTCACTTAGTCATCTCATGAGCAATTTGAATTCTCTTTTTCTCTACGCAGTTCACTTAGTCTATCTTTATCTCTTATTTTTACTGCATGGTCAATATGTGTTAACTTTAATTATCTATCATATCATATTATACTTAGAATATTTTTCAAATTATGTGATCATATTATATTACACTTGGACCAAATGCCACCAAAAAGAAGTGGAAAAAATCACAGTCCACTCAAACCACCATAGGAATCATCCTTGACGTACGATGAAAGGGAAGACCTATCTTTTCGAGTGTCCCAGTTAGAAAATATGATTAAAGGATCGATGAAAACAATTGATTTAGTTAATTTAGAGGGAAATTTGATGAAACATATGGAGTAAAATATGAAAGGGTCTGTGAAAACAATTCAATTTAGTTAATTTATAGGGGAAGTTAATGGAACATATGGATAATAACATGTAAAATATTTCTAAGCTCATATAAAATTCAAAGGATACTCCTCCTGCAGGTGATGATGTGTTCCATGATACTCAGGAGGATAAAGATAAGATCCATGTTGAGAAACATTCCATGAATAAGAATATTCCAAGAGGAAATGATTATGATAATGGAAGTAACCCAGGATGTTTCCCAAGGGGTATCCAACTCCCCAATATTGACATGAGTAAGTTTGATAGTAAAGACCCCATAACATGGATATTCTAGATGGAGCAATTCTTTGATATACAACAGGTACCCAATCTTTAAAAGGTACCTATTGCATCTTTATATTTAGAACCTAAGCAGTTTGTGAGGTACCAATGGATTTGTGAGTGCAAAAAGAGTTCCATTATCTCTTGCTCCATTTTTATAGAAGAATTGATAGCATACCATGATGATGTTAAGAGAAATTCCTTCTTTACCCAATTGATAATATAAGGCAAAAGGGACTAGTACTAGTAAGTGAGCACATTCAGCAATTTCAAAAGTTGAGTCTCAGAGTGGAGGGCATACCAGATGATAAATTGTTGCATCCCTTTATTGGAACCTTGAAGGATAACATTCAACATGAGGTGCATCTCTTTAAACCACCATCCTTAGAGAAGGATTTCATGATGGAAAGGAAGGTTGGAAGTAAAAATATGGCGATGGATACCAGAAAGACCACCTCCAACACATACAAAGAGAATAATATTCCTTCTTCTAACTCGCCTCAAAGGATGACACCTCAGCAACTGGATAAAGTGAGAGAAAAGAATTTATGCTTTAATTGTGACAAAAAGTATAGTAAGAGACATAATTGTGGTGAGAATAAATTATTCTACATATATTGTGAAGAGGAAGAACCAAAAGAATAGGAACCATATCAAGATGAAGAAATAGAAGAGAGTAATTATGAAGAGATTACTCCCACCATATATTTTCATGCTTTGGTGGGAATTAGCACTCCTCAAACTCTCAATATCGAAGGATATATAAAAAAATAAAAGAGTTTCAAGTAATGATTGCAGATGGAGGAACTATCAATCGCTCGAGCAAATTCTACAATATCAATGTTACTATGGGGGATTATGCATTGAATAGTCCAATGCTTGATATTCCAATGGGTGGTGTTGATATTGTCCTAGGATTTCGATGGTTACAATGATTGGAAATCGTGGATTTTAATTTTCGGAAGCTTTTCATGAATTTTTTATGGAAGGAAAGGAATATGAGTTAAAAAGGTATCACATGGAAACCAAGAAAGGTGATAAGATCTAATGATATGAGAATATTGATGAAAAAGGGACATGAAGGCGTAATTGAACAATTATGCTCATTAGATGTTCAAACATATAAGCCTCCTATTTCCCTAGATATCGAAAGGGTAATTAATAAGAATTCCAAGGTATTTGAAAATATTCCAAAATGTATTGCACCTATTCGAGATTTTGATCACAGTATTCACTTAATTCCAGGAGTGTTCCTCCTAAAATCAGACCTTATAGATACCCTTATCCCCAGAAGAGTGAAATTGAGCATATCATTGAAAAAATGTTAGAGGCTAGCATAATTAATCCTATCCAAAGTTCTCACTCTGCACCAGTGGTAATGGTACACAAGTTGGATGGATTATGGCATATGTGTCTAGATTATAGAGATCTCAACAAGATCGCCATTAAAGATAAGTTTCCCATTCCTGTCACTGATGAATTATTAGATGAATTAGATGGAGAAGTTTTCTTCACAAATTTGGATCTTTGTTTCAGGTATCATCAGATTATAGTGAAGGATGAAGACATCTCAAAAACAACATTCAAAACTCATGAAGGTCATTATGAATTTCAGGTCATGCCATTTGGTCTCACAAATGCACCTTCCACATTTCAAGGTTTGACAAATTCCATTTTCAATCCTTTAATTAAAATTTTGTGCTAGTACTATTTGATGATATACTAATCTATAGACAGTCTTTGGAAGAACATGTTCAACATGTTGACAAGGTAATACAACTACTAAAGAAAAAAAACTATATGAATAACCTTCCAAAAGTTTGTTTGGGGTAAAGGAGGTAGAGTATTTGGGTCATATTGTATCTCATGAAGGTGTCAATGTAGACCCTAACCAAATTAAATCTACAATAGACTGGGTGATTTCCCAAAACATAGAGAATCTTCAAGGATTTTAAGGTCTGACAGGGTACTACCACAAGTTTGACCGAAATTATGGAAGAATAACAATGCCTCTAACAACATTATTGAATAAAGATGCATTTTGTTGGACTCTAGAGGCAACTCAAGCTTTTGAACAACTTAAAGAGGCAACGTGTAAAGATCCGGTTTTGGCCACACCAGACTTCAAAAATAAAATTATTGTGGAATGTGATGCTTCAAGAAATGGAATTGGTGTTGTACTAATGCAAGAAGGAGACCTGCTTCCTTTCACAAGTCATCCAATCAAGGGAAAGAATTTACAGAATCCCATTTATGAGAAGGAAATGTTGGCAATACTACATGCTCTTAAGAAATGGAGTCCTTACCTAATAGGTAGGAACTTCAAGGTCAAAAAAGATCATGATAGTCTTAAATACTTCTTGGAACAAAGACTATCTTCGGAAGAGAAACAAAAATGGGAAACTAAGATGTTAGGATATGACTTTGAAATCATCTATCGAAAAGGGAAACACAATGTGGTGGCAGATGCACTCTCCATAAAAGATGAAGATGTTAGGGCATTACTTTTTGCAATTTCCATTCTGCAACCAGATTGTGTGGTAGCATTAAGGGAAGAATGGAAAAATGACATATCTATGTCTACACTCATTCAAAACATACATAATGATCCCAATGTATCATATACTTTTGTGTAAAAAAATGATTCACTATGGTATAAGGATCGCTTATATTTATGCAAAAACTCCCAACTCAAAGAAAAGCTCCTCTCAGAATTACACACCTCTCCTATAGGTGGGCACTTTGGATTCCTGAAAATTTACCACATGGTCAAGAAGGAATTTTTTTTGGAAAGGTATTAAATATGATGTTCAAAGGTTCATGGCTGAATGTTTGGTTTTCCAACAAAATAAGGGTGAAACAATTAAGACCTTGAGACTTCTACAACCATTAGACATACCTTGCCAGTGCTAGGAGGAATTCTCAATAGATTTTATCACAGTTCTACACAATTCAGAAGGAAATAATTTTATTATGGTGGTTGTTTATAGACTCACGAAGTATGCACATTTTTTTCCACTCTCTCACCCTTTTAATGCAAGTAGAGTAGTTGCAGCCTTTATGGAAACTATTCAAAAGTTACATGGAAATCCAAATATTATTGTAAGTGATAGACATCCAATTTTCACTGGAAAATTTCGGAGTGAATTATTTTCTTGTTTGGGTAACCAATTGGCTCATAGTTCATCTTATCATCCTCAATATGATGGAAAACTGAGAGAGTGAACAAATGTTTGGAAGGCTATCTTCGTTGCTTTTCATATGATAAGAAAACATAATGGGTGAAATTGTTGTCTTTAGCATAATGGTGGTACAATACTTTGTTCCATACATCATAAAAAATATCCCCATTTATGGAACTTTATGGGAACCAGCCTCCATCTATCGCATCTCCCTTAAAAGTAAAATCTAAAGTTCAAGCCGTGGAAGATCATGTAGATCACCAACAACAAGTTCTTGAGATACTTAAGGACAACCTAACTATGTCAGAAAATAAGATGAAACAACAAGCTAATCAACATCGCAGTGAAAGGAGTTTCTGAGGCTACAACCTTAGAAGAAGATGTCCCTCAAGAAACTAAATAATGACAATAAATTATCATTTAAGTATTATGGTCCTTTTAAAGTGTTCCAAAAGATTGGTAGTATGGATTACAAATTGGAGCTCCCTTCATCTTCAAGAATACATCCAGTTTTCCATGTTTCTTTCTTAAAGAAGGTAATAGGAGACAAGATCCCAATTCAAACAATTTTACCAGAGCTTGATGAAGAAGTAAAAGTCATATTTGAACCTAAACAAATCACTGAAACACAGAACAAAGAACTACGGAATCGAGCTATTGTTGAGTACCTCATCAAGTGGAAGAACTTACCTCTTGAAGATTCGACATGGAAATATGAGTACTTCATTCAAGAGCATCTGCAACTAATCAAGTGTTGAGGATAACACTTGTCTGAAGGGGAGGGGCATGTTAAGCCCTAAATGTGGGCACATTTCCCCTTATATTGGTTACATTACATTAGTTTTGATGTCGGCTCAGTCCATTAGTTGTGATTATCATTAGTATGGTTATATTGGCTATGTCAGCTTGGGTCAGTTATTTGGAATTGTACCTCTTAGACTCCTATATATAGGAAGGAGACCTTTTCATTTGGAGCATCTTGTCTTGTCTTGTCTTGTGTACTTAGTACATTGTATGAGGAGTTTCCCCCCTCGAAGTGGCTTGCTATTCATCTTTTTTCTTCATTATTAAGGCATCGCGTACTCTTTTTGGTCTATTTCTGCTATTTTCATGCTCTTTTGGAAATTTGTTGCATAACAAGCTCCTTGTCATTGGCCACTTGTCCTTGCAGGGCCCCTCCTATAAGGTCCTTCCTGCTTAACCTGAAACTCATCCACATAACCTGTAAACCGATCCATCTTGTCCACTACCACCCAACCATAGGCTCATGCTTTCAGTTGCATGACCTCCCCTTATCTTTGGGTTGTAGAGCTCACACACAATAATCAAGAAACTCAGCTTGGGATTTCTCCCCACCAAAATTTCCATCCAAACCCTCAATAGAAGCAAGTCATAAACTAATCCAAGGTTACGATAGCCATCCAGGATCTTGGGTCCTTTACCCATTCCCAATGCCTTCCTTTTAAAGGAAAATTTCATGCGAGACATGTCACTTCATGCATAAATATATATTTGATTAAATTTCTAATTTAATAATACTCACCCATCCATGTGTCAGTTTCCCTAGGAGATGCACCAACATTCCTAAGTTTGCTTGTGTCTATCCCCAAGATATTTCACTTAACTCCTAGATTTGTGGTGTAGGTGGAGTTGACTAGGTGTCCATGCCTAGGATTCCATTTTGCTCATAAATAAATATTTATAATATTTTTAAATACTCAAAAATATTCTTTCATGTGCAAATTCATAAATAACCATTTCTAATGTTAAAATTACTAAAAATGCATTTTCCTAAGTAAATGCTCTAGGTGCAATTTATACGTTTTTAGGCCATTAAGTTAACAATTGTTTTTACTAGGATCTCAGTGCCACGCCGTTGGGCCTCCCCGTTCCTTAATTCATTTCCCCGAAATGGCACCACTCCGTTGGGTCCAATCATCAATCATTTCCATTTCTGGACAAGGTACCACATTGTTGGGTCCTTGCGTCCACTCTTTCCGTTCTTGGCAGGGTACCGCATCATCAGGCCCATCTACTGCCATCCTTTCGTTTTGACTTGCGGCAACTTCATGTAGGGATTTCAGGAGCCGTTACCTTCTATCCTCCGTCTACACGCTATTAGGGACTAATGGCGTTGAGGAGTGAGTCCATTGTAACTGCACGCCCCCCAACTCGTATGTGACCAGCTCTGTCATGGCCCACCTCATACGCCCTCATGCTTTCAACCGCTTATACTATGAAATGAGAACTTTATACTATGAATGAGAACTCTAGACATAAAAATGTTGATTTTTGCAAAAAAAACACCAAAAACACCCCCCAAATATAAAAGTGTTGATACCAGCATACACGAATTTTTTTTTGTTGTCAAAAAATAGAGCCATGGCCTAAACATCCCATACTTTTGTTTAAAAATTTTTAAAATCAACCCCTAAATTGGAATTTTTTTTTTCTTCAAGAGATAAATTACAACTTTTTTGAAACTTGCATATTAAACAAACAAACAAAAAAATCATAAATAATTTCACCACTCTAACAGAAAAAAACCAAAGAAATTATGATGCAATTCATAATGAAATAATATATTATACCATAGAAGAACAAATAATTCATATAAATATTCAGAAACTTATTAGAGTTTAAAACTTCTTTAGAGGTTAAAACTCATTTTATATTTTTACAAATTTTAAATATAAGATTTGAAATGACAAGAAAATTATCAATTAAAAAAAGTTAAAATACTAAATTTTATAGTTAATCAAAAGTATTGTTTCCAACATTACAAGTTTAAAAATGAAACATATATTAATTCCAATATTTTTTTTGTGCCCAACTTATGTTTTACATATTATATATGAATGTAAATATAAAGTTAGGATTTTCTTTTTGTGCCCAACTTATGTTTTACACTCATTCGCTCACCTGGGCGCCCAAGGGCTACCCTCACGGGCAGCGCGATGCCCAGGATTAATTGTTGTTTACAGCCAAGAGGAGGCCAAGATTTAGGTTATTAATGTTTAATAATGATTTTGATTTTTTATAATAATTATAGTCGCTCACTTGGGCACCCAAGTGTTATAAGTGTTCTTGGATATGTGATATGTGTGACAAGATTGCCCTATTTAAAGGTTGAAACTTATTGGAACACATTGATATCTTATCTCTTAAATTGCCTAGTGGATTGGGGTTGTCAAGGATTGAAATATTGTTTATTTTTTGTATTATTTTTTTTATATTTCATAACATCCCTAAGGCTGAAAATTCACATGGTTAAGATATGGGAAACCTATAGTTAAGAGATGAAATTTTTGTTTTGGAATTAAAAGTCAGAGTGAAAAAAAATTCATAAAGACTTTGGTGTAATTAAAAGGATTAGGATGATGATAATACAAATAATAATTTTTTTATACTTGACATAGTATAATTATTCTCATGTGCTGTAATGCATTTTAATTATGTAATATATAGTAGCATTTTATCTTGTGTATCATTACATATTTTGATTATCTATATGTTGAATTTTGAAACATGATTTCATACAACTCCAATGTCTTCAATGTACATTTTGAAATGTGATCTCGTACAACACTAATATCTCATGTGATATTGACACGATATGATCTTTGACAACTAGAAAGACACTGTGTAATACCACTATATATCTTATGTCAAAAACCAATACATTCCACATCTGAAAACACATTTTAAATGACCTTGACCTAAAATCTACAATTGAAAGAGGAAATTACAAGATGATTGACAAATACCTTTCTCATTTGTGGGATTCTTTCTTCCTAAAGATGACAATTTTTATTTTTTATTTTTTTCTCTATATCCCGACATCGAGTAGGCCATGAGGGCATCCCTTGGGCACCCAAGTGAGTAGAACAAACAAACAAAAAAGAATAGCCTATTCCATTTATTAAATAATAACAATGGGCTTTACAATGTTCATTATGCATCTTGTTAGCTGTACATTTAATGTTGCTGCTGCTACAAGATTATGTTCAGATGCAACTGTTCATATCCTTGTGAAAAAATTAAATACACTTTGCCTTTGCTATTGCATATTGAACCTGAAATTAATAATGCACATTAAGATATGCCTGCCAATTGTAAGGGCTAATGGTGAATGGTGCTTATTGATTGCCAATTGCTTAGAGTTGTAGAAAAAAGATCATGACAGTATAGGAGAAATACAAGTGTCAGAGATATATATGCCATGATCTGCAAAGAAATTTTAGAGAAGACCATACCGTCGATTGCAAATTTTGGAGGAGACCAGACCATCAATAAAGGATTTGCAAAGAAATTAGGTGAATGATTCTAGAAACCATCGGTCGTTGTTTGTGACTGCTACCAAGTTAATGGAAGTCAATGCTATGGACTGTTATAAGTCAGCGTCACAAATCTACCATCAGGTTCGTCTGCACAACAAGTGGAAGAAAAACTACTTACCTAGACACCGAATCTAAAGGGCTTACTTTTATGTCCGCTCACTTGGGTGCCCAAGGGTCGCCCTCATGGCCTGCTCGATGCCCGGCATCGAGGAGGCCATGAGGGCGGCCCTTGGGCGCCCAAGGGCCGCCCTCACGGCCTCCTCGATGCCTGGCATTGAGCAGGCTGTGAGGGAGGCCCTTGGATCCGCTCACTTGGGTGGCCCTTGGGCTCCCAAGTGAGCAGAGCAATCGCTGATCTTGGCACTGTCGGAGCTTCCGTTTAGTATAAAGGTCGTGGAGTGCTTCTGCCAAGTCGCGGAGTGCTTCTACCAATGGTTCCAATGGCCTGTCAGAGCTTCCGTTTAGTATAAATGATCTGGCATGCTTGGTAATGAATCATTTTTTGGGACTATTTGCAGGTAAAGTTTGTTCAGGAAATTTATGTTTTTGTTTATAAATTCTCAACGATGGCAGTGTTAATGATTAAGATTTCCTGAGGTGATTAAATATACAGCCCACATTGCATCACGGTGAGGTATTTCGATGGAGTCTTAAAAAGGTAAGCATAGTACAAATGGCTCCGATCTTATCATATTTATTATATTAATGGTCCACATTGCATCATAGCGGGCATGAAGTCTTTTTGTGAGTGATTTTATGTTTTCATCATTTACTATGAAGTCTAGCTATGGCCATTATTGAATCTGACACCACATGTATTGTGCATATGTGTTTGTTGTGATTGTGAATACCAGTGTGTTTTACTGTAGTCGACTGCCAATACTTTACCAGCTGACCAATTTCAACCAGCGTGCCAATCCTTGATGTATACGTAGGTTAATACTAGTATTTCTTTTAAGTTGGTGGATGTTAATATTAGTGTTAGTATTTCTCCACCCAAAGCTGTTGTCATCTCAATTTATAATGCGTCAATCTACACTTGCCCAACCACCCGAGTCTGCCCATCGACGAAATAAAGAATACGTGCAAACAGTTATGAATTACTAAAAGTTGGCTGCATTTTGGCCGACATACTCTCATTTACATGTTGCAGTCTGTTCGGTGAGAAAGCGTATCATTGACTTTACAAAAGACAAGTTTTGGCATCTTCAAGTATTGGTTGACTCTTAAACCCAACAGACCGATAGAGTATGTGTATGTTCTCTCTTATTTGTATTGACTTTACCAAAGACAAGTTTTGGCATCTTCAAGTATTGGTTGACTCTTAAACCCAACCAACCAATAGAGTATGTTTATGTTCTCTCTTATTTGTATCAAACGTTGGCTGTCGTGATCGAGGGTACTTTTAAATAAGGGTTAAATAATCGATCCCTCCTTGGTTGAGGTGATCAATATTATTATTCTAGTTATTGACAAAATTCTAATGTTAGAGATTGGTCAATGTTCACTTCTTGATCAACGTGTCAGGTTTGTGAATCAAGCTATCATTGGTTGCTATATGTTAATAGTGTGAGTTGGGTCAATGTTAAAATGTCATCAATATTAATATGACCTCGACCTTTTAGTTATTATGGATTGATGAGTAATATGGTTGACACATAAACTAATGTATGGTTGGTACCAACATATGGTCAATCTCTTACGTGGTCGATATATAATTTTGCTCGACAAGTCATTTCTTAGTCACCGAGTCATAAAAGTGGTAACTTTGGTCGAGTTTTAAAATTTTGATCTCTTGTAAAATGTGGTCGAGCTAACATATGGTTGACACTAAGTTGTATTAAAGAGGTAGAAAGAACTAATCTATCATAGTGGGCCCCTACTCTTCGGATTTTAGTTGGTTGGGGCTAGCCACATTCTCCCTTACTTGTGATATAGTCCCAGGTGAAATAAGGTAGGTGTAAAATTAGTCACAGCAGATCTAATGAACAAGTAAATCAATCACAACAGATGAACATAGAAAATATGGTGCAAAACTGTGCAAAACATGCAGCAGTGCTCTCTATCCCAGAAAGGGTGAATGAATTACAATACAAACTGTCACAATGACAGAGCAATTCGAATTGCCTAAGGAGGTCATTCAAATCACTGAATGGAGTAGCTTGACTCTATCTAGGAGTCCTCATCAATCATCGGTGGTGCTCATCAATCACAACAACCAGTCATCCAGGTGTCAATCTGAGTCTAACTGAGTGTAATAAGTGTAACTGAAGTGTGTAGCACTGATATAGGATCTGGAGGCTCAGTGGGGGCGCATGGGAGGCTAACTGAAGTCAGAACAAGTCACCTAATCAAACTGGAGGTCAAACGGAAGTGATACAGTCAGTCGGGAGTGAAACTAGCCTCAAATCAGGGAGAATCGGAGCTAACTTTATGTAACTGAAGTGGAACTGCAGTGGTAGGTGAACAAGTGCGCCCTTCTCTGGCAGTAGGTGAGAAGTGGGCGCCTTTTAGCTTAGGAGGGCTAAAACTCTGTGGTAAGTGGCTCCCGGGTGCTAGAAGAAGGTGGATAAGGTGCTGGAGGCATCAAACTGGTGACTGGGATGCATGCCTGTGCATGCAGATGCATACAAACCCTAGATTCTGCATGCAAAACCTAATTTGCATGCAAGATCCTGAAAAAGATGATGTGGATATCCGAACACCCCCCCTCAAGCTAGACTATGATGTGCGAATAAAAATAATGTGGGGCCCTGGTAACTAAGACCAAAGGTCACCCCAATACAATAATCCAAAAAATGCTGAAAATAAACTAAGTGAGGAAAGAGGGAAAACCCAGTGGGAAGAAAGCCCCCCCTCAAGCTAAAGCATAATAATGAATCAATCTGTCTCCACCATGATGGAACTCACCCCCAACAGTGAACGGAGGTAAGAGAACTTCTTCTCAGTGAAGCTCTTGGTGAAGATGTCTGCAATTTGCTCATCAGTAGGGCAATATTGCAGAATTATGGTGCGGTCGTGCACCAACTGTCGAATGTAATGCATATGAATCTCAATGTGTTTGGTCCTCTTCCGCTGAACTGGATCTGTGGAGATCTTGATAGCACTTTGATTGTCACAAAATAGGACAGTCGAAGTAGTGCCACCAAAACCAAACTCGGAAAGAATACCCTGCAACCAAACTTCCTGAATGCAGGCATTGACTGCCCCTCGATACTCTGCCTCTGCTGAAGAAAGTGCAATGGCTGCTTGCTTTTTGCTGGACCAGCAAATAGCACCATGACCAATCATGAAAACATAACCGGAAGTGGACTTCCGATCAATGCTATCACCTGCCCAATCTGTAGCTAGGGTTTTACCCCTAGCTTGTGCAAATGAGCACCTACTAAGGAGAATGGACTCCTTAGTAGCAGTTCAATAATGATTAAATGATTAAGCTAAAACAGAAATTAAATTACTTCTAAAACATGCATGAAAAATAAACAACAAATTGAAGAATGGCTTTTTGTATTGAAATTACCTTCAATGTGAAGGTTTGATGAAGCCCTTTGTAGTGTCCAAGAGGATGCTCCAAGCTTCAATATGCTCCTTCTCCTTCTCCAATGATGGGAATGGGCCAAAGGTGGCTCTCAAGGTGAAAATAGTTCAATGGTGAACTAGGGTTTCGAGAGAGATTTTGGCAGAGTAAGGGTGCTTGTGATTGTGGATATGGAATAAGGGATCTCCATCACCTATTTATAGTTTTTTGGTGGTGGAGTGCTGACCCATGGTTTTAGGAAACACATGGTTTTGGGCAGCTGTATAGGGTTTTTTCCTCCTTTTCCTCATTATTTTATATTTTTTATTCCCTTTTTAGGGGATTTTTACTATTTTTGGAGGAAAAGGGGGTTTTTTAGCCTTTTTTAGGCTATTTTGAGGGTTTTATGGCCTTTTGGAGGCATTTTAGGCCTTTTGGAGGCTTTTTAGGCCTTTTGGAGGCTTTTTAATGGGATTTTTTGGGATTTTAAGGGAAATATGGTAGGAAAATGGACAAATGAGCCATATAATGTGGTAGATGAGGTAGTGAGCACTTTTTGGGTGTTAACAGATTGCCCCCTGATGTGCGAGGTCAGGAGCTCATCGTATGGCCGATGGACATCATAAGTCATGAATGGTTTTCCTGGGTGTGGAGAGAAGAGAAGAAACAAACTGAAGCCCGGAACAACGATCCCGAACAACTGCAAGAGCTAAAAGTACATAACCTCAATAAACGATGAGGAATCATCTGATCATATGGACGAGGCGGGCATTCCCATGCTCGTATCAGGATATAATATAACAATAACAATGGGGTCCAAAAAATGGGGACCTGAAATATACATGACCTCAAATACTGACTGAGGAATAATCTCAATATATGGACGAGGCGGGCATACCCATGCTCGTATCAAGATACATAAACAGAACTGTGAGGCCCGGAAAGGGGGACCTATAAGATACATAGCTCACCACTGTGTACATCATAAGAGTCCAGAGGGGACATAAAATCTGGGACATACTGCTGGGCGGACCATGTCTGAACTGAAGAACTGGTGCACTGGAACAATCAACAGTGCTACTGAGTGTGGTACCAAAGGGGCTGATGAGCTGCTGGATCAGAGTGACAAAGGGTACACTCGCAATGGTACACTGAACTGGGACTGACCTGGGACTGAAACTGGGTACTCAAGGAAGCATGTAACTGGATGGCTTCCGAATACAACCGCCAACGCAGCCCGGACATCCACGGGAACATACAACTGGGCGTTCCGAAATGACTCACCAATGTGCTAGAGTCGGGGGAAATCCGGGGTCTTCGACTAAAAACTGATGGGATATAATCCTACGCGATCTTCAACGATGCGAT
Source organism: Larix kaempferi (assembly GCA_027924585.1). NCBI lineage: Eukaryota > Viridiplantae > Streptophyta > Pinopsida > Pinales > Pinaceae > Larix > Larix kaempferi. Next base: position 1,466,093 of record BSBM01000636.1, on the reverse strand, counting down.
CAGGGTGCTGAAGTCGAGCATGTGAGGAACAACCACTCGGAGAGGCAATGATGACTCCTCTCAGAATGATCCGTAGGCACTTACCATAGATGGTGATAAGTCCAAGGCGTAGGGACCTCTGGGCCTATCCTCTGGAATAGAGGAGCTGTCGTCGACAGAGGGAGACCTGCAACTATCAAGGCAATGATGTTTCCTTGACGGGAGCGCAAGGTAAACAACCGAAATGTGATAATACTGATGACAGGACGGACAAACTGTGGAGGGACAACTGGGCAAGTAGAGTGGGAGGACTCAAACTTCCTTTGTTCAGAGTATGATAATGGGAATGATCTGGCAGCATATGAAATTGATTGAGGGGAAAGGGATCATAGTTGTAGTGGATCTGGGAGGATAACTGGTCTGAGGGAGACTCAAGCTGGTATAAAATGGCAGGAGACTGCAGAATACTCTGAACAAAGGCGACCTGATTGGGGGTGCTGCCGAGGTGATCAATATAGTGCCAGGAGGCATGGGTGGGGACTTCTTCATGGGTTAAGGAACTAGAAGAAGTGTGTGTAAAATGATACTGTCGTGTGGATTTTACGAGCCCATGACAGTTCATGCTCGTGGTGGCTTTCAATTTTAAGGAGTCTGAAAGCGATAAGAAGACTCTGAAGTGATGGAATGGTACTGTCGTGTGGATTTTACGAGCCCAGGACAACGCATGCTCGTGGTTGCTTTCAATTTTAGAGAGTCTGAAAGCAAGTAAGAAGACTCCAGAGGGTTTCTTTTTCGTAGATTTAGTCTCCAAGGCCCAAAGAAGCATAAAAGGATGCAATGAAGAACTCTTCTAGCCGGTGTGACTAGAGTATTCCTTTTTCGTAATTAGTCTACCAGGTCCGGAAAAGGGTTAAACTTATACCAGATAGACGCCCTTTCAGGTACTTTAACGAGCATGAAAGGAAGCAAGATTGCTCGGCGATCTTTTCATTCTTTTAGGAGTCAGAAAAGAGCTTAACGGAAACTCCCTGAGTGCCTTTTTCGTAAAGGACTTGTCCGGCCCGAAAAAGGGATAAAATTATACCGAACAAAAGAAATGGCCAGGCAAGGAGGAAGTGTTCAATCAAGGAACAGTAATGATGACCAAGAACGAGGGTAGTGGGGAACACTGGTGGGCCTCCTTGCGGGGTAGATGTAATGGTGGCAAAATAACGAGATATTTGCAGTATGACAGGAGTGAATGGCTCATGTAAAAATGTGGAACAATCCGATAGCGACCGATGTGGCACGCAAACCGAGGCAGCAAGGTGTGGGGACACAATGTGGAAATTGTACCAAGTGAGAGCGAGAAATGATCTCAAGCATCATCACGAGCTCGGAAAAATGAATCCGGCGATACAAAGGATGTCAAAAATGGATAACGACCGATGTGGCACGTAAACCGAGGTGACAGGGGCATTTTGAAAAATGCCTGGAAAATCTAGAGGTGAGAGCGAGAAATGATCTCAAGCATCATCACCAGCTCGGAAAAATGAATCCGATGATATAAAATATGTGTAAAACGGAGAACGGCCGATGTGGCACGGAAATCAAGGCGACTAGTGGTGTCTGAAAAAATGGGTAAAAAATAACGAAACAAAAATAATGCAACGAGGTGACCATCATGACGGTCTCTTCGTGCTGATTCCGGTGGTGGAAAACGGTTCGTAAAAACAAAAAGAAAGTACTGTACAACGCAGACCAATGAGGCTGCGGGTTTCTTTTATGGGTAAAAACGCTTAAGATACAACCCATTACGGGGGTTGCGCAAAGGACGGCCTTCAGAGTCAGCTAAGATGTATGCCCCCTTTCCGAGGTAGGTCTGTATGACGTAAGGGCCTTGCCACATGGATTCAAACTTCCCTTTACCGGTTTTGTCATGGGCTTGGTCGTAGGCGAGGACGAGGTCCCCTTCGTGGAAAGTTCGAGGGTGAACATGTTTATCGTAACCGGCTTTGGAGCGGTTTTTGGCAGCTTCGATGTTCTGGAGAGTGGCCCGACAGTCTTCATCGGCTTGTTCGAGGTGCAGCAGACGCTGCTCGAGGGGGGAGGTGTCAGGGAGAAGCTCAACGGCGATCTGTAAGGCAGGAATCTGACACTCGATGGGGAGAACAGACTCTACACCGTGAACTAAATGAAATGGTGTAAAACCAGTGGCGGTCTTAGTGGAGGTGCGATAAGCCCACAAAGCAGGGAACAACATGTGGTGCCAATTGGACTTATGCTTGTCAACCGTTCGTTGGAGGATGGTTTTAAGGATTTTATTAATGGCCTCTACTTGGCCGTTCCCTTGGGGGTAGTAAGCAGAGGAAAATTGGTGTTCATATTTAAGGAGGGTGGATAACTCACGCCAGACGGCATCTTCAAAGTGTGAACCATGGTCAGAGACTAACTGCTTAGGAACCCCGAATCGAGCGATGACATGGTTGAAAAAGAAGCGGGCAGCAGTGTCGGCGGTACAATTGAAGGTAGGCATGACTTCCGCCCATTTGGTGAAGTAATCAGCAGCGACAATAATATATTTGTGGCCGTTGGCCGACTGGGGTCGACATTCCATGAAGTCTATGGCCCACTTACAAAAGGGACCAACGGTGACGACTGGGTGTAACGGAGCAGGAGGTGTCCGGGCCTTGGGGGCAAAAAGTTGGCAGTTATGGCAGTGCTTAACCGCAGTGATGTAGTCGGTGAAAAGTGTGGGCCAGAAGTATCCGGCGCGGACGACCTTTTGGGCAGTGGCCATCCCTGAGAAATGGCCTCCGCAAGCACCGCTATGACAGTCATTAAGGACGTGTTCAGCTTCCTCGTGTGTAAGGCAACGACGAAGCATTGTGTCAACCCCGCGCCGGTAAAGGACATCACCTAAGAGGAGATATCGAGAGGCCTGGTGACGGATGCGACGGCGTCCATTACGGGTAACTTTAGGTCTGAACTTCTGCGTGCGCAAGTATAACAAGATATCACCGTACCATGGGTCATCGGACGAGATAGTGAACAGGTGATTGTCGGGTAACTCATCGGAGATTGGTTTGGCCGGGAGAAGGGAAGGGAGATCAGTAATGAGCTGGGCAAGCGCGAGGGCTTTAGTGCTTTTAGGTGTTTTGAAAGTAAGGTCATATTCCTGGAGGATAATGACCCATTTAGCGACATGACCTTGCAGAAGCCGCCGGTTTAAAAGATATACCATGGGGTTAGAGTCGGCAACGACTGTGGTATGACTCATTAAGATATAGTGTCGCAATTTTTGGACGGAAAAGACCACTGCGAGGGCAAGTCTCTCCTCATATGGGTAACGTAAGGGTGGACCAGACAGGGTCTGGCTAACGTAGTAGATAACGTGCTCTTGGTGAGAAACGTCTTCTTGAACCAAGACGCCAGATATGGCATGCTCGGACGCCGACACGTAAAGGATGAAGTCTTGGGTGAAATCCGGAGGGGAAATCAGAGGAGCTTGTGTGAGGGCCTTCTTGAGGGCTTCGAATGCAGCTTCTGCTTGCGCATCCCAGACGAAGGGTACGTGGGTACGGAGCAGGCGCAAGAAACCGTGAACAGTGGTGGCATAATCAGGAACGAAGCGTCGAAGGAAGTTAGATCGCCCTTGCAGACTTTGGAGCTGCCGAAGTGTGCGAGGAGGGGGAAGGTCTACAATAGATTGGACCTTTAGAGGGTCAACAGTAATTCCTTTCTGGGAAACAATGAAACCCAACAGTCGGCCTGTCGGTACGCAAAAGACACACTTGTGTGGGTTCAAGCGAATTTGGTATTTGCGACAACGCAGAAAAACTTGCCGAAGGTCGTTAAGGTGGTCTGATCGTTTCTGGGAACGAGCTGTAAGGTCATACAGGTAGACTAACAGGATATGGACCAAGTCGTGAAAGCAATAGGTCATGGCCCGCTGGAAAGTGGCACCAGCATTTTTGAGGCCGAAAGGCATGACGCGATAGGCAAAGGTGCCCCATGGGGTAGTAAAGGCAGTTTTATACTGGTCTTCCTTACGGATCTGAATCTGATTATATCCGGAAAAACCATCCATGAAGGAGAGGACTTCATGTCCTGCACACGCATCTATGAGCTGATCGATAAATGGCGTGGGGAAGTTGTCCTTGGGACAAGCATGGTTTAAGTCACGGAAGTCGGTGCATACGCGGATGGTGCCTTGTTTTTTGTTAACGGGAACGGGGTTTGAAACCCAAGTGGTATAGGCAATAGGATAAATGAACCCTGCCTTGCGCAGCTTCTCAATCTCGGCTTTGACAACTAGGAGCTTTGAGGGATGAATGGGGCGCTGTTTCTGACGAACGGGGGGTACATCAGGCCATGTGTCAATGTGGTGCTCTATAATGGCGGGGTCAAGACCAGGCATTTCGGTATAGGACCAAGCAAAGACATCACGGAATTCTTTGAAAAGGTTTGTGTAGTCCTCAATCTCTTGTTTACTGCAAAATGCGCCTAAAGTGATGAGTTCAGGGGCACGTCCTGGAGCAGCGATATCAACTTGGATGACAGGAGAGATGTTGGCCATGTTACCTTCCTCGAAGGCATCCGGAGCAGGAATAGGGTCCTTGAACCAGTTGACCTTGGTGGGGAGGAAGTCTTTGGATTCAACCGCGTATTGGGTAGCGGAGCTAGAGGGAGACGCTTCTGGGATGAAGTAAGAACGATGATGCATATCATCCCAGGGATAATCCGGGGCGGTAAGGGCCTCAAGAATCTCCTCATCGGTACGGAAAGTTTGTGTCGTCAAATCAGTTGACGAGGGGGTAGTGGTTGAAGAGATCATATAGATGGTATTAACCTCTCCGGAAGGTGAAGAGTCTGGGGGGTAGATCTCTTCAATGGTAGGTGGTGTCGTCTCAAGATCCAGATTGTTCATCTCATAGAGAGCCGCTCTGTAATCCGGGAGATCGGGACAATGATGTGAATAATGCCCGTAAATACCGCATATGGCGCAGGAGTGGTTGGTACGTAGCGACTTATCTTTAGGCTTGGGAGTGGGGTTGAGTTCGACAGTTGGGATGTTGGGGTCATCGTCGAGCATTTGTATGTGCTTCTGCAATGCTGGTAACTGTGGGCATTGGTGGGTCGCATGGCCCAACTCGTCGCACAGCGAGCATTTGGGAGGAGCACGAAATACTGGAGGGTTTTTTACTGTCTTGGGGGGTGGTACAGCAGTGTAAGGTTGTGGACCTCTGCCCCCAGTGGGTTTGGGAGTAGGAGGAGGTGTCGTGGAGGACGAAGGGGTAGAGACACCTGGAGGTGGCTGAGTGGTAGTAGCCATGGGTTGCACCGGTTGGAGGATGACATCTGGTGTCGGCGGGCGAACGGGAGGCGAAAGATACCATACAGGTAATCCCAAGGTTAACCCAGGGAGGCTAAGGGTAGCCATGACCGGGGTGCTTACTACTCCTGATGGAGGAACTAAGAAAGGGATCGTATGGATCGGTGTAACACCAATGTGGCTAGGTACCAGTGGTGGTTTAGGCAACAAGGGTGGTTGATTATTAGGTGGTAGGTTATCATGGGATAAGGTACATAAGTCAGACATTTCGGGCGTAGATGATGGCGGAGGAATGGATTGAAAGGTGGAGGTCATCCGCGCATCTGAGTAGACTCCAGGCCCCGTAGAGGAAACAAATGAGGTGGTGGCACTAGAAATAGGTTGTTCAACCATGGGGAGAACATTTTCAGGTGCCGCGGGAGCACTGGGATCATAGTAGGTGAGCTGGTCAATCTTAACCACGCGTCCTTCATGGGGGAACATCATGGTGCGAAAGACAGAAGAGGCAACTGCCCGCATGGCATACATGTAGCTGCGGCCAAGTAAAAGGCTATAATCCAGTTGGGCATTGATTACCTCAATGTCAATGAGTACAGTTTTGCCACCTAACTGGATGGGGACATTGGCTAGGAGGCCTTGGGGCTGAGCCGAACGACCATCGTAGGCACGTAATGCAGTGGTGGACTGCTGGAGAGGAGGGGATCCTAGCTTCTGCCATACAAATGTAGACATAACGCATGTGGAGGCACCCTCATCGATGATGCACCGATGGATGACAAGATTCCTAACGGAGACAGTAACTTGGAATGCTAAGCTGGAAGGTAGGCGTGGTTCAGATTGGTCTAAATCAAATGCCATCAAATGCGAATCATTTGGGTCAATCCCCCCAATGGCGGAGAGTAAAGTCTTGCGCTGGGAAGGGCAGTTCTTCAAGACTTCTAACGCAGACATGGCTGCAGGAGATTGGGCTAGGTCGTCTACAATGCTGTAGTTTGACGCAGCGCGCGCATTAGGGTTATTGTTGATTCGGCGAAGTGGGAAACGAGGTGCTTTCGCAGCGCCGTCTATGGGAGGCGGAGGTATACGTAATGCTTGATCGATGGGATGAGCGTTAGTAGGTTTATCCGTGGGAGGGGCTTCAGAGGTGGAGCCGTATTGGTTCCGACGGGTCTGGAGGTTGACATCAGCTGATGACATCATCAGTAAGTGGTGGGTACCTGAGTCAAACATGGGTTGATCAGGAGCAGCGTAAGTGATCTGTTGTTGTTGGGGCACGTTGGCTTGATGGGGAGCCAACGGCTGAGTGTTCACTACGCCTTGGGTCGGTAAGGGGTTTTGCAGCACTAAAGGGGGTTGTTGAGGTTGGGGAGGGTTGGGTGGCGCTTGGGGAGCCGCATGCCCTTGGCGATGGGCCTCGTCAACCCAGAGTTGCCGGGCTCACTCCAAATGTGGGCAAGCGTGTGTGTAATGTCCATAGACCCCGCAAATAGAACAAGGGTGGTTCGTTCGCAAATTGGGGTTTTTAGCCTGCTTGGGCGGGCGATCAGGGTTTTGATTAGCGGGGGCCGCATTGTTGTTGTCAGGGGGATTAGCCGGTTGACTAGCTTGGTCTGCAGGTTGGTTGTTCCCCCGATTACGGCCCTTGCCGCGGTTTTGTTGGCCCTGGTTTCGTTGGTTGTTTTGGTTTTGCTGCGGGTTTTGTTGGGCGTAAACTTGCCCTTGGGCAGCATGTGGATTTTGAGGTTGCGCAGGTGCGGGAGCAGGCTGCGGAGGATGATATGCAGGTTGAGGCTGAGCAGGTGTAGCAACTTGGGGGGGTTGCTGATAGGACTGCGGAGCCGGTTGTGGATGTGCCGCAGGGGCTGCCTGTGGCGGATAATAAGCGTGTGGGGCTTGTGAAGGCGCAGGAGCGGGGGGAGCCTGCTGATGGTAGTAAGGATAAGGGGCGACTGGAGGGGCATAAGCAGTAGGCGCATACCCGAAGCACTGAGGTGGACATGAGGGTCCATGGGAATGGTGATGTGTCATGTGAGCATACGAGTTGGTTGCTCCAGACTGGGAGGTAGCCCGCGAGAGGTTGGGGCCCGGGGTAGGATGTGCTATAGAGAATGGTTGGGGATGCGAAGAGACACGGCCAATGATACCATCTGCAGCGTGGGATGCCCCCGGCGCATCGTGCTGGGAGGACTCGCCGCGAGGGGCGTCAGGTATAATGGTATAAAGGTAACCCGATTGGGCGTAAATGAGGTCGAACTGTTGGGCCTTAAGGATGGCTTCTTCTTCAGACTGGGGTCTTTCTGAGGCCACATCCTTAGCGATAATAGGGAGAAGGGATTTGAGGAACCAATCTAGGAAGATACGGTCGTCAAGTTTGATCTTGCATAAGCTACGGCGTCGACGCCACTCATGGATGTGGTCCGTGATATGGGTAGCCGTGTTTTGTCTGCAGGATAAAAGGATCTCAACGCCCGCGTCATAGCGGACAGGCAACTGAAAGAACTGCAGGAAGGTCGAGGCCAGGGAAGCAACGGTGGCATGGGTCCCATGAGGTTGCTCGATATACCATTTGGCTGCAGAGCCAGTGAAGGTGCGCTGTAAGAGACGGAGGCGAACAGAGTCATCCACTATGGAGTTAGAGGAACACCATAGGTGGAAAGACATGATATGGTTTTGTGGGTCCTCACCGGTCTTGCCCTCGAACTTAGGGATGTCAGAGGGTAGCTTGGTAGGCATATGAGGCCACGTAGGGTTGTGTCGAATAGGATCATTGGTCAATCTGGCCAGGTCAGGTAGGTTGAGGCTAGCCATGAATGGCAAACTGGAAGAAGGATGCGACACAGTAGTGCTTTGGACCAAGTTGGGGCCAGTGCCCCCAAGTGGAGGGACAAAATTTAGGGTGGTGCCCCCAAGTGGGGGAACTGAGGTAGTGGAGGATGGTCCAGCACCACCATGGGTAGTGTGAGCCACTGATGTAGCGGGAATAGGTATTCCCGCTGCGGGAATAGGTACCGTGAGGGGTACAGTAGATGGGTTCCCCATGGAGGGCATACCAAAAACAGGTGTAGTAACTGGTGTAGTGGTGGATGTGCCACCAATGGTCCCTATGACAAATGGAGTGGAAGTCGTTCCAGCCATGGGGCTAGTAGGGGCAGTGTAAATAGGGTTCTCAGACTCTTCGTCAGAATCGGAGGTAAAGTAAGGGGCGTCACTATCTGGTGACGGAGTCCTACGTCGCTGACGAGTGGAGTCAAGTGACGGGGCTCTAGATCTGTGATGAGTGGTATCAACGGATAATGATCGGAATCTATGACGGGTGGTGTCAAGAGAACCGTGCTGTGGGGGCTCGCCCCTGAGGCGCCGAGAATGTCTCGGGGACTCAATGGTGACGGATGGTGTCAAATCTCTGTGGGTTGAGGTGAGTATAAAAACAGCTCAAAAAATCCTAATGCAACCGAGTGTGCAGAAGGAGAGCTGTGCACACAATAGGTGGAGCTGTGCTACAATAGGTGGAGTAACAACAAAGATGGTCAGAATACCAACAAGCAGCAGGATTCCTAAAAAGAAAAAAAAATGGTGGACTCACTAGACCAAAGGGAGGTAAAGGAGCATGCAAACACCTAGCTAAAAGTATTCTGACTCAACTAAACATATCCTCTGCAAGGTGATGAAATCCAAGTCAGACAATATGAGTAGGAAAGCCTAGTGGCTATGATATCCCCCTACCGGGAGGGACACCGGGTAGTCAATCCTAGAAGAGTGGCAACTAAGATACCCCATTCATGACACGTCCAGAAAGGTGAATCTGTCGTTTAGTTCGTTGACCGCAATACCCCTATACAGGGATATCCCGCGAACCGCGAAAGGTAGCCCTTCGGTTACTGAATGGATTGCGGTATTCCACTCAGGCCTCCGGAACCAGTCTCCCGACTTCAACCCTCCTAAGGGAGAGGCCCTCTGATAAACTGGTCGTGACCGTGCCAAAAAGTACTAGGGGATTTTGGTTCCCTATTTGGACAACAACTATGTCTCAAGTGAAATAACCAAGGGGTGTTATTGGAAGCCTATCCCCCTGATCCTACCTAACTACAATGATTCTTTTGTGTTCCCCAAGTGGGGTTAGAATGTTGGTTTAATTAGGTACTTTTTAAGGCTCACTTGATTTATGTGACAGAGTGTGTGCTCGTGAGGTGATGAACCCAACAATAGAAGTGCCACAAGGGAGGCAGCTTCCAACTATCAATAATGCTGAAATTGAAATTTTAACTTGCAAAATTTTCTGAATTAAAAATAACGAAATTTTAAAAGAATTCTGTAAAGGGAACAGAAATTATGTTGCAGAAAGGCTGTAAGGTAGTGAGGCTGCAGGTGGGACAGAGGGCTGTTCAGATGCAGAAAATATTGCAGCAAAATGGGCTGGGCTCAAAACAGGAAAAGAGCATAAATCAGACCGCGGGTCTGTGGCGAATCAGAACAGGCAGACCGCGGGTTTGAGGAAAACAGCGGCGGTCAGGTCGCGGCTATCGGGCCAACAGTGGCAGTCGGAACGTAGGAAATAGGGAAAAAGACATAGTCAGGTCGCGGCAGAAGGGCTAACAGGCGCAGTCGGGACGCACGAAAGAGGCAGAAAGCCGCAGTCGGGACGCGGGAAAAAGGCCGACAGGCGCAGTCAGATCGCGGAAAACAGGCTGATTAGCCACGGTCGGATCGTAGGTAACAGACTTGAATCCACCGGTGGGGCGTCGGAAGCAGTCTGAGAGCCGCGGTCGGATCGCAGCTAAAGGCCTGAAAGGCGCGGTCGGGACGCGACTGCAGAGGGAAAAGACGCGGTATGCGGCGGCCGAAAGGGACAGCCGAAAGGAAAAAATTCAAAACGGAAACCAGAAATTCAAAATCTAGGGGAGTCGCCAAAACTGTAGCTAGGGTTTTACCCCTAGCTTGTGCAAATGAGCACCTACTAAGGAGAATGGACTCCTTAGTAGCAGTTCAATAATGATTAAATGATTAAGCTAAAACAGAAATTAAATTACTTCTAAAACATGCATGAAAAATAAACAACAAATTGAAGAATGGCTTTTTGTATTGAAATTACCTTCAATGTGAAGGTTTGATGAAGCCCTTTGTAGTGTCCAAGAGGATGCTCCAAGCTTCAATATGCTCCTTCTCCTTCTCCAATGATGGGAATGGGCCAAAGGTGGCTCTCAAGGTGAAAATAGTTCAATGGTGAACTAGGGTTTCGAGAGAGATTTTGGCAGAGGAAGGGTGCTTGTGATTGTGGATATGGAATAAGGGATCTCCATCACCTATTTATAGTTTTTTGGTGGTGGAGTGCTGACCCATGGTTTTAGGAAACACATGGTTTTGGGCAGCTGTATAGGGTTTTTTCCTCCTTTTCCTCATTATTTTATATTTTTTATTCCCTTTTTAGGGGATTTTTACTATTTTTGGAGGAAAAGGGGGTTTTTTAGCCTTTTTTAGGCTATTTTGAGGGTTTTATGGCCTTTTGGAGGCATTTTAGGCCTTTTGGAGGCTTTTTAGGCCTTTTGGAGGCTTTTTAATGGGATTTTTTGGGATTTTAAGGGAAATATGGTAGGAAAATGGACAAATGAGCCATATAATGTGGTAGATGAGGTAGTGAGCACTTTTTGGGTGTTAACACAATCTGAATCAGTAAAACCAATGAAATCTAGCTCAGAATCTGCAACATAGTGTATGCCAAACTGTTTCGTACCTTGCACATACTGCAAGATCCGCTTGGCTGCTCGCCAATGAAGCTCATGTGGCTGCTGCATATATCTTGACACGACACTCACGGCATATGAGATATCAGGCCGTGAATGTGTCAAATAAAGTAGTGAACCAATCAACTGTCGATACATACTGCAATCTGCAAGCGGTGTGGAATCTCCCTCCTCAAGACTGATTCCTGAGAGGAATGGGAATGGGGCTGCCTTACATTCAGCCATATTAAACTTCAATAACAGGTCGGAAGCATAGTTTTGCTGAGATATAGTGATCCCATCGAAATTTTGAGCTATCTCCAAGCCCAAAAAGTGACTCAGCAAGCCCAAATCGCTCATGTCAAAAGCTAGATTTAAGGCAAATTTTAGCTTGTTTATTGAAGTAAGTGTGCTACCAGTAATAAGCAGATCATCAACATAAAGTACAATAACCAACAAATTACCTTTAACTCGCTGAAGATACACATTCGGATCAGATTTGCATCTTTGGAAATTCTGAGAAAGAAGGAAGGAGTCCATCTTTGCGTACCAAGTTCTTGGGGCCTGTTTTAACCCGTACAAAGATTTCTTCAATCTACAAATCAATGATGGATCTGATGTATAACCCTATGGCTGCTGCATATAGACCTCTTCAGCAAGGTCTCCATGTAAAAATGCACTCTTCACATCCATGTGATGCACTTCCCAGTGCTTGGATGCAGCAATAGCTAAAACAAGGCGGATGGAATCCATCTTTGCAACCGGTGCAAAGGTCTCTGTGTAGTCCACTCCTTGGACTTGGGAAAAAACTTTTGTCACCAACCTTGCTTTATATTTGCTGATAGTTCCATCAGCAGCAACTTTAGTACGGTATACCCATTTACACTTCACTAATTTTCTTCCAGGTGGAAGAGAAACTAGCTCCCATGTATTGTTCTTTTGAAGAGAACTGTACTCTTCATCCATGGCACTTTTCCATCTCGGATCTCGATGAGCAGAATAGTATGATGTAGGATCTGAACCAGCCATCAAATAAAAAATCTCAGGAAGAAATGGATCAGCAATAGAAAGAGCCATACCTGCTCTTTCAAAGTCTCCTCTTGTTCGTCTCGGATCAGCAGGATTTCCAAGATTCGAACCAGCAAAATGTAGAGTGTTTTGGGCCCACTTTGGTAACTGAGGAGGATCATAATGGTCGGATTCCGAACCTGATATGTCATGATCATCATATGCTGCTACAATATCAGAAATATCAGAACTCATACCTTCATTATCGCTGCTCGGATCTTCTTCTGGTAAAGGCGGTGAATTGGCAGTCTTCTCCTCGACTAGTTGCAATTCTTGAAGCGGTTCTTCAAATTGCATACTGCGCTCGATGAATATGTTTTTAGATCTGATATCCATGAGTTTATATTCTTTTGATTCTTCCCCATATCCTATCAATATGCACTCGATACTTTGTGGATCCAAAGCTCGTCTCTTCTCAGAAGGAATTCTAGCCCATGCAGTAGAGCCAAAAACTCTCAAATTTGACACATCCGGTTTGTGACCAAAGAATGCTTCGAAAGGAGTCATACCTTTCACGGATGAATGTGGAACATGGTTCTGTATATATGCAGCAACATTGATTGCTTCATCCCAAATATTTGCAGCCAAACCTTTCGATTCAATCATGCATGTAGCCATCTCTTTTAGTGACCGGTTTTTCCTTTCCGCTACACCGTTCTGCTGGGGTGTGTAGGGAACTGTATGTTGGATCTTGATTCCGCTTTGGGAACAAAGTTGCAGCAACTCGGACTTGATATATTCCCCACCATTATCAGATCTAAGAGCTTTGATCTTGCTCTCAGTGGTGGTCTCGACAGAAGCCTTAAAATCCTTGAATTTTCCAAGCACTTCTGACTTGTTTTTGAGAAAGAATACCCATGTAAAGCGGGAAAAATCGTCAATAAATGTCAAAACATACCTTGAACCATTTAATGACATATGGGGCAGCGGACCACTGATATCAGAATGGATCAATCCCAAAATAGTAGAGGCTCTGCTAGCCTTGCCGCGGTCGAATTTGTGCTCGGGGTGCTTCCCAATAATGCAACCGGTGCATATTCCCTTCGAGGAACGGAGTTGTGGAAGCCCATCTACCATGGATTTATTTGATAGCAGCAGCAAATACTTATAATTTAGATGTCCAAATCTTTCATGCCAAAGCCTACTAACCTCATTACCATGTGTGCGAAGGGCAGTGGGCTTTGCAAGCGGAATAAAGTGCGAAAACTCATAGCATTTTGCAGTGTGGTTTGCCTTTCCAACCGCAACTAGTCTTCCACTTTTGATATCAGAAATTTCAACTATATTAGGGCTGAATGTGACTTTCTTTGGATCACCAGTATGTGTCATTTGATACACAGAAAGGAGATTCGAAGCTAAGGAAGGCACATAGAGAACATTCTGAAAGCATCCATGTTCTACATGAATCGTACCTTTGCCCTTTGAAGAAATTTTTGAGTCATCTCCCAAATGGATGGGGATGGAGCTGTTTGGATCGAATGAGGAAAAAGAATCAATATTTGCAGCCATATGATTTGATGCACCCGAATCTATCAAGAGAGTAGTGGGCTTCGAAACCGTTGCCATGAGTGCTTGTCCTCTTTCATGATCGTCATTCCGATCCTTCTTCCTTGCACCGTCAGGAAGGGTTATGTTGTTCTTTTCCAAAAGGAGGGCCATTTGATCTATAGTCTTCTTCATACATGAACTTTCGGGATGAAAGCCACGGTTACAATAAGTACATTTAGATTTTTGGTTACCTTCTTTGCCCTTTTGCTTGGATTTCGAACTGGATGGTGCATCCGTTTGCTTGCCTTTGTCTTTTTGCTTGTGAGGCTCGAATTTGGGCTTCTCCTTCTTTAGCTTTCCTTTACCATTGGAGATCTTGGGTCCTTGAACAAATAGGGCTGAATCTTTGGAGCTTATGGACCCCATTTGAATCAACTTGTCATGCTCTTTCGTAATGGACTCAATGAAGGCATTCAAGGTAGGCATCTTCCAATTCGGGGTAGTTAGCCGACCGAAATTGAAACTAGAGACAAATACCGAATAATCTTTCCCAAGCTTGCTTAGAATGGAGAGGATCAACTGTTTATCCTCTTTGATAACACCACTGTTCTTCAATTGCAAGTTCAAGTTCTTGAATTTTGTGAAGAATTCATTGATGGTCTCGAAATTCTCAGGATTAAGGCCAATCAATTCATTCTCTAATTGAAAATCCCTAAGCTCATCCTGCTTGCCGAATAGTGTTTCAAGTTGCTCCCATATGGCTTTTGGAGTCTTCAATCCACTGAGATGGAAGTGAAGATCTTTGGATATGGAGAGACAAAGAAGACCATAAGCTTCATCAAGCTTGTTGTAGTGTTTGGTTCGATCTGATACATTGTTTGGCTCCAATTCAAGACCAATAGTGACTCGGTAGTAACGTTTTGAACGTAATATGATCTCCATATCATCTTTCCAATCAAAATAATTGAATGGGGTGAGGATAGGCTTTGAAGAAGAGTATTCCATTGCAAGGAATGAGTCAACTGATGAAGAGGAAGCTTGCATGCAGACTATAGCGAATGCAATTGCTGTAGGGAAGCTTGCATGCAGAAGATAGCGAGTGCAATTGGAGGAGACAATAAACCTGCAAATCACATCAAAACAACCACAATAAGGTCGAACAATCCACCCTTTGAGAGTTGCATCACACATGGGATTGGATTTCAAGCAATGTTGAATGGGTCCAATGTATCAGATCCAGGAATTATGTGGTAACTCAAGCTTCTGGAGTGGTATTGGAATAATTTTCAAGCTTTGCATGCACAGGAGCGAATGCCCTTGAGATATCTCATGCCAAACTTTTTGCAATTTTTAGCAATTCAGTCAAATCTTCTTGTAGAAACACCTGTAGAAAAGAGATCTTGTCCCTACAATGGCTCTGATACCATGTAAAATTAGTCACAGCAGATCTAATGAACAAGTAAATCAATCACAACAGATGAACATAGAAAATATGGTGCAAAACTGTGCAAAACATGCAGCAGTGCTCTCTATCCCAGAAAGGGTGAATGAATTACAATACAAACTGTCACAATGACAGAGCAATTCGAATTGCCTAAGGAGGTCATTCAAATCACTGAATGGAGTAGCTTGACTCTATCTAGGAGTCCTCATCAATCATTGGTGGTGCTCATCAATCACAACAACCAGTCATCCAGGTGTCAATCTGAGTCTAACTGAGTGTAATAAGTGTAACTGAAGTGTGTAGCACTGATATAGGATCTGGAGGCTCAGTGGGGGCGCATGGGAGGCTAACTGAAGTCAGAACAAGTCACCTAATCAAACTGGAGGTCAAACGGAAGTGATACAGTCAGTCGGGAGTGAAACTAGCCTCAAATCAGGAAGAATCGGAGCTAACTGAATGTAACTGAAGTGGAACTGCAGTGGTAGGTGAACAAGTGCGCCCTTCTCTGGCAGTAGGTGAGAAGTGGGTGCCTTTCAGCTTAGGAGGGCTAAAACTCTGTGGTAAGTGGCTCCCGGGTGCTAGAAGAAGGTGGATAAGGTGCTGGAGGCATCAAACTGGTGACTGGGATGCATGCCTGTGCATGCAGATGCATGCAAACCCTAGATTCTGCATGCAAACCCTAATTTGCATGCAAGATCCTGAAAAAGATGATGTGGATATCCGAACAGTAGGGGCTCTCTAATTATTTACTCTTCGGCTTTTAGTTGGTTGGGGCTAGCCACATTCTCCCTTACTTGTGATATAGTCCTGGGTGAAATAAGGTAGGGGCTCTCTATTTATTTTAAGAATAACTTCGAAATAAAGCTGGGCTAACTAGTATTTATTAAAGTTATTTATCCACGATCATATGATGATAGGGTCATCAATAGTTCAATTAAAAATAAAAATAAAGAAAGAAATACTATCTAGCCCAGGGTATATAGAACTTGTTGACACTAAAAAATGAGAATCTCGTAAAGCTTAAATCATTGATCATTAGGCTTTATTTTCATTTACTACAGAGGAAATTTCTCCAGTTCAACGCCCCAATACGCGTTAGGGTTGTTGGGACATATTACATATTAGTGTAGGGAATTTTATCAAAATTATAATAACACCAAAAAGAGATTTAGTTATTTATTCTCATATATAGATTAACTATTAGAGCATAAAGGTCATCTCTTCATTGGCATAGGAAACATTAAGGAGGAAATAGATAGGTATAATCTATGTATGTAGTTCTCGGCCAAGTAGGAGGAAAAACAATATTTAAGTAGAATGCATAATTATAACCAAGTGAACGATTATTAGCTTTCAATACATTGTCTGTATTGGTGGTGGTTCAGGATATAGGGAATAAATATAGAGAAGATAATCAAATTAGCAATATGGTGATCTTTAATTTTACATATATGAAGTTTAAGGAAAATACAAATAAGAGGAAATTGAAGTACTAGATGGATTTTATAAGTCATATCAAAAGAATAAGCAACTGTGGCAAGGAAAAAGGTATAGGCCTAATGAGGGGTGTTTAGAAAGGAGCACTTTGGGCATCTTGCAGACATAGAAGACCCAATGGAAGAGGACATTGATGTCCCTGCAGAAATCCAAGGTCCAGAAAATTCCAATATCGATGAAGAATGTGAACTGCATGATATTGTTGATTAGTTTCATGTCTTGAAGAAAATGTTAAATTTGACATTTTTTTTATAAGATATATTAGTAATGTTGACTTTCATACTTTATTTTAGAAATAAATTTTCTATATATAATGTTTGAAATTTTTTTTTACAAATAATTTGTATAGTTTTTCTTGAATTTGTGTGAATCGACACTTTTCGGAAAATAATATGAAACAGTATCATTTTTATACAAAAAATATCTGAAAATTGAATGAAAATGGTTTTAAATGTCTTTACTTTCTGGAATTTTTTACAATTTTGTCAATAAAAGTGTCTTATTTTGTCCATAAAAATATCTTATTTTATAGAAAAAATTGCAAAATATATATGTTTTTCATTATAAATTGCTTAAAAATGTATGTTATTTTGTTAAATTTCTAAAAACACACTTGAAAATAGAAATTAAAATTATTTTACGATAAAGATAATTCAAAGGCCCCAAAAAATGCCTCAAAATGAAAATGTGTGATACTGGCATCACCCCTTTTTGAAACGGAGCTAAAAATAGCTACTAAAATTAGGAGAGAGAGAAACGAGAACTGTGTCGAGTTCTCGTTTCAGAGTATAAGTGGTTTTTCCTCTTGAGCAAGCGGATCAATGCTTATTTTCTCATGCGTGGTATTCCGTCGGAAGTCGACATCATCGTCGCTCTCCCCGTGTGTGATTTTTCCGTACTCTACGACCATTCAATTCCTTTATGTGTCTATCGGTGAACCGTTTCACCTGTCGCTACACACATTTCTCATAAACATATATTAGTAGTACTGTCCTCAATTATCATAATTTGATAATCAATCTGCTACTTCGTTAAGCATTTATATTTTACTCATAACATTACTCATTCATCTAATCATAAATGCATCTCACCAATATTTACTTTCTTTGTTCTCATCACATAATCATTCATATCGCCAGTCGTTAAGCATCATTCACATGTACATTTTCCACAATCAAAGTTAATCCTTAAACAACATGTAATCATTCATTTACATCAACTATCCAGATACACATATATCATTATTTATTGATTCACAATCAATCATAACCATGAACACACTCAAAATAAAATCAAAGGGTCATTTTAATAATGTTTCATTCAGTCGGGTCACTCAACAGGTACCCTCAAGGTCTACAGTCGTCTAGGGGCACTACAGTCCTCCTACCCATGCCAGATGTTTATTCGACCAAAGTGGGTTGGCTCATGTCCATGGTCGCCTCTTTGCTCTCTCATACCACCCATCATGGGGAATTACTTTATCACAGTTACACTGCAAGTTTAGTGACCTTTATTATTTTACATAGTTGGAAACCTCGTGGCAAAAATCTTCTCCCTATATTCTGTCCAAATCATGTACAACAACCTATTGCATTATACCAAAAAACACCTCACTCCCCAACTATGCTTTGTTCTATCATCAATTTCCAACTAATAATGCTTTGGTGGAAAATTACTTCAACTCCCATACTCCTTCCATTTTTTTCATTCATCCTCAAGGACAATATGTTCAAACTCCTCAAACCACATATTACCTTGTGTAAACAACAATTCATTCCTTAATTTTCAGTAAATGACTAGATAAATCCCTTTCAAATGAATGGAATTCAAAGTCGAAACCTAGACCCTTTTATCATCATAATCTAATTGGTTGAAACCCTTGTTAAACAATACTATGGAATGGTCTACCCAACGTTCCTCGACCTATTGATAAAATTATTATGCAAATATGAATCCAATAACTTTGATGCAATTCAATCACCAAGGCATAGGTATTAATATATTAACTTATACCAAATTGACAATAAATATGAAGTTTTGCTTAATGGTCCGATAAAAGATATGCAACATTGAGTTGAAAATAAAATAATGGAAGAAAGGGTGAGTGAGTAGGCAAACACTATCCTTAATTACATGACTTAGCTTTAAAAAACAAAATTATATGAAAAAAAAAGAAATATATATATATATATATATATATATATTAGGATTTTTCTCAAAAAATATAATTATTTATATTAAAAATCATTATTCAAAACTTCTAAAAGTTTTTTTATATAATTTAAGTGGAATTTATAATTGAAGTAAACCTACATTAATTTAAAATTAAATTAGTACAACCATTTAAGTGGGTGAACACGGATAGTCCATAAGTTAAGTACCAATAATAAGTTATCTCTTACTTACTCTCGCTTTCTTCTGTCTATCACAAACTATCCCTTGATATTGTTTTTTAATTGTTTATTTCAAATTTAGAACGACTCAGTACAATTCTATGATATAAACAGATATTCATTAATTTTCACAAAGGTTTATATTTTTTATTATTATATATTAATAAAATTATTAATAACTTTTTATCATTTTGTGGGCTATTTAATATAGATTTTTTTAAAACTAATTTTCAATGTCGAAAGACACAATCCAAAACATTAAAAAAAAAATATGAAAAATAAAGTAGTTACAAGTAAGGCTCACTTGAATGCTTACTTGTAACCTCATAAACTTCCATGGATAACATATATAACTGAGTAAAGGAACCATAAACATCTCTTCAATAATATTGACTAGTATTTAATATAAAAGCTTCCATCATTATATATAGCTCTATAATGGAAACACTAAACATCTCTTCAATAATATTGACGAGTAAAATATAAAAACTTGAGGTTGAATAATACAATTGATACGCATGAAGAACTCGAGGGAAGATAGATGGGTCAACATATATCACATGATAGCATGTGAATTGTTCACAGAGCAGGCTTAGCGTGGATTTGAATAATTTGATTTCGATTATATTCATAGGCCACCTCTAATAGCTTCCCAAGGATGGGTCGCATTCAACATCTATTCAAATCTATAGACATAATGCCTGTCTTTCCAACTCAAGTCACAACTCATAAGACCAGCCTAGGTTCCCATGTTACCAATTTATTGTTTATTGTTTAAAATTGGCATGGCATCGATTCCCAGTTTGTATATCTATCAATTTAGATCTTGCATTATATATGGGAATCAGTTTCTGCATAAAACTATAAGAGATTACTAGCTTTACTAGATTTTGAAACTCTGTGATGCATTCAGTTAGTCCAACCACTCAAGGTTATTTAAGTATTCTGCCACTATTTTCTGTGTATTGCTTTCAAAGGCATAAACTTTTCATGGATTTTCAGATTTGTTGCTTTCTCGTTTTTGTTTTAGGATTTGTAACAGTTATAAAAAGACATTCATTAAATTATAAAAAGACAACATTATTATTAGTGAAACTAACAAACAACAAAAATATTATTAATACTAACTAAATACTCGAGAACAAGTTCTCTATTAGTTATGTGCATATATACCATCATATTCGAATGTCAATTTCTCTCTCAAACAAAAACTTCGAGAATGGCACCATCCAGCCCACCAAAGTGGTATGCTTTTCAACATTCATGCAATTAAATGCAACCGGAGATGTGTATTCTATTGTTGAAAAGTAGTTATAACCGTATAAAAGCTTAGATTTAAGAGATGGTCCATATTATGTACCTAGTATTTAGTCTTGTTGGGTCTAGGAAATGCCCTTTTTTGGCCATCCTTATTACATCATTTTTCCCTGATTACATCCTATTTTCATAAGCTATACCTATCCCTTTTCTCCATATCAACCAATGATATTGACAGGTATAATTCGTTATTGATTTATTTATTTTATGCCTAAGATTGTTAAGGTTCTAGATCCTAGTCCTTGGTTTATGCTAATCTGTGTGATTTCATTTAGTCAAGGTCTAAAGCATAAGTGTATCAGCCAAATGGTGCTAGCTGTTACTCTTCAAAGCCCGATTCCTCATAACTCCAAGGGACAACGCACTCCTCCACGAGAATCTGTAACATGCCTCCACTGAAATAGAACCCAGCTGCAACAGACAGATCGCATTCCAGCTTGCTAAATCCGTTGATCCATTGATTACTGGAGTAATATCTCCTTCATGAGTAACAACCTTGTTTAATATGGTTGTAACAGTTAGCTATAACTCCGTAGAATGAAGATCATAGATCTTCATTGCTGCACGATTTTAGTGGATCATGATCTGTACTTTCAATGTATAAATATGAGAAGGCTCATGTGTCTTGGGGTTGGACAATTACCATTTTGCATAAGCTGTAACAGAGCATTGAGACTGTCGATTTCCATTATTAATATGAGAGCACAGTTCTTCATTTATGTGTCTTAATTTGTTGTGATTCTCGGTGTCTCTGTTAGAAGGCCAGGGCCCACCTTCTCACAGAGATAGCCGGTTTAAGTAGGTAGGTTAATTTAGTTGTCTTTCTGTGTGTGGTGTGGAATCATTGTAGATGTTACTGTTAGTTGCAACAGAGGTTATCTTTCCTTTTGGTAGTTCACAATTGCATCTTGGATAGCTATAATAGAGTGGTGTGATAGTCGACTGTGTAGGTTAATTCAGTTTAATGGATGTGTGTTCGAATCAGCTATAACAACCAAGCTCAATTCCAATATCGTTCAGATGTTTATGCTTTCTAGGATTTCCAGTAATTATCAGTTAGAGTTCAAGCTTATGTTTAGATTCTGGATGTTGTTGTATCTTCAATTGGTTTATTAGAATAGGCATATTGTGACTGAGTAACAGTATCTACTAGATGGATCATTTTGGTAAAGATTGAATATTGTAGTTTGATAATTATAGGATTTAACTTCTTGCAAAAGTAATCCAGTTTATTTCTATTCTTAATTCTATAACTGCTAGGTTGATTTTTGTAGGAAGGTAGCTGCAATTGAATTCCTAGATGTATGAGTTAGATTAGTTTTCTTTCTGGAATGAGTTTGGCTAGACAAACTGGCAGGATTATTATCTTCATTTAGTTAATCAACTGCTTGACATGTTTATGCATAGATTGTGCTCATTGCCATTGAAATAAAAAGACCTCCCTGGGTTTGACAATTTATATTGACCATCATGTGTGTTAGATTTAATTAATTAACATATTGTTGGGCCCAGGTTGGGACAAAGTTTTGGTATCACCTTTTTGATAAGCAGGGAAAGTCAAGCTAAGCGCAGCTCAGAAACATAATTTTGTCTTAGTGTTGAGGGTGCTGCGGAGCTGTGCACAGCATCCAAGTTTTGATCAGGCTGCGAAGCTGTGCGCAGCATCCGAATTTTCGAAGCACCGCGAAGACCAGCGCTGCGAGGAGGCAATGCTACGAAGTAGTCAGGACACGTGGAGCCAGCAAAGCAGAGTGCTGGACAAGAATCAGGTGCAGATATCGAATGGACCAGTAATGGTCTAATTTTGGAAAGATTCTCCAGGAGTGTCAAGCGACAAGCACGAGCAAATCAAGCAGGCGGCCAATGCACGAGTCTGTTAAGGAGAGGATAGTTTAGGGAAAGCGATGGCTTGGCACGCCTAGTGGGTGAAACCGTTAGAGATGAACAGTTCAGCGAAAGAGACCTGTTGGCATGCGTGCGACAGGAAGGCCGATAGCGACAGAATGAAGTCATGGAGAACCGCCACAGTGAAGCAGACGCTACCAGATGCCAGCAAGTCAGTTTAGGGAAACCGGCGCAGTTTTGTAAACCCTAAGGATTTTCGGGTTTAGGTCTTCGACATTGTAAAGACATGACCTTCGAGCATGATCTATAAAAGAAGACAATTTTGTATGGGATGGGGTTACATTTTGGGGGTTACTCTCTACTTTTTGTTGTTACAATTTTGGCTGTTGTATTGTAAAATCTCTGAGTCACGAAGATTGTAAAGGTTCCACGGCTATGTGTGCAGAGACCTATCTGAGAGGAAGGAGAGTCTGCAGCTGAGTGCGCAGACTAAGAACGATTGTCCCCATCCCTTTTAAAATAAATATATTACCAGCCGTTCTTGTGGACGTAGCTTCCCACCCGAGGGAGTGAACCACGTTAAATATCGCATTGTGTGATTGTGTGTTATGAATGAATGCCTATCTGAATTTCCTGTAAATGAATATCTAGATGTTTCCTTGCATGCTGTTATGAGAGAACTCTGATATGCATTTGCCTTCAGAAGAAGTATGGAAATGATATGTTAAGTTCTATATGAATAGACGAATGATGAACAATTAGTGTTGTGTTTGAAGACAGTGAATCAGTCAATTGGTTAAACACTTTCTTGTATGCAGTAAAAGGATGCTTAGCAGTTGGATTGTATAGCTATATATGTTCAAATCGCAGTAACCCGACTTAACGAATGAAGGTTAGAAGAGTAGTCAGTTAAGTTCCTGAACGAATGGATGAGTGATATTCGTCTCAATTCCTTAAGCATTTCAAGATAATCCACATATCGAGTAAAGATATATTGTTCACAGCTTCAGGAGAAGTCCCATGGTAGAAGAACATAGTGGTGCGGACCGCAGCGTTGTCCATCGCTGCACAGTCACACCTCGCAGCACAAACCCCCCTGTTGTGCTGCACAGTACGTCTGTCCAAGCAACTTATCACTTACTGTGGAAACTTGATTCCATAGTACCCCATAGATACACCTTAGCTGAGACCTCAACTTGCTCGCAGGTTGTTGCCGAAATGGCTGGTGCAAAGGGGTTTTGTTGGTCTAAGGGAAACGGCGAAGAACCTGGGTGTTATAGAAAACCTCTGGGTCATTTATAGCAAACAAATGGTTGCGTTGCCGCGCTAGAATCTGTGATGAGTTGCAATCATGATGTGTGACGAAGAGTACCAGTTCCCAGAAGGCTATGAGAATTGGCATCCTGAAAAGACAGAAATCCAAGCTTGGTGGGACAAGACCAGAAGAGACTTTGCAAGGCAAGAGAATAGACATCCGCGGCTATCTGACACACAATGGTCGGATAGATATCTGTGGGAAGATATTCACAAGATTTTCTGGGCATCGTTTCCAAATGAGCTGCAAGCATGGATCTCGCGGCTCAAAGAAAAGAAAACCTGTTTGCAAGGAGGAGTTCCTACATAGTGGACTCCTGAGCTCATAGCACAGCTCAAAGCAATAGACAGCCCGTTGACATGCGCAGTTGATTTTTGGGTCGATCATATGCTAGAAGGCTTCGTAACAGAATTTGCTGTAGACACACTCAAACCCTACAGCCAAGCAGAAGCATACTTTTTCGAAGGATTCCAAGGTAAGTTGTTGAACAATCTCAGTCTATACATTAAGATGTTGTTAGCAAAGAAAGGTGTTTTAAGAATGCAGTAATATTCTTAAGTTTGTCATGGTAAACAGTATATATAGTGATTCTGACGAAGACACACATAATCTTAAAAGTGGAAAGAGGTATAAATCTAATAAGAATCTTGGAGGCCCTCGACTCCATATTGATACTGAGATCCCGTGTAACATTGACAACGAAGCCATATCACCATTTACTCCTGACAACCCACTGGCTGCAGAGACCGCACCACCATTATCTCAAAACCCAATCGCTACGCAGCCCACCCCGCAGAACACTCAGTCCAGTACATCTCTCCCGATAATCCCATTTGTTTTCACTACACAGATCCCTTTATAGCAGCCGCGCACTAATTCGGGCACTCCGCCACCTAGTAGCACAATGGCAAACAAAGATATGAAGCTACCGATATTCAAAGGAACTGACTTAGAAGACCCTGATTAGCATTGGTTTCTCTGTGAAGCCGTATGGAGTGTAAGACAAATCTAGGATGATGCAGTGAAGAGAGCACAGCTCATCACCACTTTCAGAGACAGAGCTTTGCATTGTTTTATGAAGTACTCTCAGGCATAGCCGAGAACTCTCGCAGAAATTAAAGCTGCGCTTGTGGCTGAGTTCAAGAAACCTAAATCTGAATCTCAATGTATAACTTAGTTGAAAGAAATAAAGCAGAAACCGACTGAAATGGTTTGGGAGTTTGATCAGAAGTTCAAGACCCTATTAAACCAAGTGAGCTTTGTTATAGCTCTGGAACAGCACAAGGAATGGTTCATTGCTACGTTGTTGCCCCATATTAGATTACCATTGATGCAGCAGAAGGTCACGTCCCAGGCAGAGGCCTTGGAGATCTCAATGAAGCTAGAGGCTTCGCTGATTGGTGAGACTAGTTCTGGGATGTCTCAGATCCAGAACCAGCTGACCACCCTGACACTAGAGCTGCAAAGCATGAAGAATGGCAAAGAACAAAGGTATGAACCTAGACGTGAGGTCTGGTGTACAGGTTGTAAAGGAGAAGGCCATGACCGGGAGCATTGCTCGTTATTCCGTGACTATATTAATAGTGGTGCACCCAACCCATTGAATCGGAATCAGGCCCCATGGTGTGAAATTTGTAGAACCACAGGACACAGACCTGAAGACTGCTATCTCATACAGAAATATGTGAAAACACCTAAAAATTTATATTGCAACTTCTGTAAATCAGTTGGACATGATGAATCCAATTGCCACGCATATGAGCTAATGAATGAAAGAAAACGGGATATGGATTCAATGAGAGGTGTTGGCTTGTACCACGTAAAAGAAAATAACCATCCGAAACAAGAGAATTCACAATATGACCAAGGAGGATACAGAGGTCGTGGTGGTGGATACCGCGACAGAGGAAGAAATGCTGGCCCGGCGCAAGGAAGAGACCGTGGCCAAGTCATTTGCTATAATTGTGGCTAGCCAGGTCACGTATCTAGAGATTGTGTTAACACATGCACTACATGCAATTATTGTAAATCATTTGAGCATGTTATTGAAGATTGCCCAGTACTAGAGGTGGAAATGCAGAAAAGAAGATGGAAGGATGCACCAAACAGAAACGTCCAATGGATCACAGTGGAGAAAATACCAATAGACCCGAGCATCAATGTGGTCACGGGTAGTGGCGCTTAGACAGGCCGTGATAGGGGAGCAAAAGCTTCCACATCAGGGGAGGCTCACACAAAGCAGATCCCTCTTGAGATAGAATGGATAAGGAAAGCTCCGAGAAAAATGCCTGCTCTTGACTTACATAAGAATAAAGAAGTCTTTATCGACGCACGGGATACCCTCAGAGAACCAGCAACAGATTCACAGTGGATCCCGTTGCGCAGTGAAGCGCCTCATGTTGAAGACATGCCAGTGGCTTATGATAAAACAAGCACTACGACAGATGTCAGCACCTCCGTTGCGCAGTTCCTGTGAAGCTGCATGAAGCTACTCAAAAGTGAAAATGCCATAGTAGAGTTGCAGAAGCTCATAAACCAGTATGAGCCGCAGACCGGAACAGAGACTTCTGACAGCGCAGTACATTACATAAAGAAGCATAAAAGAACGGGCCGAGAAATGCGGCTTACCGTGCAGATAGGAGATTTTGAAATGGATGAAGTCATCCTCGATCTGGGATCCGAAGTAAATGTCTTAACTAAGCAGACATGGCAGCAGATGGTTCAACCAAAGTTGTCATGGTCACCTATCCAGTTGAGAATGGCTAACCAAGAGAAAGTCATACCTTTTGGTCGGTTAGCTGACGCGATAGTCGACATTGATGGAGTCCAAAGTCATACAGACTTTGAAGTTATCGAGATTGTGGATGATAGTCAGCCTTTTCTTGCACTGCTAGGAATTGACTAGGCTATGGATAACATGGCTATTATCAACTTAAAGAGGAAGAAGATGATATTTGAAGGAAATCATCTTAGGGTCATCATACCATTGGATCCTGCAGATGGTGACAGATACAGCGAGCTGATTCAGGACGAATCCACCGCTCAAGACTTGGATAGACTATACTAGCTTACAATGAACTAGGAAGATTACATTAATCCTACTGCAGATGGCACACTCAACTAGAGATGTGACAGCTCCTGTGTCTCTGATTCAGAGGCAAGGCTAGAAAATTGGCAAAGCCGGATGCATGAAGTATCATCAAGAAGGTGCGCGCAGGTTACGAAATCACTGCGCTGGATCGGGAAGGAGGTAAGTCCTATTCCCACATATGATGGTTCTGCTAATGTTTATACTTTCATCCAAGAATACACTGCATCTATTGCAGATGAGCACAGATTACCAGCACTGGATATGGCACTATGTGACACACCCGCCAGATGATGGAATGTGCACAAGCAGACATTGACCACTTGGGACCAATGCAAGATTAAGATGCAGATTCGGTTTGTCGACGGGTTGCTTTACCCTTTCAGAAGTTTAATGGACAGACAAATCCTAGTCAACATGTTGAAGTCTGTTTGCAGGCATGGCTGGGAAGGCCATGTGAAGAATGGGTGCACCTATTCGTGCATACCCCGGAGGACGACATTCCAATGAAATGGTACCTAGACCCGGAGTTGCGCAGAGAAACCACTGATTTAGAAATGTTGACTGCAAACTTCTAGAGGGACTTCAGCTTCGAGGATGAAAACCCGTTGATCCATGAGGCATTGCAAATAATTAAGGAACGCATATTCAGGGAAGACTGTCCTCACAGAAATATGATGTTGGAGGAATTCTTCGGGGCAGATACCTTTCCTACAAACCTACAGTCAGAATAGAAGAAACATGAAGAACATACTATCGAGTGTTATAACCTAGCTGAAGAAGATGGGGATAGCAAGGAAGATAATGATGATGATCCGCGCAACATAAACATACCAGAGTCAGAGGTTGCACGCGATGTAGAAGGACCTGCGTTAGAAATCCCAGACATGAGTGGACCAGTAAAGACATAGAAGGTGAATATTGGCACAAAAGAAGAACCGAAGTTCGCAGCAATCGGAGATTATTGGGACGATTAGATTGTTGTAGAGATCGCAAACACCTTGCATGAGTATCAGGAGTTGTTTCCGACAAAATTTACATAAATTAAAGGAATTTTGGGAGACCTAGGAGTCATGAAAATACCTTTGAAGCCAGGTACAAAGCCTGTCAAGCAAAGACCGTACAGATTAAATCCACGCTATAAAGAAAGAGTGTGCGCAGAGCTGGATAAGATGCTAGAAGCAGGAATCATTGAACCTATCGAGGAATCTGAGTGGATTAGTCCCATGGTCGTTCAAGACAAGAAAATGAAGGGTGAGATCAGGATTTGTGTGGATCTCAGAAAAATGAATGATGCTTCTATGCACGACCCATTCCCCACTCCTTTTACAGATGAAATGCTTGACAATGTTGGAGGGAATGAGTCCTATTTCTTTACTGATGGTTTCTCCGGATATCATCAGATCAGGATTGATCCCACAGACAAGCATAAGACAACTTTTGCTACAGAATGGGGGTTGTTCCAGTACACAGTAATGCCTTTTGGCCTGAAGAACGCACCTGCCATATTTTCCAGAGTGGTCATTGTAGCATTCAAAGAGTTTATGCATACGTTTCTCGAAGCCTATTTTGATGATTGGACTGTGTTTGGTCTATTGAAGAACCATTGTGCGAACCTCAGAATGATGCTTGAGAAGTGTTGACAACATCAGATCTCTTTAAATCTAAAGAAGTGCATTTTTTGTGTTCCTTATGGCATTCTACTTGGGCACATTGTTTGTAAGCAAGGACTGATGGTGGACCCTGGGAAGATTGCCATTATTGTGAACTTGCCAACACCAACCTTAGTCAAGATGTTGCGCTCTACCTTATGCCATACTAGATACTACAGGAAATTTATAAAGGGTTACATGCAGATAACCGCAGTAATGGAAAAGCTGCTAAAGAAAGACGCACCGTTCATTTGGAACGCGGAATGCGAACAAGGTTTTGATACACTAAAACAAAAGATGGTGACTGCGCCAATTCTAGTCTTTCCAGATTGGACGAAGCCATTCCATGTCCACGTTGATGCATCATGCATTGCCTTGGGATTTTACTAGCTCAGCCAGGAGAAGGATGTATTGACCACCCTATTGCATTTTCGAGCAAAAAGCTCTCAACAACAGAAAAGAACTATACTACTACCGAGAGGGAAGGCCTTGCAATGGTATATGCCCTACAAAAATTTAGACATTACTTGCTTGGTGCGCATTTCCTTATGTTCACTAACCATTGTGCATTGAAATACTTGGTCAATAAGCCATTGTTAGGGAGGCACATATGCAGATGGTTGTTGCTATTCTAGGAGTATGATTTTGAGATTATTGTTAAGCCAGGTAGACTAAACTTGGGATCTGATCATCTGTCAAGGATTGAGTCAGGAAAAGAGCTGATGAACATTGAAGACAGTCTGCCTGATGCATAGTTATTTTCTATACAGGTTGCCAATGACTATTATAAGGATATCATTAATTTTTTAACAACAGGGTTGGCACCGCAAAAATTATCTGTCCAGTAGAAGAAACAACTAGTGGTGTGCACCGCAGACTTCACTATAATTGCAGGTCAGTTATACAAACTTGAACCGGATGAAGTCCTGCGCAGATGCATATTGGATCATGAGAAACCGTTTATTCTAGCAGACGCACATTCAGGGCTCGTGGGAGGTTACTATGCAGGAAGGGCCACTGCGCAGATGATATTGCGCGCAGGGCTATGGTGGCCCACGATCCACAAAGATTCCAAAGAACACTGCAAGAACTATGATGTCTATCAGAGGATAGGAAAACCTTCATGAAGAGATGAGATGCCATTAAATCCATAGTTGACCTTACAGCCATTTGAGAAATGGGCAATTGATTTTGTGGGTCCTATAAACCCACCAGGAAAAATAACTGGTGCAAGGTATATTATTACTGCTATTGATTACCTCACCAGATGGGTGTAAGCAAAGCCAATCAAGGACTGCAGCGCCAGTACTGCTGCGCAGTTCATTTTTGAAGAAATATTGTCAAGATTTGGCTGTCCGAAGATTTTGATGAGTGACCAAGGTACTCACATTTTGAACAAGACCATTGAGGCACTTACAGAGAAATTCCACATTCATCATCAGCGCAGTACTCCATATCATCCACACGCGAATGGAACTATTGAGGATTTCAATAAAATACTGGAGAATACACTCACTAAGGTTTGCAATGTAAATAGAGATGATTGGGATCTACGCGTTTCTTTTGTGTTATGGGCATACAGGACTACATGTAAGAAATTGACAGGACATACGCCTTTCCAGTTGGCTTATGGGAAGGAAGCCATAATGCCAATGGAATATATTGTCCCTAGTTTAAGGATAGCTGCGTTCACAGGGATGGCAGACTACGCAGCATTAGAAGAAATATTGCTACACCTAGTGGGATTGGAGGAAGATCGCTTCATTACTAGCTTCCACCAGCAAGTTCAGAAAGACCGCAAGAAATCTTGGCATGATCACCATATAAAGAACAAGTTCTTTCAGGTAGGTGACTTAGTCCTCCTATATGATAGCAAGTTCATGAAGTTTCCTGGTAAATTTAAAATGCATTGGCTTGGCCCATATACTGTGATACATGTTACTAAAACTGGTGTAGTCCAGTTAGCCAATTTGGCTGGCGATACCCTACCAACTTTGATAAATGGAAGCAGACTAAAGCTGTATCACGATAGTTTTGCTTCGTAGAACCTTGGATAACAAGCAGAGGAAGAGATTTCTAAGTGTCAGGTATAGTTGAAATTAGACACTGGAAATGTAAAGAAATCTGTACATGTATGATAAGTAGAACAATGTGTGTACCGTGCAGCACTGTTGAAGCTGCGCGGAAAAAAAAAAGACAAGAAGTAAGAAAATAAAAAGGGAACCGCGCAGTTGAAAAATAGTAGCATTGCGAAGTAACTGTGCAGGATCACAGATGGCTAGCCACGTAGCTCGGCGCAACACTCAGAAAAATAGTCGTTAGAGTACTTTTGAGAAAATAGTCGTTAGATGACCGTTACAGCAACCGCTTCAGCATTTAAAGGAAAGATAGTCGTTCTGGACACACTGACGACAGAAAGGACCGAAGGATTCGTTCAAATTGGCCAATGGACACCTCATTAAATGCTCATATAGCCGTTGGAAGGCGCGGGGAGAACTCAGCTGCGCCTATAAATAACGCTGCATAAGGACTCGCGGGCGTTACTAGACACTTAGAATTTTTCATGCCTCCATTCCTGTGTTAGCAATCCTTAGTCATATCTCAGAAATAGTTACATACTCTCGACAGTGAATGTCCAAATCATTAGATAGAGAAGAAGAGCTTACACTTCAAGAAGCAATCCGAGTCTTTTAGCATGGGGGAATTGTAGAGTTAATGAAAACCCCTGCCAAGAAGGTTGTAACAGAAAAAGGCCAAGGATCCCGTAGATCACCTCGCCATACTCCAATCATGCAGGACAAAGGGAAAGACATAACAGCACCACGAAGCAAGATTCTAAAGATGGGCCAGATGGTGCAAAGATCGTCGGCCGCTCATAAGGAACCCTTGAAGTTGACATCTGAGTATATATCACCACGAGCATTGGATGCCCCAGTCTTTAAGTTGACTAAGAATGCTAGATATGAAATCCCATTTTTGCCAATTTCAAAACATGTAGAGGTTGCCAAGAACCTGCTCAAAAAGATTCCAGACTGTAAATGGGAAGATTTTGACCTCCTAGGCATGCAAAAGGAAGAGCCCCACGCTCCTAAGTACCCATAGTTCCAGCCCGACCAATACATGTGCTGGAAGAAAGATGCCTAGGGAACATTTAACTTGGTTGTCGAAAGCTGGCTGACACCGGTAGTTCAGTCAGGATTGTTGAACCTCCTCAGATTGCCACATTTTGATCGCTCACCAGAATTTAATGCCGTGGTTCGCACGTTGATGGTGCGAATCCAACAAAGATACTTGTGGCTAGACAAAAATATTGATGTCAACATTGCTTTGATCCACCGCATAACAGGCCTCAGCAAGCGCGGCAAGGATCCCAAGCAATTATTCAAAGGGAAGAGCAAGGAAAAAGAAGTTGTCGAGAAGATGAAGAAAATCCATGCATTGGTGAAAGGGAAAAGAGGTTTCCCCACAGAAGAAATTGAAGACAGAATGACAAAATTTTTCACATAGCTACTTGCAGGAAAAATCCTTAGAACAGCTAGGCTTCCGGAGGTGCCTGCGGGTGCAGTACTACTCGGTGCCACAATGGCTGAAGGCACCGAGTTCAATTGGTGTCAGTATCTTCTTAATGAGTTCTTGGATGAACTTAATGATACCTAGGAAAATGGAGGACAGTTCCACTTCACATGATTGATCATCCTTATCGCCTTTTCCGGATGGAAGGAGCCGAAGGACTATGTGGGTGTCATTACAGATACCAACGATCCTAGATGGTTCCGTTATGCCAACCTCTGGGCAAACATCAACGCAGAACGCCAGCACGCGACAACTGAAGTTTTCTATCAGTATTACACTTAGCTTCGTGATATGATCACCCAGACAGCCCGCATCACAAAGTAGGTAATGTCGAAATACATTCGTATTCTTGATTTTCAGGCTGACATGCGATGTATTTTTATTTCACCCAAGGTGAGAATGCAGAAACCCAAATGATACGTGGGTAACTACCATATGTATGAGGATGACATTGAAGTCCTCATGAAGAACTGGCCCACCGACTTTCGTGTGGAAGTCATGGATGTTGAGATAGACTCTGATGAAGATGAACCAATCTCGCTGTCATGCCCAATTTTTGAAGAAAAAGGAAAGTGCAAAGAGCCTGAGACCTCGCAGAAGCCGAAGGCGTGGAAGAAGATGAAGGCCACAAAGACTCAAGCTGAAACAGTGTTGAACGAAGATGACTTTGACATGATTCCAAAAAGGGTCTCAGAGCAGATGGGGGACCTCATGGCTGACAAAGACAAAAAGGATAAGGTCATCCAGGATGACCTGCAAAAGACTAGGCTCGCACTGCAAGGCCTTATGAAGAAAATGGACGAGGTCCAAAAGAGCATAACCTTTCCGCGCGAAGCAGGAGCTAAAGGGAGGTCGGTAGGAACCTTGCAGCAAACACCGCCATAGCTAGCCATAACACTGCCGAAAAAGACTAGGATTTTCCATGTGGACCCATTGGCTATTGCATTTCCAATGACAGAACAGATCATCCTGGACACAAAGGCTGTCGAGCGGGTAGAGCTCGACTTGGCCAAAATCCCCTTACCAGGCTTGCACTTCATCCACACGCAGATCATGGAAGAGATGCATGAACGAATAGTAGAGTCGATGAAGTGACAAGCGGAGCTCATTGCAGCAAACAGGTAGCTCGAGTTGCGCATAGACATGCAGCTACACGATGAACAGGACCACCGGAAACAATTGGAGAATACCATATCCACTGTTTCCCAAGATATTGAAGGTATAGAACTCTAGGATGATCCTACAGACATAGTTCTGAGGATCGGAGATAAGGTGAGATCCTTGAAGTCGGAGATGCAGGATAAAGATATTTTTTATGAGGCCGATATTGCCACATTGAAGGAAAAACTGAATAAGCAGACGCCATTAATTGAGCAGCAGTTAAGAGAGAAATCCGTCAGTACCGTCGCGTAGAACATAAAGAGTGGCATGGCTCAGTGCCAAGATCTCTTGGAAAAATTTTCAAAGGCATTCACTGCCCTTGAAGAGGATCAGGGGATACTGTAGGTAAAGACCGCAGTAAAAGAAAAGCAGGCCGCGCTAGAGAAGTTGGATGCAGAGCTCAAGGCTCTGCCACCCAGGGAGAGGTTGTCCAGGTATAAGGAAGTATCCAACTTGAAGAAGCAAGTCCAGGCATTAAGAGAGAAAGAGAATGAGATGGATAATCAGTCACAGCAACTCCTAGAGGATGCTACAACAGTGTCACAGCAGATAGAAGACAAGCTAAAGGAACTGTGCGACAACCAGGAGCAGGTACAGGGATAGATTGGAGAAGAGATAGCTCCAGCACTGCTTGAAACAGTACAACAAGTTTAATAAGATACCAGAGAAGCATTGGAACAGTTGCTCGATACATATAATGAGTTCGTGGCCAAATTAGTTCCACTGGTCGCGGAGCAAAGTGAGATGACTGAAGCAACAAGTGGCTCGGGGACAAGCCACATGTAAGTGTTAGAGGCATGTTGGGCCCAGGTTGGGACAAAGTTTTGGTAACACCTTTTTGATAAGCAAGGAAAGCCAAGTTGAGCGCAGCTCAGAAATATAATTTTGTCTAAGTGTTGAGGGTACTGCGGAGCTGTACGCAGCATGCAAGTTTTGATCAGGCTGCGAAGTTGTGCGTAGCATCCGAATTTTGGAAGCACCGTGAAGACCAGTGCTGCGAGGAGGTAGTGCTGCAAAGAAGTCAGGACACATGGACATAGCAAAGAAGAGTGCTGGACAAGGATCAGGTGCAGGTATCGGATGGACCAATAATGGTCTAATTTTGGAAAGATGCTCCAGGAGTGTTGAGTGGTGGGCACGAGCAAATCAGGTAAGCGGCCAATGCATGAGTCTGTTAAGGAGAGGACATCTCAAAGAAAGCGATGGCTTGGCACGCCTGGTGGGAGAAACCGTTAGAGATGAACGGTTCAACGAAAGAGACCTGTTGGCACACGTGCGATAGGAAGGCCGATAGCGACAGAATGAAGACGTGGAGAATTGCCACGGTGAAGCAGACGCTACCAGATGCCAGCAAGTCGGTTTAGGGAAACCGGCGCAATTTTGTAAACCCTAAGTGTTTTTGGGTTTAGGTCTTTGGCATTGTAAAGACATGAACTTTGGGCATGATCTATAAAAGAAGACAATTTTTTATGGGATGGGGTTACATTTTGGCGGTTACTCTCTACTTTTTGTCGTTACAATTTTGGCTGTTGTATTGTAAAATCTCTGAGTCGAGAAGATTGTAAAGGTTCTGCGGCTGTGTGCGTAGAGACCTATCTAAGAGGAAGGAGAGTCTGCAGCTGAGTGCGCAGACTAAGAATGGTTGTCCCCATCCCTTTTAAAATAAATATATTACCAACCGTTCTTGTGGACATAGCTTCCCACCCGGGGGACTGAACCACGTTAAATATTGCGTTGTGCGATTGTGTGTTATGAATGAATGCCTATCTATATTTTCTGTAAATGAATATCTAGATGTTTCCTTGCATGTTATTATGAGAGAACTTTGATATGCATTTGCCTTCAGAAGAAGTATGGAAATGATATGTTAAGTTCTATATGAACAGACAAATGATGAACATTTAGTGTTATGTTTGAAGACAGTGAATCAGTCAATTGGTTAAAGACTTTCTTGTATGCAGTAAAAGGATGCTTAACCGTTGGATTGTATAGTTATATATGTTCAAATCATAGCAACCCGACTTAACGAATGAAGGTTAGAAGAGTAGTCAGTTAAGTACCTGAACGAATGGATGAGTGATATTCGTCTCAATGCCTTAAGAATTTCATGATAATCCACATATAGAGTAAAGTTGTATTGTTCGCAACTTCAGGAGAAGTCCCGCGGTAGAAGAACATAGTGGGGCGGACAACAACGTTGTCCATCGCTGCGCAGTCTCACCTCGCAGCACAAACCCCCCTGCTGTGCTGCGTAGTACGTCCATCCAAGCAACTTATCACTTACTGTGGAAACTTGATTCCGTAGTACCCCATAGATACACCTCGGGTGAGACCTCAACCTGCTCGCAGGTTGTTGCCGAAAGGGCCGGTGCGAAGGGGTTTTGTTGGTCTAAAGGAAACCGCGAAGAACCTGGGTCTTATAGAAAACCTCTGGGTCAGTTATAGCCAACACATATAGGGTGACCAACATTTTCGCACCGTTTCCAGAGATGGTAATAGATAGACAAAGTTAGTAGTTGGTTTCATTTGATTTCATTTTAGTTTAATTATTTACAACATGGATGAATACAAAAAAAACAAATCGGGAACCCCCTTTGAATACTAACATTGCAGGTGGAAGAGGTCGAGGTCGTAATGCAAGTCAGGGAAGACATACATACATTGATGAAATAATTGTTAGAGCTGATTCTTCCACTAGACCACTGCGGACATCTACAGGTAGGGGAAATTCTGTTCCTCCCAATCTTGAGCATTCAGCATCAACAGTGGAGAATACAACAGGACCTTCAACTCTTGTTGTAGAAAATAAACCTCCTGAAGATAAGGGAAGTGTTGTAGGTGCACCAGAGAGAGAGGAGATCTATCATATCAATGGAACCAAAGTTACTAAAGAAGTGTGGTTGGAGATTCGCCGAGTAGTAGAGGAAGATAGATGGCGAGAAGAAGAGAGGAGAAGAGAAGAAGAAGCCAAAGCAGAGGAAGAACGCATAAAGGAAGCTGTTGAATTTTGGACTAGAACCATGGTTGGTAGAGAACAGGAAGGGGAGAATGAACATGGGGAGAACCAGGAAGAGAAAGGAGAAAATAATCATCTTGGTAATAATGTGGCTACATTAGAATTCCCTATCCTCTAGACACCTGGAGCAGCTCCCATGAAAAATATCTCACCATCAGTTCTCCTGAATTTTCATGGTAAGTCCTCTGAGAATCCCGATGAGTTTCTTTTTGAGTTTGATATCCTCTGTCGTAGCTATGATTACACCTCTAGTGCTCAGAGGCTTAATTTATTCCCAGCCACCTTGAAAGTAAATTCTCTGTGTTGGTTCATGAGTCTGGGTCGTGAGACCATTACTACTTAGGACCAAATAAAAAACACCTTCCTTTCCAAGTACCGAGAATATTGTAGAACTAGGGATAGAAAGGAGGAATTGTTTAAAATGGTTCAAAAGGATGAATAAAGCTTGGAAGACTTTGTGGAAAGATTGTTGTACAATTTACAAAGATCTGGTCATGCTGAGATTGGAAAGGATGTGCTCAAGATCATTTTACTACGAGGAATTAGAGAAGACTGCCTTAATATGTTGAATTTGCTGGGAAAAGGGGACATCTTGAAGGAACCTTTCGAGAAGATTGTTTAATTATGCCGAAGGTACTCAAGGGATCCTCTAGAACCAACAAACGAGACAAAGATCGAAATCAGGATGTCTTCACTAGGACTCAGAAGTCAGCTAGTGGAGGGGCCACTCGAGCAGAAATAGGCAACTTATTGGAGAATTTTAAAACAGACATGATGAGATCCATTTCCTCTGAGTTAGATTTCATGAGAGAAAAGCATAGGAAAGTAGTAGAAGACCTTACACTTGGTGTATTCTATCCTAAATGTAGGAAAAAGCATCCACTGAAAGAATGCCCGCTGGACAAAGTAGAGATATGTAGGATATGTGAACTGGAGCATGATACCAAGGAATGTCCATCATTACCTAAGGTCAAAGCAGTCTTGCAAGCATCCATTCCGGATGTGGAGCCAGCTTACTTCATTGCACAGAAGAAACCATGGCAGCCTCGCAATCAAGGTATGAATCCAGACCCATCATTTTTTCTGAATAATATGAATGGAATGAACAATATGCATAATATGAATACACAATTCCCTTCACATTATTCTAACAATTAGTGGCATCCATCTCAGAACCCAATGCAAAATCCTAACTCATGGACACCATGGTCACAGCAGTCAAACAACCAAGCTCCTTGGAATTCCAACTGGAGAAATTATTACCAAGGAAATAACTTTCTCCATCACCAGACTTAGTATCAACAATATCCTCCTCAATAGTATCAACACCAACATTATCAGCAACTGCAGCTCCCATTCCAAAACAATGCCACACCTATGAATGCACCACTTCGACCACAGCTACCTGCACAACCTAACCCGAACCCAAACAATAAAGCAGTCCACCAATTTGAGACTGCCAACATGCCTGCGTATTTCATCACCCAGATTCCCTACAATGATATACAATTACGATCAGGGAGGGTGGTGGAACCTATTATCACTTAGGATATTTCATCCCCACTGATTGAAACTGGAGTGAATCAACACTATGAGAATATGGTTAATTTAGCAAGCCCCATCATTGAGGATGCTGATACTCCTATTGAGACAGTAGCTGAGACTCAGAGAGTAACACACGAAGTATCACAGCCTAGACAGTTGACGAGAGAACCACCATACCCTGAACGATTGGCGTTGCAGAAAACAGTGGAACAACCTCGATTCGATCTCATGGGAGAATTGAAAATTTTGTATGTTAAAATTCCACTGTTATAGGCCCTCCATGATGTGCCCATTTATGCTAACACTCTTAGAGATTTGTGTGTCATGAAACCAGGAAGAAGGCCCAGGGACCCCCCCACTGTCCACGTATTGGGAAAAATTTCAAAAGGAAGGCCCCTGTGGAAAAAGACGATGACCCTGGAAACTCGACTGTTACAATTCACATAGGGAACACACAAATCCCCAATGTCTTGGTAGATTTAGGCGCAGCTATTAATGTTATGACCATAGAGACTGTGAAGAAATTGGGACTCACTAACCTTCGGCTGACCCCTACTGTTTTGGAACTTGCTAATAGATCAATGATCAAGCCTGAGGGGATCTTAGATGACCTCATAATCTTAGTTGACTCGTGGGAATACCCTGTGGATTTCTTGGTGTTACAGCCAAAATCCCAGTTGGGAGGACACCCACTGATCCTGGGAAGACCGTGGTTGGCCATAGCAGATGCCTGTATCAGCTGTCGATCAGGGTCTATGACCATTTCAGACAGGACTCAAATCAAGAGCCTAAATTTGTACCCTCCAACTCAGCCAAGCACAGAAGCTGAAACTCCATTGTGGACAGATTTGGAGGATGAAGAAGGTGTGCAGTCGTTATTAACAATAAGGAGAGCCTTAACGTTTAAAGATGAAATAGAGGATGATGCCATTAATAGTTCCCTCAGTGAGCCCATGTCAGTCAATAAAAATTTCTGTCAAATCTTGGACAGTACTTTAGCTGCAACAGAGAAAGAAAGTCTTACAGAAGAAACTCTAATCGGTGATGCCAGCATAATTCCAGTACTTAAAAATTCAAAGAGTGTTCCAATAGAAATCGGGCCAGGGAAAACAATGAATATCAATCCCAATCTTGCGCCTAGCAAGCTGGAATAGCTAGTCACTTTGCTGAAACAACGTAGGGGAGCTTTCGCTTGGGAGTACACAGATATGAAAGGGATTCCTTCTAATCTGTGCACCCATCACATTTATATTAAGAGCGACTCCAGGCATGTGTGTCAACCAAAACGAAGGATGAACCCGAACCTAAGAGACATAGTGAAAGAGTAGATCCAAAAAATTTTGGAAGCAGGATTTATATACCCGATTTCAGACAGTGAGTGGGTTTCCCCACTTATGATTGTGCCAAACAAGAATGGGAAATGGAGGGTCTACGTGGATTACAGAGAATTGAATAAAGCAATGCAGAAGGACCACTTCCCCTTACCTTTCATCGATCAGGTCCTTGATACCTTGTATGGGAAAAATTATTTTTCCTTTCTGGATGGCTTTAGTGGCTACAACCAGATCCAGATTGCTCCAGAAGACTAGGACAAAACCACTTTCACCTGTCCATGGGGAACTTTTGCATACCGAATACTTCCTTTTGTGTTGTGCAATGCACCAGCTACGTTTTAGAGGGCAGTGATTGGAATCTTTTTAGAAATGGCAAATGATTGCATGGAGATTTTTATGGATGACTTTACTCCATATGGTGATAGTTATGAAGAAGCACTGAAAAACTTAGAAAAGTTCTTGAAACGCTGTGAACAAAGCCAGCTCTCTTTAAGCACTGAAAAGTGCCATATGATGATGAGTGAGGGCATAGTGTTGCGGCACTTCATCTCTTCTGAGGGTATCCAGGTAGATCTAGCCAAACTCAAGGTAATTGAAAATATACCAACTCCTGGGACACAAAAGGATGTATGTAGCTTCTTGGGGCATGCTGGTTATTACAGAAGGTTCATAGAAATTTTTTCCAAACTAGCTTCTCCTTTGTTCACTCTGTTGATGAAGGATCCACAGTTTGTCTGGAATGATGCATGCCAAAATGCGTTTACTGAGCTAAAGAAAAGGCTATCTACAGCACCCATCTTACGAGGGCCCAACTGGGCTCTTCCTTTTCATATTTCTTCGGATGCTTCAGACACTGCCATTGGAGCAGTTTTGGGATAGCAGGAAGGTAATGCTCCCTATGCAATTTATTACATTAGTAAGAACTTATCTCCTGTTGAACTGAACTATACTGTCACAGAAAAGGAATTCCTTGCCATTGTTTATGCCATCAACAAATTTAGACATTATATTACTGGATATTCAACTTTTGTGCACACCAATCATTCCGCTATCAAGTATTTAATGAATAAACCAATCACGAATGCTAGAGTTACTAGATGGCTGCTACTGTTACATGAATTTGATATCGTAATTATTGATAGACTAGGGAAGGAAAATGTTGTTGCAGATTTCTTATCTCGACTTACTAACAGTGATGAAAATTTACCAGTCAAAGATTCCTTCCCTGACGAACATTTGTTTGCAGTGTCAGCTCATTCCCCATGGTATGCAGATATTGCTAACTTTTTGGCTGCAAGTAAGCTCCCAGCACATCTGTCGAAGAGAGAAAAAAAGAAGATCATACAACAAAGTGCTAGGTACTACTGGATTGATGGCCATCTTTTCTACACAGGCTTGATTTAGAAATTAAAAGATGTGTTAGAGAAGATGAGATCTTTCGCATTCTTAAAGCTTGCCATGATGAGCCCTGTGGGGGGCATTTTGTTGACAAAAGGACAGGTCATAAAATTTTGAGAATGGGCTATTTTTGGCCTACATTGTTCAGGGACGTAAAGAAGTATGTTCAAGCATGTGATAGCTGCCAAAGGATGGGCCAACCCAACAGATTAGATGAAATGCCTTTGCAGCCACAGCTTGTGGTTGAACCATTTGATAGGTGGGCTCTAGATTTTGTAGGGCCTATCAACCCTCCCTCAAAACAGAAAGTTCACATCTTGATTTGCACAGATTACATGATTAAATGGGTAGAAGCTGTAACCTTGGTTAAGGCCAACGATCAAGCTGTGATTGATTTCCTATATGAAGAAATTTTTACTCGGTTTCGGGGTACCTAGGGAAATCGTTACAGACAGTGGACCACAGTTTATGTCTCACAAGCTGGAAGCATTGTTACAGAAATTCCATATTCAGCACAGAATAACCTCACCATATCATCCTTAGGCCAATGGCCAAGTGGAGAGTACAAACAAGGTCATTGAGGCTATTCTGACAAAAATAGTGAAGAGCCATCGCAAAGATTGGGCTGAAAGACTTCCAGAGGCACTATGGGCCTATCGTACTACATGGCATAACACCACTGGTTTTTCCCCATATGAGTTAGTCTACGGTAAGAATGTTGTTTTTCCAATTGAATTTGAAATCAAGACCTTGAAAACAGCTGTGGAAGCAAACCTTGATTTATCAGAGGCACAGAAGGACTGAATAAATCAGCTCAATGAGTTGGATGAGAAGTGCACAGCTGCAGTACATCATACAGTTTTAATCCGACAACAGCACTCTAAGTGTCATGATCAATTTATAAAGAAGAAAGTCTTCCAAGAGGGAGACTGGGCTCTGTTGTATGATTCACGGTTTAAGAGGGACTTTAAAGGCAAGTTGTGTACCCGTTGGTTGGGCCCCTATCAGATAGATCGGGTATTTGATAATGGAACAGTTCGGTTGATCACCATTGATGAAAACAAAATACCATTATTCGCAAATGGTCATCGGATGCGATTGTATCACAAGCCGATCTCAAGGGAATATTTTGTTTCGCATGTTGCAGATGATCCAAACTATCAGTTAGCGTTGGGACAGGGATTTTTCTCAACCCCTGTCAATTTTTAAGAACTGCAATCTCCACATGATTTGTACATAAATAATTCATTTTCTTTTTCATTCTGTATTTTATCTATTTTTCATTTTTCATTTGATCGAGTTTGTTTTGAAGAATTCTTTCCAGGAATTAATTGGAGGAACAACGGTCGTGACTGGGCCAAACAATTGCAGGCACCTTGTAATGTTCCAGATCTAATAAAGCTCTTTTTAAGAAGATGGATGATTCGTTATCTTTCAGCATTCAGCTGAAAATTTTCCTGTTACTTCATTACTGCGCAGCTACGACTCCTTAACTCGCTCATTCTTCCTATTTCAGTAGCTACAACTCCTTACCTTACTCATTCTTCCTATTTCTAGCAGTTGCGACTCCGCTATTCCTGAGCAATCCGCCAAAACCAGCAGCTGCAACTCCGCTATTTCCACTTTATTCTGGCTCTTTTCCAGTAGCTGCGATTCCTCTATTCCTGATCAATCTGCCAAATCCAGCAGCTGCGACTCTGCTATTTCCACTTCATTCTCGCTCTTTGCCAGCAACTGCGACTCCGCTATTCCTGATCAATCCGCCAAATCCTGCAGCTGCGAATCTGTTATTTCCACTTCATTTCCGCTCTTTTCCAGCAGCTGCGACTCCGCTATTCCTGATCAATCCGCCAAATCCAGCAGCTGGGACTCCGCTATTCCTGATCGATCTGCTAAATCTAGGAACCGCGACTCTGCTATTCCTAACCATTATGCCAAATCTAGTAGCTTCGACTCCACTATTTTTATTTCCATTTCGCTCTTTTCATACAGCTGCGACTCCGCTATTCTTGACCATTCTGCTAAATCTAGCAGTTGTGAATCCGCCATTTTCATTTCCATTTTGCTTTTCCTGTACAGTGGTGACTCCACCGGTCTGCCTGCTCTCTGAATGATGATGCCAATAATGATTCAATTAGGCTTCATTTTTTTTGCTTTCTCCACAAGATCCAATCACGGTTTGCCACGAAGGAAATTTTTGGGGGTATTGGGTATCTGTCAGCTCGGGTGGCGGTGGCCACATCACTTCAGCACATGTGCATTCATACTAGTGAGGAAGAAGGCCGGCTGTAATGATTGATTCACGGCTGAACACATAAATGTGAAGGTATGGATCACACCTTTTACATGATTTGGAAGGAAATTAAATACAGTAATAACGATTATGTAATATTGTAACCCTCGATTAGCGAACCCATACTAATTAACCTCCAGGGAATATGTCAAGATCACGGTTGTATTTATTTCCTGACACCTTACCCGATTTGTAGCCAATACCTCAATTCTGCCAACTTCCTCGTTCCACTGAATTTTCATACCTGCGCCAACTTGCCTATAAACCTGATTTTGAACCCCAACGATCCCTTGCATGTTCGTAAAACTACAACTCCCATGTCTAGACTAGTAATTGATATATTCATTTTGAATTGTGAGGAAAGGTCGATATGGGAAACCCAGTTCGACATGAACCAGTAAATATAGAAGCTATACGTGCCAATGCATAAGTTCTTAACATTTTCATAGCAGTAGGTTGGATGGAATACTTTGAACAGTTGAATGGTTTCCACACAGAAACCGCATTTCAATTTGCCCTTAACCTAACTGATACTCACTCTGAGATCAGGGGACTGCATGTGGATGTTACAGAAGAGATCATAGCAAAGGTTACTGGCTTACCCCAGGTTGGGAAGAAATAATTTGGACGAAAGGCACATAATGCAAATGTTGTGAGAGAATTTTTGGCAGTTGGAGAACATGTTAGTCCAAAGCGCCGTAAGTTGGAACTGGCATCTTTACCACCACCCTGGAATCAAGTGGCAATCTTCGTGAAAAGATACATCTCTTGTGAAGGTAGGTATGAAATCATTTCCTTCTCTGAACTTCTCTTATTGTCTCATTTATGCCATGGCAATTTGGTAAATATACCATTTTATCTTTTTAAAGCCCTACAAACCATGGCTGGATATGCAAGAACTACCCAACACCCAGTTTCCTCCCTTACTGATCATGGCCTAATTAAATTATTAGTCTTAAGAGCCATTGCAAATCGTAATTTAACCTGGGAGCAATTCCTTACTGGAGATGGGCCAATCAGAGAACGTGTATTAGAAATGGAGGGTGTTGGCGAAGGTAATGAGGACCGATGTTCCTCAAATCCAGTTGGGGGGGATATTGGAGCATCAGGGAACCAGACTAGTGATGAAGAGGAAGTAAATAAGGGAGAAGCAACATCAGTAGAAAACCCTGTTGCTGATGAAATTATAATGGAAGCCATGGTGCAAGAGGTAGTGATATCAGAAGCTATAACTGCAGAAGCAGATACTCAGGTGGAAGAAGCTAAAACTGGAGCAGTTGTTGAAGCTGTGAGAGTAGAAGCTACAACTGCAGAAGTAGGAATTCAGGAGGAAGGATATTAGGTAGGAACAGAAGGAGAAGGGATTGTGGAAATTTTGGAGGTTGTGTCCTCTCCTGAGATAAGGGGGACCATTATTGAAGAAGAAAAGACCAAGGAAAATACCCCTGTGTCAAAGAAACGAAGAGGAAGCTCAGGAAACAAGGGTCAGACATCCACTGCAGCAAAGAAAAGAAGAACCAGAGCTGTCGTAGCACCAATAGCGATAAGCAGTAAAGAACACCCAGTGGGAATGGTGAGGAAAAGAAGGGCTCGATCGACTGTAGCA
Organism: Larix kaempferi; assembly: GCA_027924585.1. NCBI lineage: Eukaryota > Viridiplantae > Streptophyta > Pinopsida > Pinales > Pinaceae > Larix > Larix kaempferi. The sequence continues at coordinate 1,422,050 of BSBM01000636.1, read as the reverse complement.
GCAGAAGCAGCTGTAGCAGCAACAACAGCAAGTAGTAGGGATAGCAGAAGAAGCAGTGACAGTGGATGCAATTGGGGTTAATAATGAAGCACCTTCAGTAGAGACAACAGGAGCAGTCAGAGAAAATATTGAGTCACCTATGGCAGAAATAGCACCTGTAACAGGGGTAGACATAGGAATTCCTATTTTGAACCCTAAGTCACCTACTGTCATGCAGGAACCTTCCATAGAAGAACCTCAAATCGAAAATCTCCTGCATGAAAATGAATTATTAAAGGAGTAGGTGCAGACATTGTGAAATGAGCTGGAAAGATGGAAGGGAGTAGTTGGAAAACAAGCAGAGAAGAATTTGAACACATTATTAGATGCTGCAAACTTATTAGAAAATTCATCTCTTGCAGTAGAAAATGAGGAGCAAGGAGAAACTGTTTGCCCAGAGTGTGGAGACATATTCTTTGCAGCAGGACACAGAGTTATTGTGTTGGGAGTTGTATCACAAAAGCATGCACAGATAGAGCAGGAGAAAGAACAAATGCCAGAAATAGAATTGATTGGGGAAAATGAGCCAAAAATTGAAGTGATTGCTGATTCAAATCTAGGAGATGAAACAGTGCAGTCCCAGCCATCAGGGGATATTGAACTTCTTTAGGACTAGTCTCATCAGTCAGAGGGATTTGATATAACCCATAAATAATCTTAGCAGCTCAAAGAAATTGAAGGACAAGGGACTGTTACACAAGAACCAGCACCCTTGAAAATATATAGTCAGGCTGCAACTCAGACAACATTTGACATCAAGGATCAAGAAGAGAACATTGTTACACAAGAACCAGTGTCTTCAAAATCATTCGCTGAAGTTGCAACACAAAATGAGATGGCTGAGGTTGAAATGGAAAGGAAGGATGTTGTCACACAAGAACCAGCAGTCCTAAGAACATTTGCTGAGACTGTAACACAAACTGAGAGGACTGAGGTTGATATGGAAAGAAAGGATGTTGTTACACAAGAACCGGCATCCCCAAAATCCATGGCTAAGACTGCATTACAGGCACAGACCACTGCAATACCAATGGAGGATAAAACTGTTACAGTGCCAAATCAAAACGAGGAAGTCATTTATCTGGACTCTGATGATGAGAAGGATGTGGAGAACAGAAGATTTCAATGGCTAGAGAAAAAGATTCTCTGGCTAAATCTCAAGTTGGATAAATGGCACAAATATATTGATCAGTTCAGGACAGGTATGATTTCTCTCCAAGAACATAGAAATTTCATTAGGGGGTTGAGAGAAAAGTGGGCTGAGGATTTATTCTTCCAGAAACTCCGGTGGGAGAAACTTCAAGAAAAATTGGAAGGGTTGAAGAAACTTAAGTCCCTGCAACAAGAAAAAGACAAAATGTATACTCTTTCCCTAGAATTATTGAGTTGCAGGGCTCCATCCCCATGTTACCCTGTCTTTCTCCATGAGCATACAACTTTATTTCAATTAAGGGATCTGAAGGAAGGAAAATCATTTGATTTGGCAACAACTACCCAGTTTTTAGATACTTTTCTGAAAAGTGATTTTGAGGATCATCATTTGTTATGTGAATTGTATTTACATGATAGGGCTTGTTATATTGACTCTCCATCCAATCCATTTCCTTGTTTGGGGGATGTTCAGCTGAGGGCATTTTCCTCTTTTGTTATTAACCATGTAAGATGGGGAGATGCTTTCCAAACCATCCTCAAGAATGAGGAGAATTCTACTCTCTAGATTAGGGGTGAACCTCAGGATCCAAAAGGACTCATAAAAAACCATGTTGGATCTCTCAGGGTTCCTACAATTTCCCAATAATTTGAAATTTTGAGAGATAAAATCCTCACCACATGTGTCCCGATGATTCTTAATATGCAGTAGGATTCTCTGGAAGGCAGTGAATACAGATGGCTATATTCTTAATATGGGACCCTTACTGCTTTGAGAATTTCAGGCAAGATTTGACAAGGGTTCCTAGATATGTGCAGTGCATGAAGAAATGTGGACCCTAGTGTATTGGGTTAAGATTTAGGTTCCCTCTCATATGGCTTCCTATGAGTCCTTACAGAAACAACTATGCTTTGACTGAAGAAGAAGAGAAGCCGTGTTGGGAGAAATGGACAACTTGTTATGGGTTTGTGCCTCAAGGGGAAACACCAGAATTTGCCTATAATCTCACAAATCTCCACAGATTCAACTCAGAATCAGATTCAGACTAGTGGAGGTTGTTGCATGAGGACATGCAATCGGATAGTTGGGGGGAGATGTTGGGTCTAGGAAATGCCCCTTTTTGGCCATCCTTATTACATCATTTTTCCCTGATTACATCCTATTTTCATAAGCTATACCTATTCCTTTTCTCCAAATCAACCAATGATATTGACAAGTATAATTCGTTATTGATTTATTTATTTTATGCCTAATATTGTTAAGGTTCTAGATCCTAGTCCTTGGTTTATGCTAATCTGTGTGATTTCATTTAGTCAAGGTCTAAAGCACAGGTGTATCAGCCGAATAGCACCAGCTGTTACTCTTCAAAGCTCGATTCCTCATAACTCCAAGGGACAACGCACTCCTCTATGAGAATCTGTAACAGGCCTCCAATGAAACAAAACCCAGCTGCAACAGACAGATCGCATTCCAGCTTGCTAAATCCGTTGATCCATTGATTACTGGAGTAACAGCTCCTTCATGAGTAACATCCTTGTTTAATACGGTTGTAACAGTTAGCTGTAACTCCGTAGCATGAAGATCGTAGATCTTCATTGCTACACGATTTTAGTGGATCATGATCTGTAATTTCAATGTATAAATATGAGAAGGCTCCTATAGCCTGGGGTTGGACAATTACCATTTTGCATAAGCTGTAACAGAGCACTGAGACTATCGATTTCCATCATTAATATCAGAGCAGAGTTCTTCATTTCTGTGTCTTAATTTGTTGTGATTCTCGGCATCTCTATTAGAAGGCCAGGGCCTGCCTTCTCACAGAGATAGCTGGTTTAAGTAGGTAGGTTAATTTAGCTTTCTTTCTGTGTGTGGTGTGGAATCGTTGTAGATGTTACTGTTAGCTGCAACAAAGGTTAGATTTCCTTTTGGTAGTTCACGATTGCATCTTGGATAGATGTAACAAAGTGGTGTGATAGTCGACTATGTAGGTTAATTCAGTTTAATGCATATGTGTTCGAATCAGCTGTAACAGCCAAGCTCAATTCCAATATCTTTTAGCTGTTTATGCCTTTTAGGATTTCCAGTAATTATCAGTTAAAGTTCAAGCTTATGTTTAGATTCTGGTTGCTTTTGTATCTTCAATTGGTTTATTAGAATAGGCATATTGTGACTAAGTAACAGTAGCTACTAGATGGATCATTTTGGTAAAGATTGAATATTGTAGTTTGATAATTATAGGATTTAACTTCTTGCAAAAGTAATCTAGTTTATTTCTATTCTTAATTCTATAACTACTAGGTTGATTTTTGTAGGAAGGTAGCTGCAATTGAATTCCCAGATGTATGAGTTAGATTAGTTTGCTTTCTGAAATGAGTTTGGTTGGATAGACTGGTAGGATTATTATCTTCATTTAGTTAATCAACTGCTTGACATGTTTATGCATAGATTGTGCTCATTGCCATTGAAATAAAAAGACCTTCCTAGGTTTGACAATTTATATTGACCATCCTGTGTGTTAGCTTTAATTAATTAACATATAGGGTGACCAACAAGTCTTATGTATTTTTACAAAGCTAAACTATGTATTTTTTTCTAAGGAATCCTTCGTACTCATTCTCGAAATTTTGTGGTAAGTCTTATTAATATAGAGTAACAAAGGGATTTTGATTACAAATTATTCTAAAAATATGCTATAAATCATAAATAAACAAAAAATTACCAAATTCATATTTGTTTGTCAATTCCTTTTGGCTTAGATTCATCTCTCAATTTCCTCCTAGCCTCCTCAACTGTATTTTCTGTCTACCTCCTAGCCTCCTCAACTGTATTTTTTGTCTACCTCATAGCCTCCTCAACTGTATTTTCTGTCTACCTCCTAGCCTCCTTTAAATAGACTCTAAACCTAATCACAAACCTAATTGATATCTATTGGACATTACGACTTATCAATTCTTAGCTACATGTTACCCCCCACCTTCTTCTAGTTATCTCCCATCAACTACCAATTATTTTCTTATATTTCTTTTTTTTTTATAAGAATTGTTCAGCTACAAGTTATCCATGCCTAGCTACACCTTATCACCTAGCGCTTCTTCCAGTTATCTACCACGAACTTCTCGAGTTATCCATGCATCCATGCATTGGCAACTAGTAATTTTCTATATTTATTTTTTTATAATTGTTGAGCTACCAGTTCTCCATGCCTAGCTACACCTTATCACCCAGCTTCCTCGAGTTATCTTCCATGAACGACCATCGACTACCAGTTATTTTTTATATTTCTTTTTTTTTATAATTGTCTAGCTACGAGTTACCCATGCCTAGCTGCATGTTATCACCCAACTTCTTCCAGTTATCTATCATGAACTACCCAAGCTATCCATGCATCCATGCATCACCTACTAGTTATTTTTTATATTTTGTTTTTTCAGCCACAAGTTATCCATGCCAACTACATGGTATCACCTAGCTTCTTCTAGTTATCTACCATGAACAGCCCGAGTTATTCAAGCATCCATGCATCAGCTATATATATATATATATATATATATATATATATATATATATATGATTTATAATTGTTTGTTTTGAATTTTGAACAAAGCCTATAAAATCAATCTAGACAATATACTTGTCCCCTCCTTCAATCTACCAAAAACATAGATGGTAGTCCACCCCCAAATTCTAAGATATGAACGCCTATCGGCATAACCAAGTTTTAAGATACAAACTCCTATCGAAGTTATTATTGTTATTTTTAAATAATTCTCACATAATTATTATATTTCATTATTCAAAAACTTTTTCATATTAGACAATAAAAAAAATCAAGACAACTCATTAAATAAAAACTTAAAACTAAATAAAAAGTAACTAAAAAAATCTATGTATGCTGATATAGATCCATCTTAAACGGAGATCTATCAAGCCCCAAGGGGAATCAAATTTCTTGAGATGTAAAATTTATCTAGAAGTGTAAAAATTTTAAGAGTAAAAAAAATTACAATTACTAATAAAATTACATCCTTATAAATGCTTGATAAATCCTCTAAATTTTCCTCTCAATATCAAATGGGTTCTTTGTTTGTAAAATAAGTACTCCAAAAATGATGAGTTTATTACCTAAATGCTTTTACTATAGTCTTGTCTATAGTAAAGTAATTTACATAATTTTGAAATACAGTAAAGTAATTTACATAATTTCGAAATATTTTAAAACCAATTTATATAACAAAATTGTAATGCCTTGGTTTACAAGTACCTGTGACATTTTAATTGGGATTGACCTGATTCTGGGTTTTGATGATGGCTATACTCTACGGGCACATATCCAAGAACATTTTAAAAACTTGGAGATGCATACTCTTAATAAAATTAGGAGGTCAAAATATAATATAGACAAGGCCTATATTGGCTGAAAGAGAAATATCTGGGACTCACTGGCAACTGGGAACATTACTTAAACCTGTTGAATACTACACGATGTAGGTTAATTGGAAACAATGATAAAATTATTTGGTGCGGTAATGTAGAGACCAGTATGGTGACGGCCAAGAACGCCTATAATTCTATTATAAAATCCCTGTGCATATTTCCGTTATAAAATCCCCATGCATAGTTCCTTCAAACTGGTGGTATAAGTATTTATGGCATTGGCAGATATGGCTTAAGATCAAGTGCTTGAGGTGGTTTTCTTTACAAGGAGGATTAAAAACATGGGAGAACTTAGCTAAAAGAAGTTGGCCAAGTCCAAGCATCTGTTTTCTCTATAAAAATTTCCAAGAAACTTTGAATCACACTCTGGTCGATTGTATATTTACTAGAACAACTTAGTTTAAAACCATTTCCATTCTGGATTTGCATCAGACCTGGGGTGTGGGTATATTTGATCGATGAGTCATAAATCCCTGTGCATATTTCCGTTATAAAATCCCTGTGCATAGTTCCTTCAAATTGGTGGTATAAGGATTTATGGCATTCGCAGATCCGGCTTAAGATCAAGTGCTTCATGTGGTTTGCTTTACAAGGAGGATTAAAAACATGGGAGAACCTAGCAAAAAGTAGTTGGCCGGGTCCAAGCATCTGTTTTCTCTATAGAAATTTCCAAGAAACTTTGAATCACACTCTGGTCGATTGTATATTTACTAGAACAACTTAGTTTAAAACCATTTCCATTATGGATTTGCATTAGACTTGGGGTGTGGGTATATTTGATTGATGCGTCTTTGACTGGATAAAGTAGTGCAAGCTTTATACCTCCTTACCAGCTATTATATCTTGGGTTATTTGGTGCTCCAGTAATGCAGTATTATTTGAAGACAAAACTCTTTGTGATGATAGCATAATAAGATAAATTGTGATGTGTTAAAGGAAAATCACCCTGAGCTTATGGATTGCAGATTAAAAAACAAAATTAAGTTCTCTCCTTCTTACAATAAGCCGTTGGCCTTTGACGAGGCAACTTCAAATGGATTGTGTACTGCAGGTGGAATCATCTATATCAACAAAGAACACTTTTACACTTTAAAGCTAAATTGCAGTACAAGTACAAATATGAAGTCAGAGCTATTGGCACTGTGGGTGGTCCTCAAAGTGGTGAATTCCTTTTTTGAACTTTCAGTTTTTTAGTGATTCTAGGGTGACTATCAAATGGACAAGTGGAGAATTCAAACTAAATGTCATCTCACTTTTTCAGTGGTGTAAGAGAATTCAAGCTAAGATCAAACTATTGAAGAATATTTCACTTGAACATATTTCCATCATCATAATTCAAATGTTGATCTGCTATCAAAACATGCTATGGATGCTGCAGTGTGTGTATTAATTTGGGAAGAGATTCAGGGACAACATATCATTGAAAATGACATTATCAACATTTTCACATGAGTAGCTTTGTTGAATTGGTGCTAACTTGAAGTCATTTTTGTGATAAAATGTTCAAGCTTAGAATTTTGTTTTTTGTGTAAAGGAAGTCAAGATACTATTTGTTATCGAGTATATAAATCAACTTTAACTTTAATACTTGATTCTATATGAATAGGGGAGAGTTGTCTATTCTTGAACAGGGACCAGTAGTTTTCATAGCATTGGTCCCACACAACCACCATATATTGACACAAATAAACCCATAAATTAAACATACATATTCCATATTAAGTGCATAAAATATTGAAATTATGTCCAAAAATTGCCCATTAACTGACTAGGCCAATAGGTGTCAATAAATAGTCTTTATATGAAAAACTGTACAAAACATCTTGTCCCAACCAAGTACAGATCTGCTCAAGGATCCAAAAGTACATGAATAGCTAAATAACCCAACTCGTTTTTTCCACCTACTGCAAGGTACCTATCAAAGGAGGACCCACGAATATCTCTTGGAGCCCAAATATCCCAACATTCATTAAAACCTGTTCAAGCATCAGAAAGGATAGTTTCAGCCATAACTACAAGATTGTTCAACATTCCAACCCACTGTATAAAATAAATGACACCTACCCATTAAATGCACCCATTAAACAGATGGAAGCACAAGGATCATGAAACAGATGAAGGCATAGGGATCCACAATGACAAGCTCCCAGCCATTGGATCACTTTCAAATCAATCCACAACACACATTGAAATTTGAGAGATTGCAATCCATGTGCAACCTTCTTACCAACCCAATTCAATAGCAAACAACTATAAATGAACCACAACCCTTATGAAGATGCATTTCATAAATTCGACCTGCAGAGTGTGTGCACAGTTGCATTTCAGAAATTCGAACAACAGAGTGTGTGCACAGTGGAGGCATACCATCAGAAGTGTGTGCACAGTGGAGGCATACCAACATAAGTGTGTGCACAGTAGATTCAGGTTACTGTTTATGTTATTTATGTTTCTGTTTATGTTATTTCCAGTTATGTTATTCATGTTTCTGTTATAATCAGCTTCCAGTTTCCTTCTATATAACCAGCTTCCCTTGCAATGTTATTTCCATTTTTGTTATTTACATTTCTGTTATAATCAAATTCCAGTTTCTTCTACATAATCATCCTCCCTTCTAAATGTGCAAGTTGTTGCAGGCATGGCAAGAGTCAGCAATGCAAGGAGAACAAGTTGTCGACTGAGCAGGGGTGCCCAGCTACACTGCACCTCATCAGACGAGGAGAGGGTCGATCATTCAAATGGAAACAATGCTCCCAGCAATGTTGTTGAGAATGACAATGTGGTGGAAGAGGACATTGTTGTCCCACCACCAACCACACAGTCACTTCCAACCACAGTTCAAGGAACAAGTTTAGTCACCAAAATCAGTGCAATAAGAGGCTAGACAAAATAAGACATGCTAGCTGCTATTGATGATATAGAGTTCAATGGATATTCCATTCGTTATGCTGCTAAAAAACATGGAGTTGCTACCTCTTCAATACATTATTGGATAAATGGGCTCACACATACAAAGCGCAAAGGGCCTGTTACAGTTATGACTGAAGAGGAGGAGGCCGAGGTGGTTTAGTGGTGTAAGGAGATGGCTAAAATGGGACATGGGATAGAGCTGATACAGCTAAAATCCACAGTAGCTCAAATCTGTTAAGGGAGGCCAAACCCCTTCAAAAATGGGTTTCCTGGTAAGTCATGGTGGTTTGGGTTTAAAAAAAGGCATCCAGACCTTGTGTTGCGTACAGCTGAGGGCCTAGATAGAGACAGGGCTCTAAATCTACGGCCTGCAATTCTGACTAAGTTCTATGCCACCCTTTCTAGTGCATATGAGAACCATGGGTATGCTCCAGACCATATATGGAACTGTGATGAAACAGGTTTACAGGAAGGAATGAACTGTGGCATGCATGTAATTGCCAAGAGAGGGAGTCGTAATGTGCCAAAGATTTTTCCTATTAGTAGGGAGTGGATCACGATTCTATGTTGTGTCAATGCAATTGGTGCTTCAATCCCTAGATTTTATCTATTTAAAGGTAAAACTCAACTCAAAAACTATATACAGAATTGTGAACTAGGTGCATGCATGGCTACACATCCCCATGCTTGGATGACCAAAGAACTCTTTTTGAATTGGCTTACTCACTTTGCTGCATCTATACCAGGCGGTGTCTCACCTGTAAATAGACACCTGCTGGTTTTAGATGGTCATGGAAGCCTCATTGCTGTGCAAACAATCGAGGAGGCTAACAATTTGGGCATCCACCTGTTGACACTACCTGCTCATACCACTCATAGATTGCAACCCCTAGATGTCAGTGTGTTCGGGCCTTTCAAGAACTATTTCAGGGGTGAGTGAGCTTCGTGGTTGGAAAAGAATCCACGGGTGGAGGTAAAAAGGTTTGAGCTAGCCGAGCTTGCAATTAAAGCCTTTAAAAGGGCTCTCACACCTTTGAATATCAAGGCTAGGTTTAGGAGGACAGGAATATGGCCACTGAATTCTAAGGCTCTCATGCATGATACTAGTTGTAGCCAGGGATTTGATCTGAATGGTTAGGAAGAAGGGGATGTCCAAGCACATGTTGCTGTCCAAGAAGATGTGGAGGTAGAGGAAGACATTGTTGCTGCTGATAATATGATATCCCTCTCTCAAGGAGGACCATACTGTGGTGATGAAGAAGAATAGGTAAGTGAAACACAATATAAGAATGAATCAATTGACAATAACATGGAGGTTGTTACACCAACTGAGACAACTGCAACTTCTGCTTCTCATCTTCTTAATGTCTCTATGCAAGAAACAGTTGCAACTTCTGCTTTTGTTCATGTCAATGAAAACGTTGACCATGCACCAGGAAGCAGCATTGGAGAATTGACTTTTCCAAGCTAGGTTACCCCACCATCATGGCTGGCAGAAGCCATGATGAATTTGGACAAAAATATTGTCTCAAGGACAAATGAAGAAAGCATGAACATGCCTTCACAGCCAAGAGAATCGGAAGAAGAAATTGTTCATTATTTTGTGGACAATGGAAACCTGGAAGAAGATAGTGTCCACAACGAGGTTCCAGCTGAAGAGGACAATATGGTTTAGATAGAGCAGGAGAACATTGACCCAAATATTGAAAGGCAAGTGTCAAGCAAGGAGCAGCAAGTGTCAAAGAAGGGCTAGTTGCTTGGTCGGTTTCTAAAGCTATCGGTAGAGAGAGTGTCAGCAAAATGAAGACAATTTACAGCAGACAATCTTCGTCTATGCCGAAGTTCACAGTTACTCACCTCAGAGGACTATATAAAACTATTGGTTGAGTTTGAGCATAGGAAACTTGAAATCCAGGATTTAAAGCAAAAAAAGAGGGACTTAGCTAAGGAAAAGAAGGCTGCAAGGATTGCTGCAGCAGAAATTTGAGCATGGGAAAGGCTTGAAAGAGAGAAAGAAAGACAAGAAAAGTTTCATCAAAAACAAATGGCAAAGCATGAAAAGGAATTGAGAAAGGCTCAGCAAATGCTTCAAAAAAGAACAAGGGGTGGCAGAAAGTTCTTCCATTGATGCAAACATAGTGGAGGGGAGTAGGATGATGCCAAACACATTGGAACATCTTGCAGATAATACTCCATGTTTTCAAGACCTCCTAAACATCCAAGTCCCCCGCTATCAACAAGTGCGCATGCCCACTTTATTCCCTCCTACCAATGCAGGTGTCGGACATATGTATGATTATCAGGGGGCTCAACCTAATGCAGTGGTTAGTAGCACAAGTGTGCACTGTGGCTACTCAATTCCTCCATGGGTACAAGAAGCAAATTGGATATCATCTGGAGGCAACCAGCCACAACCTAATCAGCCATTGTTAGGTATGCCAACCAACCTGGCTCAAGCAGGAAACTCAACAATATTGGGCAGTGAGGATCTTGGACGACATCAAGCATAGGAGTGTCATATAGGGATGCCAAAGTTTTTGTTGTGACCACATTGCATTGTGGATTTTGTAATCACTGGGTCTAACTACTGCAACATGGCCATTTTGTATACAATCCTAGACATTTTTGGGTACAATCCTAGGTCATATCATTCCCCGATGTTTACGACATTGTAATCAGGGGTTTATCATAAGGTTTAATATACAATTTCATGGTTTCAACAGCAAGATGTAATGTTCTCCGATTAAACATTTCATTAACATTTTTTAGGGATTATGAATTTAGTTTGTTGGTTGTTTATGTTGCAATCATAGTTTGGGATGAATTATTGAAGGTTCTAGGGTTTATGTTGCAGTAGGGTCTATGGCTTATGTTGCAATAGTATGGGTTGAATTATTGAAGGTTCTAGGGTTTATGCTTCCGTAGGGTCTATGGCTTATGTTGTAGTAGTATGGGATGAATTATTGAAGGTTCTAGGGTTTATGCTGCAGTAGGGTCTATGGCTTATGTTGCAGTAGTATGGACTGAATTATTGAAGGTTCTATGGTTTATACTACAGTAGGGCATATGGTTTATGTTGCAGGAGTTTGGGTTGAATTATTGAAGGTTCTATGATTTATGCTGCAGTAGGGTCTATGGTTGATGTTGCAGTCGTTTGGGCTGAATTACAACCATATGCCCAAAATTCAAAGGGATATAGAAGAATCCCAAGACCACTATAATAGCTTCATCCAAGATGATATCGTGGGCTATGGTTTATGTTGCAATAGGGTCTAAGGTTTATTGAAGTTTCATAGTTTGGGCTGAATTATTAAAGGTTCTATGGTTTATGTTGCAGTTGGTTCTATGGTTTACAACTCTTGACCCATATATTCCTTAAACTAGCAGTTAGGAATGGGGTTGAACCATTGCATGGGTGTGATACCCATCCATTCGATGCTAACTATACTGCAACACGGCCCATATTTCTATCCTATTATTAATAATGCTTCTATAAGGAATGTTCCATGGAGGGCTCTCATGCATGACTTATTACACCTTAATACAGTATCATACTAATCAACATAACAGGCCTAAATTAGATCCAGTTTATGTACATTCCTATAAACAAATTCAATATCCTTTTGAAGGCTAGAACAACAGACAACAATAATCAAGCCAACAAACTGTTTAATAAAACTATGTCTATATAATGCCCATAATGCAACAACTAATTTACCTTCTTCTATTTTGCCCATAATGCAACAACTAATTTAACTTCTTCTATTTTTCCCATAATGCAAGTTATTGGCCCATAATGCAAGCAATGGACTGATAAGATGCAGTAGATCACTTCATGTTAATGGGTAAAAGTAAAAACTGCATCATACACTTGTAATTTAACAATAGCAGACAACTTGTAAACTGCATCAACAACAGTAGATCATAAGATGGAGCAGATCACTTGTAAAATGCATCAACAATAGCCAATTTGGCAAACTTGCTGATATCAACAACTGAATCATGGGTATTCTTCCAATAAAATGAGACAATGGAAAAGTCACTGTTGTCAACTGGCATCCATCCCCTATATGATGCAGTTTTTCCTTTTAACTATTACCATTCTACTGCGACAAAAACCAACAACAAACTAAATTCATAAACCAGATAAAATTTAGGGACACTGCTGCAACATAAACCATAGAACCTTCAATAATTCATCCCAAACTATGATTGCAACATAAACCAGCAACAAACGAAAATCATAAACCCCAAAAAATTTACAAACCCTGCTGCAACATAAGGCAGCATAAACCATAGAACCTTCAATAATTCAGCCCAAACTATGATTGCAACATAAACCAGCAACAAACGAAATTCATAAACCCCAATAAAATTATAAACACTACTGCAACATTAACCATAGAGCCTTCAATAATTCGGCTGAAACTATGATTGCAACATTAACAAACAACAAACTAAATTCATAAACCCTAAAAAAATTTACAAACCCGGCTACAACATAAACCATAGAACCCTCAATAATTCAGCCCAAACTATGATTGCAATATAACAAACAACAAACTAAATTCATAAACCCTAAAAAATTTACAAACCCTGCTACAACATAAAGCATAGAACCTTTAATAATTCAGGCCAAACGATTATTGCAACATAAACCATTCAACAAACCAAATTCATAAACCCCAACAAATTTATAAACCCTGTTGCAACCTAAACCATAGAACCTTCAATAATTCGGCCCAAACGCTGATTGCAACATAAACAAACGACAAACTAAATACATAAACCCTAAAAAATTTACAAACCCTGCTACAACATAGACCATAGAACCTACTGCAACACAAACCATAGAACCTGTAATAATTCTACCCAAACTATGATTGCAACATAAACCCTAAAAAGAATTTAGCTGCAGCTACAACACAACCTTCATTCCTACACCCTAAAAAAAATTTAAACGCAGCTTCAACATTGACCACAAAGCCTTCAATAATTCACCCGAAACTATGATTGCAACGTAAACCATAGAACCTTCAATAATTCAGCCGAAACTATGATTGCAACGTAAACCATAGAACCTTCAATAATTGAGCCGAAACTATGATTGCAACGTAAACCATAGAACCTTCAATAATTGAGCCGAAACTGAAACACTAGAACATTCATAAACCCTACTGCATTCGTAAACCATTCATAAACAAATTAACAGGAGCATAATAAACCATTCATAAACCCTACTGCATCATAAACCATTCCTAAACCCTGTTGCAGCATAAACAAATTAAACCCCTAATACCACATAAAAACCCAAATGGTCCACGAAATCACCAGAAGGTTGAGAGTGTTGAAAAACACTGATGCAGGAGTGGCTGGTAGGAAACCTACCAGCGCCAGCGCCACCGAAGAAGTGTGAGTAGGAACAGCCTTCGCCAACGCCGCAAGCAAGAAGGGACCAGCCACTGCCGTGAAGAGGAAGGGACCAACAAAACCACCCGAGCAGGAACTCAACACCACCACCACTGAACCGATGAAGCCTACTAGCGCCAGCGGTAGCGCTGCCGAAGAAGTGCGAGTAGGAACAGCCTTCACCAATGCCGCAAGCAAGAAGGGACCAACCACCGCCGTGAAGAGGAAGGAACCAGCGAAACCAGCCGAACAGGAACCCAACAACACCACCACTGAACCGACAAAACCCTCCAACGGGGTCCGCTGCAGACGAGTCCATGGGCATATTGTGAGCCGCGGGCATCATAACCTCGTCAATGTCGGGAGAACCAGTAGACAGTTCAAACCACAGCAACAAACGTCATTGGTCGGGGAGAAATGCACCACCCATCTGCCACATCACAGAAGCACAGCAGCACAGTAGCAGAACCAGAGGCGGAGTGTTCAATAACCGGAGCAGGAACGAACATGGATGGGGGTGGCTGAGCGGCCACGGACAGGGCTTGAGCAAGAATAGACGGGATGAAAGACCAAGTGCGGGAAAAGGGCCTGCGAAAGGACAAAAAACCCACCATAAAGTGCGCTTTAATGACACCAACAACCACGACTCGTGGCGCTGCCAGCTGGGCCCGGTCACGCCACGTGCCGAGGTGTTAGCGTAGCGTGGGGGAGGGAGCCACGTGGGGTGTCCAATGACTGGCATCCCTCCCCTAACAATAACACGTTTTTTTTCAGCTGGAAATAATAATTGAAAGAAACAAAAACCATACTCACCCACGACGGGCTATTCATGTAAAGTACATGCTAACCATTCCAAAACCATTAATGGACTTGACCAAAATGACGGGCTATTCACCGACCATGGGCTATTCATGTCAAGTCCATGCTAACCATTCCAAAACAATTAATAGACTTGACCAAAACCATTCTGGAAGTTGAATATAGATTATATGAACGCCAGAGAGGAGGACCCTTTCTCCCACGCCCAGAGCTTGGGTTTCGATATCCGCTCCGCTCAGATTAGCGATGGATTGCCCTTGGATTTTGATAGATCGTTGAATGCGGAGGAGTTTGTAGAATCCATCGAGACTAATATGTTGCCGCAAGTTGAAGAGCTGATCGCCCATCTAAAGGAGAAGGAGCCTCCCGTACTGTGTATCATTGCTGATAGTTTTTTCCTTTGAAGCGATCGCTTAGCAAAGAAATTTGGGATTTCGCATGCTTCCTTCTGGACTGAGGCAGCAATGGTCTTTTCAATCTATTATCATTGGGATCTGCTGGCGGAAAATGGCCATTATCCATTTTTGAAGAACGGTAAGTTATTTTTCCATTAGCTTCTTGAAAGGAAGAAAAATAATAATTCTTGATTTGATTTATTTGAATGAGAAAGATGAGTTATTTGAAGTTTATAGTTTGAAAATGCTTAAGTTGTCAAACTTGTTTTGTGGTTTTGCAGAGGATGAGCATGAAAACATAATAAACTCAATACCTGGAGTTTCGGCTTTAAAGATAACAGATCTTCCATCTCATTTTCAGGAATTGGATGTATCAAGTAGATTAAACGAAATACTATATGAAGTATTTCAATCGGTTCGAGGAGCCGATTGGATTATCTCTAATACTGTTGAAGATTTAGAAATCCGAAGTATTGCAGAATTACAGTTGAGAAAGCCATTTTGGTCTGTCGGTCCTCTGCTTCCTTCAGCCTTTCAAAAAGATCTCAATAACGAAGCATCACGATCCAACATGTTGCTGGAATCCGACTGTAGCAGATGGCTGGACTCTAAGCCACAAAATTCAGTCATCTATATTTCTTTCGGAAGCCATGCTCATGTTTCTAGAGCCCAGATAGAAGAAGTAGCCATTGGATTACTTGAAAGCAAGCAACCCTTCATTTGGGCACTTCGTCCCGATATCATTGCCTCCGGAGTTCAAGACATACTACCAGAAGGATTTATGGAGGAAACCAAAGATCAGGGTTTGGTAGTTCAATGGTCGTCTCAGCTTGAAGTTTTGTCTCATCCTTCGGTGGGTGGATTTCTTACACACTGTGGATGGAACTCCATTCTGGAGAGCTTATCATTTGGAGTCCCCATGTTGGCGTTTCCGTTATATACAGATCAATTCACAAATAGATGGCTGATGGTAGAAGATTGGGGAGTGGCCATGGATTTGGGTGGGAGTAGCAGGAGCTTCCAAAACTGCAAAATGCTGGTTGGAAGGGAAGAAATAGCAAGAACCCTCCAGAAATTCATGGATGAAGAAGAAGGGAGAAAATTGAGATTGAAGGTCGAGCCTATTAGAGAAGTTGTGATGAAGGCGGTGATGGACAGAGGCACCTCTGATAAGAATTTAGATTTGTTTGTTGAAGCTCTAACAGCCAAAAGTCATACTTAAGTTCGAAGAATATCTACACAGTCTATGCCATGACTGGATCCACAGTTCTATTTGTTACAGGTTAATTTCGGTACCTTCTTTCCTTATTTATTGAATCGTTTCGTACCAGTCAATCTGTTTGCTTAACATGAGAAAAATCCCATGAAATCTATTTTCCCTACCCAGAAGAATTGCATGAAATTGTAAACTTTAACCAAGAAAGAAATAATTGGGCTCTTAATCCCCGCCGTATACCAACAGGTTCAAAGTTCTAACTAACAAAAAACAATCTAGTCCTGGCTAGTTCTATTTGTTGATCTAGCTACAAACGGGATAGTGTGCTTGAAGTGTAAACTACCGCTCTAGGGAGAACCATAGCAGGTTGCAAAAGCTACGAAGTAAACTGACAAGGAACATCTGGATTCTGAACTAATTATGAAATATGGACATGCCATAATGTCCCAATATCTTGGAGTAAACTTCATTTTTAGCAGCAATATCATGCATTTTAGCAGCAATATCATGCATTTTAGCGGCAATTTACACAACACTAGTTTCACCAAATGGTAATCCCGAGTCTATCATATTAGTTGCAAACAAAGTCAAGCTAGAGAAAAGAAGATGTTCAAACTATACATCCTGAATAGGAATATAAGACGGCCACGAGTCTAATGCAATGCTATGAAGAAGCTCTGGCTTTCTGATAGTGCAGGGTGGGGTTCAATTCCCCTGCACTCTTTCGCATGAAGAAAAAAAAAAAGAGTTATATATGTCAAATCCTCTAAGAAAAACACAATTTTAATATTGACCAAGCAATGTTATGCAGATTCAATCAGCCAATATTTTACATCTCTATATAATTATTAGAAAAATTAAAAGTAGTTAATCTACATCTCTGAGTATTGTAATAATAAAATATATATAAATTAAATAAATTAAGATAAACCTTATATAGATTAAGATCTATATAATGTTGGATTGAGAACAGTATACTAATCTATATAGCCTTTATCATATTATTGCTGAATGTCTGTTCTCTATCCTAGAAACAACTATAATTTATAGTAGCATAATTTAACTGTATGTGTACTAAAATTTGAAACAGAATTAGTTGAATATTAGATATAGGTATAATGGATACTTTACTGGTAGAAAATTAAATTTTTAAAACCAATTTTAAAAAATCAAACTTTAATTATTTTTTTATTAAAATAATTATGTGATAACTAGTTGTTGTTTCATTTATGGTATATTTGTGAATAATTAATTAAAAGTATTATATATAAGCATTGTAGATATTTTATTTTTATTAATGCTAGATTTTTTCATTACTTATTTTTTTCTAGTAATATTCATAATCAAATTATGCTACTATGCTATATGATGTTGCTGCATGAAATTAGATGAACTAAACAATATTAATGGTTAGGTTCATATTGATTCATCATTAAGTTAAATGTGATGAAGTGACATGGTTACTTAAGTCAATTTTGATAGGGATGTGATTTTTGCCAGTCAAATTGAAAAGCTTTTAGAATTTGTACAATTAAAATAAATAAAACAAATGAAAAAAAATATGTCATTTATGATGTTAAATTTTAAAGCTTAATGAAAAGGTTGGATATGACATATCATAAATACAAAAGATAAATTAGTTAATAAATAGAAAGAAAAATTGAAAAGCTTTTAGAATTTTTACGATAAAATAAAACAAATGAAAAAAGGAAATGAATTTGTACAATCTAAAAAATAAAACAAATAAAAAATAAAATGGTATTTAAATTTTAAAGCTTATTGAAAAGGTTAGATATGACATATCATAAGCACAAAAGCTAAATTAGTTAATAAATGGAAAAGTAGATATCATGATAGTAGATTTAAAGATAAGTAATTGAAATTTTTTTAGAGATATAATATAAATATAAATTCAAAAAAAAGATAATTATCTATATAAAATTAATAAAGTATATAAATATAATAATTACAAACTAAGTAGTGAAACATAAAAAAAAAATAAAAAAAAACATGTATGAAATGCAAAATAAGATTGAATAAAGAAACAAGAAAATTGAACTTTAAATTTTGT
The DNA here is from genome assembly GCA_027924585.1 of Larix kaempferi. Lineage (NCBI taxonomy): Eukaryota > Viridiplantae > Streptophyta > Pinopsida > Pinales > Pinaceae > Larix > Larix kaempferi. The sequence goes on along the minus strand of BSBM01000636.1, from coordinate 1,403,607 downwards.
AGAGTTTATATATATCCGAAACTTTTGAAGACAACTTTTATAGCAACACAAAGAACAACAAAGACCTTACAAACCAAGATATATATGAAGAGAAATAAAAGATCATGAATATAGATTAATTAATATATGGAAAAGAAACTTGAAAAGCTTTTAAAATTTGTATAATAACAAAATAAAAAAGAATGAAAAAAAAATGAATTTGTACCATTTAAAGAAATAAAACAAAAAAAAATAAAAATAGTATTTATGATGTTAAATTTTAAAGCTTAATGAAAAGATTATGACATATCATAAGCACAAAAAAATCAATTAATTCACAAATGAAAAAGTAGATATCATGATAATACATATAAAGATAAATAATTGAAAAATCTATAAAAAATAATATAAACAAAAATTCAAACAAAAGGATAATTACCTATATAAAATAAAAAATAAAAAACAAAAATAAATAAAATATATAATATATAAATATAATAATTAGACACGGAGTACTAAAACAGAAAAGAAGACAAGAAAACATGTATGAAATGCAATGCAAAGCAAGATGGATAGAGAAGCAAGAAAAATGAACTTGACCTTACAAACCAAGACCAAGACCAAGATATCTACGAAGAGAAATAAAAGATCATATAAATTAGTTAATAAATGGAAATATAAATATAGAAGATAAATAATTGAAAATTTTATAAAAATATAATATAAACAAAAATTTAAACAAAAGAATAATTACCTATATAAAATATATAAAAATAAAAATAAAATATATAAATATAATAATTAGAGAATAAGTATTAATACATAAAAGAAAATAAGAAAACATGTATGAAATGTAAAACAAGACCGAAGAGAGAAGCAAGAAAATTGAGCTTTAAATTTTGTAAAGCTTATATATATATATCCAAATTTTTTGAGAGAACTTTCATGACAATAGAAAGAACAAAAAGGACCTTACAAACCAAGATATCTATGAAGAGAAATAAAAGATCATATAGAAATTAAGGATTGAAATAACTTAAAACCAAAATGTATCCAAATCTTGAACACCAACATTCAAACCCTACTACACCAACATTCAAACCCTACTAGGAGAAAAGATATCTTACAAATTTTAACTTCAATGGTCATTGCCAACCCATGGAGTAATCTCGGTGACACATGGAGCTTGGTGAATGCAAAAATGCAAAACTGGACACATTTTTAAAACTACGAAATGTACACATTTGACTAAGTGACACATGGAACTTGGTGAATGCAAAAATGCAAAACTTGACACATTTGGCTTTTCTGCATAAACCAAGTAAAACTACAGAATGTACACAGTGATCATGGATCTGTGCTTGTGACTGCTTTAACTTATCGGTCACTATTGTGTGCAAGGGATTTGTAAAATTGGCCGCCATTGCATCACAAAGCATATGAGGGAGCTTTTATCGAATTATTATGGTTAAAGATTGGATTTATTCCCACTACCTCGAATATTTTTCTCCTATAAATGTGTGATAGGATGGGTTGTTTTATTATTATATGAAATTACTGTTTAACTCTCTGCTAATGAATGATGGTAATATTAACTCCTGAGTGTTGTGTTTCGCTTAAAGGTATATAATAATATGAATGCAATTTTTTAATATGATGATAATCAATATTCACATGTTATGTTAAATTATGGTTTTTATCATAATTATATATTTGTGTTTATGTGTATGTGTGTATGTGTGTATATATATGTGTGTGTATATATATAGACAAATTATGGTTATATTGGACATGGATGTGGAAGAAAAATGTCATAATGTAATATGAAAAATATCATACTAAAAATTAGAATAATGGGAGTGCTAACTATTACATCCTAATAAAAATATTTTGGTCAATGCACTGGTGCAGGGAGGGATGCTTGTGATCTCGCTGGTGTTTTCGCAATAATCTCAACCTAGAGGGATCAAAGCTTACGATGACCAACAAAGGAGGACAGCTGATGGTGATCCATGGCTACGGTGATGGGTGGTGGAGGGAACTCCTCCCCTATCGACAAGACTGCAGGGGTTCAAGTTGGAATTTTAGCGAAAATGGGAGGAGAAGGGTTGATTAGGACCGAAGTGACTTGAGGGATGATCCCCGAGGGGAGGCACCCTGTACAATGCATGCCCAAGTCGGATCAGGTTCCTACCATGAAGATCAAGTCGAATAACTTGAGGGAGAGCATTCAATACATGAAATATCATGCCCTGATTGGCAAATTTGTGGGGATGCTCCCATTAGAAAAATCGCTAATTTTGTGGATAAATTCTACCTAGAAACCCTGCAAGCACTATGATTTGTATCTAGGGTCCAATGGTTTCTTCACCATTAGCTTTATCAGTCTTACAGATTCAAATCATGTGATGGATGGGGGGCCATATTTTTTCTACTCGTCGGGTCTTTTTCTCTGGCCCTAGAAGGAAAGGTTCTGTCTAGAGAAGGAGGATATGAGAATTGCACCAGTCTGGATTTGTTTGTGCTCCCTTCTGGGGGAATATTGGGATCCCAAAATTTTGTTGGACATTGGTAATACTCTCGGATCTTTCATTAAAATATCAGAGAAATCTAAGGCCCAAATATACACAACGTATGCTTAGATCTCCATCTACATGGATCTCCTTGAGGCTATTAATTTGACTTGGGAGGATGAAGATTGGTTGCATCCTTTAGATTGTGAGCAAATCCCCTTTCGCTGCCATCGATGCCATGTGTACGGGCATCTGTTCATGGATTTCCCTCACAAAAGTCCCCCCCCTCAACCAAAAAAATCAAAGGAGGTGGATGAGCAAGGGTTTACTAGGGGACCATGTTAGTCCCAGAGGTAGACTAGGTTGAGATAGTGTATGCCGAGGCATGATAAAAGATAATTTTTAAAGATATTAGAGCTATATCTTATACACAATGTATTTCAATTTCATTTTTGAGGTTTCTTTAAATTTATAGGTTATTTACAATTTCTACAAATGTAAAGACACAATTGTAGAGGAAATTTATAGCATGTCACAGAATATAGAAAATGATGAGGGAAAATTTAACAGATGAAATACTAGGGTTTTTCAAGAAGTGACTATGAAGAAAAATTTATTGAATCCAAGACAACATGAACATACTGAGCCTTGGGATTAGGAATTCAATCATTCTTACACAACTATAAAGCAAAGCGTAAGGAATAAACGAAATGCGGCCAGATTTTTATCTGTATAACACCTACAAGAAACTCTTTGTAGCTCTGAACAAACATAAAATATTTAAAAGGAATAAAAAAGGATTTTTTTTTTTTAATCTCTGGTATAACTTTTAATTCTCTTTTTTTTTTAATCTCTGGTATAACTTTTAATTCTCAACCACTACAAGCATCACCGACATCATAATAAGATCAAAATTGTTGCATCAAACTTCTATTAATCTGGTGAATCTTTACATATAGACACAAATGAAGTAACAATGGATTCACTTAATAGAGGAAACACATCTCTGAAACATTGTTGTATCTTTAATCTCATACAAATCCAAATTACAAGCTCAAATTCTATCTCTCGACTCTACAAGACTAGATAGAGATACTCTCTCCCTAAAATTGCCAACCCTTTAGACTAAGTACAAGTTACTTTATATAGAGTCTCTAAGTAACCGAATTCAGTTTTTTCATTGTAACAGAATTGTAAAAAGACTTGATTTAATTTTTTACAAAAATTGACTTGTTACACTTGTATTTTCCAACATTCTTTGTTGAACTTAGCATCTTTAATTCTTCTTGTTGGAAGTCTTCTTTTTTCCTCTCATGTATATATTTGGTTGGCTAGGAGGCTGTCCAATTGGCATTACTTGAGCAATACCATCGTGGTTGATTTGGTACATCATTTTCACATTGGTTGGCCCTGCAGGTGGCGTGGATAATTTGGAAATTGACCTGGTACCTATACTAATAGTTGACTTGCTGCCTGACCAGATTGTTGGCTTGAAGATTGACCTAATGGTTGTCCTTTTGATGTCCTAGGTGGTAGCACATGCTTGTGATACTGTACAACCATCTGCCAATCCTTCCCCAATGGGTTCTTATGAGTTATCAAGGATTCCAAATATATCCCTGCATTGGTTCTTTTTTCATAAGAGATTGGTCCAATCTCTTGGAAACATTTCTCAACCCTACCCAGATTTCAAAACAGTTCTTGAGTCTTTCCACTGCCTATTCCCCTTCAATTTATCCTTCCAATGGTTATGGAGGAAATTCTTCCTTCTTTTAATTTAGATGTTCTTTAAAGGTGTCCTTGGGATAAGAATCTCCATTTCTATCCCATGGAAAAGTCTTTCCCAGATTCAATACATCTTTGAACAAGGATTTGAAGTTACTTATTTCATCAGCCAATTGTTTAACATTGTCCTTCATTCTGAACATGAATGTTTGTTTCATGATCATAGATCTAGTTATCTTGATGATTTGAGTTTTGGTGTCAATCCCTTTCTCAACTAACTATCTTTTGGTTCGACTGTTCAAGTAATATATTACTTCTAAGGCTTGTTTAGGCATATTTTCTAACAATTTTTCTACTGATTTTACCTCTGTATTTGCTTGTGTTGTCATTTCTAATTCATCTTGAATAACCTCAAAATAATCCCACTTTTGCATAAACCACTCACTAATTTTCTCCCAAACATTTTGTGTTATCCTCCTTAAGAGTTGCTCTCCTTGGACATTCATTTGCAAAGATATTATTTTGCTTTTTAAATCTCCTATTTCTTTCTCCAGATCTTTATGTCATCCTCCCTCTTACAAACTTCATTCTCTAGCTCGACAATCCTCCTATATTTTGTCTCAATCTCCTTTTAAGCCTCTTTGAGCTTGCCACCTTGGTCATTATCCTCTTGAATGGGTTGAGGACTTGACCTCATATCTTCTTGGTCTTCCTCCATTGCATATATATCTATGGACTTCAAAGGGACAATCTTTTGCTGATCTGTTGTTGTAGGACAACTCTCTGCTACTATAGGCTACTTCTCTATTGCTTCTTCCATAGATGTTATTGTGGGATGACTTTATCCTGGAATTGCAAGAGTTGATGTTCCAACATATTTCCCAATGGATATTTTATTCCTCTCTAGATTCATGTTGGATATATTCCATTACAAATCATCAATCTTTTTTCTTCTTTCCTCAGATAATTGTTGGTACTCTAGTCATACTAGCATAGAATTGTTCCTTCTCTTCCTGTACTTATCTGAGCTCCTCAATTTGGAATAGTTCTATGGTGGGAATTTTCAATTTATTCCTTATATTGGCTATCTCATTATCCTTTTTATAAATAAATGATTTGATATGAGATCCATCTAATGGGTCAGCTGCCAATGCAACTAGCTTTGCCTCTAGCGAATTTATTGTGATTTGCTTTGCCCTAGTTGTCCACTTCTCCATTTTGTATAACTTCTCAAACTTCGCCAAGGCCAATTTGAGCTTTCTCTCCTCTTTTTCTGATTTTAAGATCTCTATGCAAATCATATCACCTGTTTCTTGTTGAAATACAATTTATCAAGCTTACTAAATTCCTTGAAATTAACAATGTGTTTCTCATCTCTCCAATCACTCAACTTGACAGGTTTGGCTATTTTGGGTTCAAGAAAAAAAAACCTAAATGTGTCTTGATGATGATCAAAAACTGATATTAACCTTCTCCCTGCAGTTGGGATCTCTTGTCGTAGATCCTTCACCATTTTCAATCCCCTTTCTCTAATATTCTTGTAACCAGTCTCGATTTCTATTTTCACAAGTATTGGTTCTCTTGATGATGATCCCTGTATCTTTTGGGGAACTGTGAACTCTATAGAGGTTTAGTTAGTGTATTGAATTGGAGTTATTCTTGGGATCTCTGGTTTTTCTTTCAACTCAGTGATCTCTCTTGAAATTTCAATTGATTTTGGCACCTCCACCAATGGCTTCTCATCTTCTTCAGCTTATGTTCCATCCCTTTTAGGGTCTAGGCCCTGCTCAACTTGATCAATGTCCATCCCTTGAACTTCTCTAGCTATCCTTTTCTTCCTTATTAACTACTCTTGTCTCTCTTTTTCTTCAAATCTTTTTAAATATTCTTGGACTTCTTCCCAAGTCGGTTTATTAGCTATTTTCTCTGATATTGGTCTGGCTTCACACACATATGCTGAATTTTTATTTTTTGGCCTTTGTTTTGAGACAATTTGGTGTGGATCATAAGATTGTTTCTCTGCTTTAATGAGATTGAGTTGACTTAAATACTCCTCCACATATTTAGAGGCATTCATTCTTCTTATGATGAGAGGACCCACTTATTTTGGTAGAAAGAAAGATCTATGTTGCCTAAAATTCTTGTAATTTAGCTCATCTAAGGACAATCCTTGCCTCACATATTCCATGGCAATGATTCTTGGGGTTAGGAAATTTGACAGTTTATATGGCTCCTCTTCAAAGCTATAAACCTTGATAAATGTGTGGTCTTCATAAAGGAGCCAATATCCTATTGAATCTATGAGGTGAACTGTAAATGATTCTTGTTATCTGGAAACATTCTTGGGGGTGAGCTACCAAAAATGAAGCTATATGTAATGCTCATAACCTTATCTGTAAACTCTGTGAAATTAGAGTTGTCAGCTCGTCTAAGGATGTTGAGTTAGAATGCTTGGACGCTAACATGGACAAATCGACTTCGTGCAAATGGTTGACCTGGTACACTGGGTCTGTTAGGAGCACACATGAGATTGACAAGGAAATAATAATTTTAAATAGGGAAAATATCCCTTTATCTGTTTTGGGAGACATTACTTTCCACATTGGATTTGGAGTTGGAGGTACTAGGAGGCATCATTGGGACCCACATGACAGGTGGCAGATGGAGAGGCAAGGAGGAAAAGTTGGGACCCACATGACAGATGGTAGATGGAGAGGCAAGGAGGAAACATGGGGACCCACATGACAGATGGTAGGAGGGGAGAGGGGTGAGTTGTCACAATGGTGATCTTTCAAGCGCTTTGGGTGAGGTCATGCGTGGATACCACTTCTGGTTTCCCAGGTGGTAGTGAGCAGTAAAAGAAAATTGTGCTCAAGGAGGCACGACCAGTTATTGATGAGCACGTGTCCTTGGTGATTTTGAGGAAAACATGCACTCATGTCCATTTTGGGAAGGGCGTATCTTATCAACGAATTTTAGATCTCCACCGGTGATCTACCTTGCGCCCGTATAAAGCTGCATGTACACTTTCCCACTTTAACTTTCTTGCACTTTGTGGGCATGTTTGATCTTTGGACCGTCAGATCTCCTTTGATCTAACATCTCAGTAGCATTTAGTAGTTAAGCACTCTTTGTAAATCCTGAGGTCATTCGTTGTTGGTCACCTTTAGGCCTCTGGTTCATTTTGATTTAATCCTTTAGCTCCCAAGGGCTGAAGTAAACTCTGCACATCATGCTAAAAGATTTCGAGGGGTATTCTTACATGGAGAAAAATATCAGTACTAACATCAACTCCACGGGGACAGTGACTTGCTTCGTAAGAATATAAGAACAATAGATTTGTGCCTTTTTCCATTAGGATATGAATTCTTCTCCTTCCATGAGATTTTGATCACATTGAACAGAATTTTTATCTTGACCAATTATTTATATACATCAAACTGAAAATGATAGAAAAGTAAAGTGTCGAAACTTGTAGAAAAACAAGTAATAAAAGACTACTATTCTACTATGTACGTAATATTTAGAACTTGGTTTCAATATAATAAAAACAATTTCAGAAGCTTTCCATTGACAACAACTTCTATCAGATCACCCTCTAGTTCATCAAGCTTGTATGTATTATTTTCCATCACTTGAGCGATGATGTAGGTTCCTATCCACATATTTTAAAACTTTCCATGTTTCCCTCTATCTTCTCTCCTTGCATCCCATTTCAGAACTAAATCTCCTAGGTGGAGATCTCTTTCCAAATATCTTATGTCAAAGGTCTTCTTAATCCTCCTCTAGTGTTCTTGTAATTTGATGTTTACCTATTCTCTTTCGTATTGTAATTCGATCAGTTCATATACCCTTCTCACCATACTATTTGGTTCTTATGTTTCCTGTTGAATTAGCTTCAACACTGGTAACCCTAATTGAATGGGTAGGACTTCATCCTTCCCATATACTAGATGAAAAGTATGTGCCAATTGATATTTTAACACTTATTCTATCAAACCACAATGCATACCTTGGATTTACATCCCATGCCCTTTTGTTCTCTTCTAACATTTTTTTAATAATTCTTAGTAATCTTTTGTTAGATGATTCAGCCAAACCATTTCCTTGGGCATAATATGCAGTAGAATGACCTAAATCAACATTCTATTTTCGACAGAATTTGATCATTTGGCAGATCTAAAAGTAGGATCCTTGTCAATAATAATCCTTTTGGGACACCCAAATCTTGAAAAAAAAAATTCCTCCAAGAATTTCATGATTACATTTTCATTTGCTAATCTAGTGGGGATGGATTCCACCCACTTTGTGAAATAATCGGTAGCAGTTAAAATTCATCTATGTTTCCCACTGGAGTTAGGATTTATTTCTCTAGTAAAATCTAAACCCCATTGTTGAAAAGGTGTTGAAGTTATGACATGCCTCACGGGTAGGGGCTTCAAATTATGTTTTCATGCAAACATTTGACATTCTGTGCAAGCCCTCACAATACAATTTGTATCAACAAATAATTTTGGCTAACAATATCCAACTCTCAGGACTTTGTAAGCTGTGGATCTCCAAGCATGGTGAACCCCACATACTCCTTTATGAAATTCTGCGATGATGCCTTTTGTTTCCTCCTCGATTATACAATTCAACAATATCCCTTAAGGATCTTTCCAGTACAAATATTCATCTAATATGAAATAGTTAACTACCTGTAAATTCAGAGACCTTGCTTGTGATTTTAGTAGATAATCATGACATTTTAAATTCACCAAGTAGTAAACAATGTTTCCATACCAATCAGATTCTTCAAATTTTCTATTCACCTTAACTATGTCACTCTAAGAATCTTGAATATCTCTTAGCTTCTCTTCTTTTGTTAGTTCTGAAATAAAATTAAAATCTAATGCTTCACAATTTGACTCAGCCAACAACTTGTCCAATCCCTGCCCTTTAACCAACTTAGTGGGTTTGATTTCTAGATCATATTCCTGAATTTTAGCAATCCACTTGCCTCTTCTGCCTTCATTATCAGTCTGACACAAAATATCTTTAACTGTGCTATGTGGAACATATGCAATTATCTGAGAATGTAAAACATAGCATTGAAATATTTCAAAGCCTTAATTGTGGCATAAGCATGTTTCTCCATGAGATTCTACTCCAATCCATCATCTCTGAGAGCTTTACTAAAAAATGCTATGTGTTTTTCATGACCATCGCAATTCTTTTGCAAAAGAACAGCTGCAATTGTGTGAGAAGAAGAAAAATAAAATATCAAAAATGGCTTTGTGTAGTCAGGACTAATGAACACTGGTGTTTCCCCAATGGCCTTTTTCAATGTTTCGAATGCTTCCCTTGCTTTCTTATTCCATTTTACATCATTACTTGTTTTGAGCATGTTGGTAATGGTTTTAATCAATTCAGCTAGATTAGGAATGAATCTTCAGAAGAAAATTATCCAGCTAATAAATTATTGTACTTCTTTCTTATTTCTGGGGACCTCAAGCGCTTGTATGTCTGCCATGCTTTCGAGATCTATCTTCACTCCATCTTTAGATACTATGTGTCCTAGTAGCTTACCTTCTCTCAAGGAAAAACTAGACTTCTTGGGGTTTAGAGAAAGGCCATATTTTTCTGCATTTTTTGAAAGTTTTCTTTAAATGGGATAGATGTTCCTCATTGGTATTAGAGAATACAGTAATATCATCTAGATATATAACTATGAATTTCCCTCTTTCTCCAACAAATTTTATGTCCATGGCATGTTGGAAAGTTGTACCTACATTCATTAACCCAAATGGCATCTTATCATACATAAAAGTTCCCTTTGTCTCGACAAGTCCCAACTTGCAACATGTATAAAAGAAAATTATGAATCCCATTAATTATTTAAACAATTTTAAACTAAATTCAAAAGCTAAAATATTAAACTTATGAAAATAAAATTGAAAAGAATAACAATTATAAACAAAATTACCTCACTCCCAATATCCGTGTCCATCAAAGGACCAATATCCCCCACTATGGTCTTCTGCTTGACTGGACAAGTACCAACCTATAACATGTATAAAAGAAATATGAAGATCTCATATTAATTAAAAAAATTTAAACTATTAAATTAAAAAACTTAAATAAACTTGTGTATTAAAATTTTAAAAATTAATAGTTTATAAACAATTACCTCACCACCAATGTCCATATTTCCCCGTGTTTCCTGAAATTTAAATTTTGTTAATTAATAAAACATTGTGTAAGTAAAATTAAGCAGTTCACTTAAAACCAAAACAAAAAAAATTGAAAATGTGCTTACAAGAGACGAATATCATAAAAAAATTTGGAACCTAAATGAACCTGCATGGATAAAACCATTTTCAATTTCAAAATGTGTTCACATTAACAATAGGATACATAGATTACTTAAAATTCTAAAAAAAAAATACAATTTATTTTAAACATAAATATAAATTTGTTTAATAAATATACCTCTCTAAAATGTTCTTCTACATTTTCACTAGTGGAGAATCGAAAATCATGTTCATTCAACAGTCTAGAAAACTGCAATCAATAAACATTTACGTAATGTATTTATTATTATATATAAAAATATACTTAAAGTCATAGATATAATGTAACGAAAATTTCAATTCAAAATGAATAAAACAATTATAGATTGTATGTACATAAACAATATACCTCTCCTATACTCAATGTGTCATGGGATAGGACATCTAAAGTTGTATCGCGACAGACCTTGGCATAAGCCCTAAGATATTCAATGCTCATTGCGTCTACCTCCTGATTGGTTTTGTAAACTAAATTTTGACGAATAGTGGCTCGAGCCCTCTCTCGAACCAATCCCACAACAAATCCTACAAATTTCAATGTTAATCCTTCGGCAACATAATCCCTTGCAGTTGTCCCAAGTTGGGATGTGGGATCCATCTCCGATTTTAAAGTCATAAGCGTAGATGGGAGAGATATCTTGAGTGGAGTGCTAAGAGTTGTGGGATCTCTAAGAGCACATTTTCTATCATATATTCACCCCTTTCCAACTCCATAAAATCTAGAATAAATATCAGTATAGTCTGGCTTCATATTTAAAAAAAACTATGCATAAAAAAATCTGACGAAATAATTAGGAATCTTGTCATTCTATGGAAACCTACAATAGACTACAAGGAACCGATCATATAATAGATGTGCAAGTTCAGGGTGCTTGAAATATTTCTCTTTCAATATTTTTCGCTTTAGTCATTCTTTGAAGTTAAACATTGAATTGGCTTGTTCTTTGGCCACTCTCTCCTTCACAACAGCCCACTTGTCCAGACCCATCACTTATTCCCTTCTCCTTCGCATCAAGTCAATAAAACCATTTGTATTTGGTCTGAGACCATCATATACCTCAATGAATTTTTGCAATGACCGCAAAACAATCTACAGACTTTGTTTTCTTTCTGGAGGGAGATCCAAACTAGAAAGATCATTTTGCAACTTGTCATAGTGATATATACAGCTCTCAAGGGTCATTTGTTGAACACCACTTTCCCATGGAATCTCCTAAGGTATATATAAAATGGATAATTTTTTATGGGTGTACAACCCACATCTAGTTCAACATATGCCCTCCTTGCTCGACCTTCGTCCCTCTATGTAGAATTACGAGCCTCTTCTAAACCTTGCTCTACTTCAAAGACAAACATAGTTGTGTGTAAACATACAAACTTTTTGAACACACACAAAATTACAATTGATACATGTATTAAAACATAAATGTTCTTACCAACAAAATGTCCAGATCATCGTTCTCCCATAGAAAGATATGGGGAAATCATATGTGCCCCTTTGGCCTAACTGGTGATCATATGAATGTGAAGTATACAACAAGCTTGAATCTCGAGGTGAATCCGACAACCTTCGATTATCAGTTGAGACACCAATTCCTAATGACCCATGATGACCTCCCCTTAGAAGATGTCATTGTACTGGTAGACCTTATACGCTTTTTCCTCGAAGACCCCTCTCTTAACATTTGATAAAATGTCTACATCTACACAACTATCAACTCATAACATATTCAAATTTTACATGTTTTTATATTTAAATATTCCAAACTTTTGACATCCATACAAAATTTCACATTTTGATTTTACATTTCAAACATGTATATACATATAAAGAGTAATTTTAGTATTGAAACCAAATATGTTTTAGGATGTCTAGATAAAGGTTTTTGGAGTGACTGTTGATAAGAAGTAAGAGACCAATAAATAAAAAGAAATAAGGGGGGAAATATTGAATTGATCTAAGTTGGAAAATATTTTAGATAAAGAAGACTAATCCCATAGATCTACCTAAGGGCCTTTGGTATAGTTTTCTAATGGATCCACAATCTAACTACCTATCCCTAATAAACTATTGAACTAATGAACTTAGGTAAAATATTAATATTATATTAATTCATGTAGCCTAAGGATGTCCAAAGAGATCTGCAAGTATTTTAATTCACTAATAGGAACTTGGTTGTTGTAGTTGAGAATCCTATAGTGTTAAAGCTTGATTGGGTCCAATAATGAGGTGTGTAGAGGGATGGATGAAAGGCTTAGGTGTACTAGTAGTTGTGTAAAAGGATAATTCATATACTTTTCATAATTGGAGAGGAAGTAGGTGTAACACCAAGTGTCATAAGTGCCTAACACTATTTTTGGTAACGTATCCCTAAAATTGAATGAGAGGATTAAAGGGTGGAAACTTCATAAAAGACTATGTCAAAAAATGAACTAATGGAATTCAAGTAATTTGACACTATTGATGTCCATCATTATCTTAGGGATATTATGGTGTATTCATCCTAGGTTGCAAGGTATGAGGAGTAGTATGGAGATGAAGGTGCAAAGGTCAAGATAAATTAGGTTTTGGTAGCTACCATTGTTAATTATAAAAGTTCTCAATCCATCCTTAATCTAATAGTTAGGAGACAAACATATATCAATGTTTTCAAGGATGATACTGATTTGGTCATTAAGAAGTAGGATTAAGCCCTCAAATGAGGCATTATATAGAATTAAAGTTTGAATAATGATTAGGAACTTGGTTTTCCAAGGAGTAGTGTTAGGATTGTGACAGAAGAAATGACATATAGGTTGAAGGTGAACTAAATGCAAAGAGAAATGATAAGTTCTTGGTCTAAGTCAGCATAATAAATAAATTTAAAAAGACCACTTCCGTTCTAAACACCTTTACTAAACCAATGATAAATTTGAGTGTAAGCACCTTTAATTAAAATTTGAAAGAAATGAACAGAAAGAAAGAAATAAATATAAATATGATAGGACTTAAAAATGATAAGGAAAAAAAGAAATAATAATAAATATAATAGGAATAAATAAGAACACTAAAAATAGGTGGGACCCCTTTTTACCATTAAACTATTCATTTGCCTCCTTGTTTCTACAAAATATAAAGTATAAGAACAATCATCATCATTCATCAACCTTGATTCTATATCATTACAAGGACCAAATATGGACAAAATATGAACAATGTGCTCAACTTGGAATTTACTACATAACTTCTTCAATACACATTTTCAAAATTCCAAACTTGTCATTTCCTCAAAACATTTCTGCAGTAATAGTCAACGTGACATTTTGAACTTATAGTCTGATCGATATGCATTAGTATTAGACAAGTCCAATTCATACATCCTAAATAAACATCTCCAATCCTTATTCAATACTGTTATGTCATACTAATTTTGTTGACCAATATAGGAACTATAATAGAAGGAAATCCAATGCAAAAGAAATATAATACGCAGTGGATTTCACTTAAAGTCATAAAAACTTATATTGGCATTCGGAAGGGAAACTCCACTTTATCAAAGGATGCACAATGATGATCTTGAATCTAACTAGCACTCTAATCGTCCATTTAAACAATTTTTTAAAATGCATCCAAAAATCTTTATCTTTGTCCACTCAATAAATGCAATTGACTTGAGATAGAATCCATGTAGAATGGTTTTAAATGGAACTAGAGGAAACTTTCAGAACATTTGATTTCTTTAACTCTAAACACCATTGATCACCATAAAATATGACACAATAGGAGGTATAGGATTTAGATCAAACACAAGATTTCAATTTTGGTGCTCAATCAACCATTGTTGTAATGAGAATTCAACATATCTTTAAAAACATTCCTTTAAATAAGAACACATAAACCATAAATTTGTTTCAATCGCAGTCAACCAGTATGAGTAATTGAACTAGGGTTTACAGTTTCGGGACTGAGTAAACAGAAAATCCACAATATGTTTCTTAAATATACTTCAATCCTTCAAAACTCATAATATTTCTATCATAATAATGAATTGGTAATGAACTTCCCCATGGATTACCATCATGACACGGGACATGAATAACCAAACGAAATGCACAACTATGCACAGATCTCAACAATCCAATAATAACCAACCTCAACCATGCCAAAACACAACAAAACTTCCCGCATATCATCTTCCAAAATAATATGCAAATTCTATCATTATAAATAAGCAACCCATCTTCATAATGAATTTATGTGAGTCATGGACACTATCAATCAACCCATATAATTAAACTTCAGCCAACATAACAAATTTTGGATTTATATTATCGTAGGAGCGCCAAAATCACCACAGGAAAAACAATCACATAGAATCGATAACAGACTTACCTATAAAAATGAAGGTTGAATCTGGATCTCAAACCAAGCTCTAAGCTCCACGTCCAATGTCGGGAACGACCTCCTAAATCCAAAGCTCTACATGCACGTCCGGAAGGTGGAAGAAATAGATGGTACAAGGTGTCGGAAGTGCTAGGGTGCCAAAAATGAAATGACTGGGTCGCATGGTGTCGAAATGGTGAGGTGGCATGGTGTAGAAATCTCGTCAATGTGGCAGGGTGGCCCAGCCGATGGGGTTTTGGCAGACGGGGTCGCAGTAGCAGGGTGGCCCTACACTATTTGGCAAAAGAATAAACGACAATGACCACAGCTGACCATATATGTAATAGCCTTGTTTGAACGAATAATTGTTTGGCCGAACAATTGTACGGCCGAATAACTTTCCAAAAAAAAATCGCCGAAAAATTTCCCCTACTGGCAATGCCTTGCACACATTTCTAGGTCGCCATTAGTTTTAACGGTCAACCATGAAAATTTATTCAGCCATAAAATATATGAATTTATTCGGCCGAATAACCCCATTTATTTGGCCAAAAACATTTAAACATTCGGCCGAATAATTTCCACTATGCTTCTCCACCCGCAAACTCTCACGAAATAGACATGCATTTTCACAATTTCACCCAGAAGCAGTTGTTGATGCAATTCAATAAGTGGTTTCAAATTTCGTTGATCGAGTCAAAGACCCAGTCCCAGTTTCTGTGCAAAGAGACACAGGGTAAGGTTGTTGCAATTTCACTTTGAATGTAAGTTCTCATCAAGTAAAGGTTGAATGAATACTTTTTTGTTGTATTTAGCATCTCTAGGTACAAATCTAAAAGGCGTTTCAGTGGAAGAAATGTTGACCAGATATATGAGCTTTTTCCCATCATGGACATGCTCTCCATAGCTCCCTGGCATGTGCTCTACAAGCATTGTCATAAACGAGCCTGACAATTGAGTCCCTTATTTCTTCCAACAGAAAATTTGAAAAATATATGTTTAAAACCCCAAATCTCAATGGATTCAAACACATCTACTTTATTTAAAATGATATATTGTATAGACACTATTGAAATGTTTATAAAGAAATTTTTTAATGCTTGGATTTTGAACAAAAAAGAACAAGGTCGCTTGTAAACATGATGAACATCAAATTCACTTCATTGTTGGATTGATAAATGATACCCAGGAAGAATTTGGTACATGCCATCATTAATACATAAATCAACTACATTTGTTGAACAAATATCGGTCATTCAGGTTTGGTTTTTGAACCTCTACACGCTCAACAGGAAAAAATTTAGGGGCGAAATTTCACCAATTGGCTATTTTTGGGGTTTAAAAAAAAATCGCTATTTGATCATTTTTAGGCTCTAATATCGCCTATATTTACATAAAATGTGTTTTTTTATCATGATATTCGCCAAAATTTACAAATTTCAGTATTAAATTGTATGTTTCATATTTAATATTTGCCTACCTATCTATATATATGTTTTTCTCAACCCAAAATAATCGCCTAGAATACTACACTTAAGTATACTATTAGAATCCTTAAAAAATACAATAGCGCTTAATTAGGCTTTTAATTCTCCCTTGTCAAAGCTATTATCTAGATACTACTGAATGATCTGGTGGGTTATTCTTCTCTGCTCCTGGATTCACTATTGGAAATCTTGACTCAACTACAGTTGTTGAACATATATTTGTCATTCAAGTTTGATTTTTGAAGCACGACTCAGTAGACTCAATGCAACTATTATAGAATAGCGCTACATTAGCTTCAACGGGACTGTATTGGATATAGGCTCGATGCAATTGTTACAAATAGATATTTTATTTAACAGAGATATACTACATGGCTTAATGAACAGAGATATAGTGCATGGCTACTAGATGTATAATGCATTGAAATGTTTGTAATGCATTAACTTATTTGGAATAAAGGGTTTGGTTTGGGTGAAATCGGTCGACATGCAAGTTATGCCTCTATTTTATATGTCACGTTAAACAACTTACTCACTCGGACACCTACCCTTATTTTGTCTTAATAAATATACTTTCCATGTAGTCTTCAATTCTATGGTTTATCATTTGACCCAATTCCCAATAATGCTTATCTAACTACAACATTGCAAGGAAAAGTAAAAGAAGTTGAATAAATTTTTATTTTGAATTATGCTTCCAAATGTTAGAGCATCTATTGACGCTTAGATAGATGAGAGTAGCTTCCATATTGTAATAGTGATGCATGGAAAATAATTTAATTCCTTAATTCCTTCAAGAAAATCATTGCAATAAATGTATAAGGGTTTCCATTTATATGGAAAGTATTATGAAGATTGCATTATGAGAATTTTAGAATATGTAAAAGTATATCCAAATAATTCAACTACCTTATTAGTCCCTTCTCGCAAGCAGCAGGGAATATAGAAATCGATTTTTTGCTCCTGCATTACTTTGGCATTGTTACCAAAACGTTTTAGCCTAATTTTTAAGAGTGGTTTTGTCCTCTGACCAATAGGCAGTTTAGAGGCCTTATTTGGCCTATTTTCAAGGAACTCCAGTACACTGATACGGTATAGGGTGATATGACTTACAGTGCTACAGGTGTATAGCATGTGATGTACCATATGGTGGTATGTACTTTTAAGGTAGCAGGGCTCATAGGAACAACCTAGGTGGTTATTTATCCTACAATTCTATGCCTTTTACGAAACATTGCATCCTGCAGCACCTTGTATATTGCTTTCCTATCACATTCTTTAAAACAATATCCATAAGAAAAATAGCCCCTTCCCAATGGAACCTTTGTCTGTGTGTTGTTTCATATACGATCTTCCACCATCGTGTGAAGATTTGGCTTCGAAACAGGTAGCATAGCCAATGCTATGTCTTTTGAGTCATTCCAAGAGAGCCTAGGTGCATCCATTAATGCTATGCAGATCAGATCACAAAACACCACCCATCTAATTGATCTTCTGCATGTGTTATATTGTTGACAAATTCATTTTGTTTCTTCATTGGGTTCAACTATCCTTTGTGTGTTACTCTTATGTTCATCATCAAGGAGGTTTAGCAAAATAGATTATCTAGTTTAAGGTCAATGATTTGCACTAGAATGAACTATGTGATAAGTACCTTGCAACGAATCTAGGGTTTTTCCTATTCATTTCCCTGTGTGTCCTCCATTATGGTTCACATGAAGGGTGGTGAATTTTTTCCCTGACAACTCTTTCCCCATCTAGCCTGTTATGCCTCTGCTAGATACCTCTTTATCATCATTCATATGCTATCATTCCTCCTTGGGAAGATAGACATCTCTGCAATGATTTTCCTTTAGTAATGTTGCATGCCAATTTTGTTGTTTTGTCTCCCCTACATTTATGAATGTGAATACGTTGTGCATTCATTTTAAACCCTGCTACCCAATCATGCTTGGTTGTGGGCGTCGATAGAATGATACATGGGATTCCCTTGTCCACTACTTGTTTAACGATTAATGTTTGTTCTCTTTGCTGTCTCGTAGCTTGCCCCTTTCACAACCATGCAACCACATGACCTGATGCAGGAGCATCGACCCGAAGTCCTATCTTTTCTGAATGAGAAGACAATGCTATTTTTTCTGATTCCTTGTAATAGTTTCTAGAAGTCTAGGGTTAGTGATTGATTTCATTGTAATTGGTTTTGAGATAGAATTAGTTTGATTGTAATAATGGCAATTTTCCACTGATGTCCTCATATCTTGAAAGAGGTTGCTTGAGGATAGGTCCGTTATGTATAATTTTCTTTCTTTGTGAGTTTAGATCCTACTTATTCAGATCTGACAAGTTTGAGAAGTCTTATTTAATCACTAAATGTAATTGATCAAAGGGTTGTTGATGAAATGAAGAACAAAGCTTTAAGACTCTGTGTTTGATTGCATATTCATTGTATTCTTTCAATAACCAGAAGTATGTGTAAATTCCTTGTGTATGTGTGAATTGAGGGATATTAACAGAAATGCCCAGAAGTCGAAGTCTGTGACATCTTCAATCGAATACAAGGTGTGCGAAATTGATCGTTTCACTGATCAATTTATAGGATCAGAGTTTGAACAATCAGTGGATTGAATACTGGATGGTTAAGATCTGAGGAGGAGGATCAACGGTCCAAGATAGGTTCCAGAAGGACAAGGTACAAGCTTGTTAGAGCTATGGGAGATAGATCTCCGCAATTTCTAAGTGAACGTTCTGCATTTGTCCATAGATCAATGGACGAGAGAAGCCGCGAAGAGATCAACGGTTAGGATGACATCTCGCTTGTATACGTGAATGGGGGTTAACAAAATAAATGGACAAAAAATATCCATCAAATTAACCCTAAGCCAAATTAACCCCACCATTGATCTGACCTTCTTCCGATCCGACGGTTCAAAGAAGTTGCGGAAGGAACTCTTGCCGATCCGGTAGTCCAAGCAATTGTGGAAGGAAATTGCAGAAGTCAATTGCGAGGATGTTGCAGAAGGAACACCAGAAATTGCAGAAGGAAGGTGATTGCGGAAGGTCATGCGGAAAGGTGATTGCAGAAAGGATATTGCGGGAAGACAATTGTGGAACGCAATTGTAGAAGAGGATTGCGGAAGGCACATTTGTTCAACGCTCCACATTCAGGTGAGACCCGTAATTTTTAAAAAATCCAACTTACCGCCAGTTTGAAGTCCTCCCTTCAATGACTGCTGTGGAAGAAAGACTTAGTTGTTTTTGCTAAGTTTGGAGGTTATGCTAAACTTGGAACTAGATAAATCCTGGGATAGTAGATTAGATTGGTTTGGCTAGTCCATTCCTACATCAATTAGTATCAGAGCTTATTTCATAGCAAAGAGAAGGATTCCACCAAGACGAGGTCGAGCACATGGAGTTCCATTTGGAGGTGGTCAAGGAAGACGAGTTGTAGATGCACATGCAGATACGCAAAGAGAATTGAGACAACTCCAAACTAGGATGGAAGCTATGGAGAGAAGAAACCTAGGGATTGTAGATGTCGGTGATGAAGAAGAAACCTCTGAAGAGGAACCAGAGGAGGTTGCTGAAGAAGTAAAGGTATTAAGGATGTTGGTAAAGGCTAGTAGTAGGCCTAAAGTGGAAGTCCCCATGTATGAAGGTAACCTAAATGTTGAAGATCTCATGGATTGGATCAATTCTTTAGAAAAGTATTTTGACTTTGAAGATAAAAAGAAGGTGAAATATGCAGCAACCATACTGAAAGGATATGCATCCATTTGGTGGGATGAACTACAAATCCATAGGGAAAGAAAAGGTAAGTCCAAAATTAAAAAATTGGGATAAAATGTTGGGTAAAATTAAAAGTCAATTTATGCCTAAGGATTATCAGTTAACTCTCATCAAGCAGCTGCAAAATCTTAGAAAAAAAGGTATGACTGTTAAACAATATACAGAAGAGTTCTTTAGGCTGAGTATTAGACATGGACAGATACAAGGAGACATAGAAAGAGTGGCTAGATATCTAAATGGATTAAGATATGAAATACAAGATGTGATCATCTTATTGAATTTCATGACTGTTGAAGATGCTTATCAGAAAGCCTCCATGGTAGAAGAGAAGATACTAAGAAAACATAACCAAAAGAATAGAGGAATAAGTACAGCAAGATGAAAAGGATCTTCAAACATAGGAGAAAATTTTCAGGCTTCTAGGAATGAATCAGAAGGTTCCAACAACCAAATACCCCAAACAAGAGGATTTAGGGGAGGCAAATTTGGTGCTAGAGGAAGAGCCATAAACATAGAAATGAAATGCTATGCATGTGGTGAGATTGGACACATGTCATGGAGTGCCCAAGGAACAAACCGATAGCTCAGAGGAATGCAAACATTGTTGAGGCTCGAGAGGATTCCAATGAGAGAGCGGAGATGGGAAATCCTCTTGTGGAAGGAGAGTCTCTTATGATGAAGAGAGTTTTGGTAAAAACATAAAAAGAAGTACATGAACCAACACAAAGAAAGAGTCTATTCATGACTAAGTGCAAGTCACAAGGGAAGTGTTGCAAGGTGATCATTGATAGTGGTAGTACATACAATTTGGTCTCCACTGAGATGGTAGAGAAGTTGGGATTGAAGAGGATGAAGCATCCCACTCCTTATAAAGTGTCCCGGTTGCAGAAAGGACATCATCTCTTGTGAATGAGTAGTGCAAGGTGGAGTTACAAATTGGTACTTACAAAGATGTGGTATTATGTGATGTAATGCCTATGGATGTGCTCCATATACTCTTTGGAAGGCCATGGAAATATGACAGAAAGGTTGTTCATGATGGAAGGAGAAAAACTTATTATCTGGAAAAGGATGGAAGGGAGCATGTGTTGCTAACTTTGCAGGATGAAGCAGTTCAAGAAGATACAGGGTCTAGCATTTTGCTGATGACTGGGAAAGAACTGCTACAAGAAGTCAAGAAGGAAGAGGGGCTACATTTTTCCCTTATTGGAAAACCAAAGGTAGTTTTAACTTCCACAAATTTAGATGCTTTTCCTACTGATTTTAGGATCTTGCTTGATTATTTTATTGATATTATTGTGGATGAGCTACCTAATGCTTTACCTCCTATGAGAAGTATTATTCATCATATTGACTTAATACCTGGTGTAAGCTTACCCAATAAGGCATCCTATAGACTGGATCCTCAAGAGAATGAAGAGATTAAACAACAGGTACAGGAGTTACTTGATAAAGGTTTGGTGAATGGAATTTTGATTCCTTGTGCAGAGCCCACAGTGTTTATCCCAAAGAAAGATGGTGCATGGCACATGTGTATTGATTCCTGAGCAATCAATAAGATCACCATCAGGTACATATTTCCCTTACCCCGCATTGGTGATTTGATGGATTGTTTGAGTGGGTCCAAGTATTTTTCAAAGATAGACTTGAAGAGTGGTTACCATCAAAAAATAATTAGAGAAGGGGATGAATGGAAAACTGCAATCAAAACTAATAATGGATTGTATGAGTGGTTAGTAATGCCCTTTGGACTTGCTAATGCACCTAGTAGTTTTATGAGATTAATGAATGAGGTATTGAAGGATTACATTGGAAATTTTGTGATAGTGTACCTAGATGATATTCTAATCTTCAGTCAGAGTAAGGAAGATGATCTAAGACATCTCAAATTGGTGTTGGATATCCTACAGAAGGAGAAACTACTAGTAAATTTGAAAAAATGTAGTTTCATGAAGAAAGAGTTGATTTGTTTGGGTTCTGTAGTCTCAGAAGAAGGGTTGAAGATGGATCCAGGAAATATAAAAGTAATTCTTAGTTGGCTAATCCCGAAGAGTACTTTTGAGGGCAGAATTTTTCATGGTCTTGCAAGGTTTTTATAGAAAATTCATCAGAAATTTTAGTCAAATTTGTGCACCCATAATAGACACCTTCAGGGAAAGTAGACAACATTTCAAGTGGATAGAAGCAGCTGATAGAAATTTCAATATTTTGAAAAAGAATATCACTAAGAAGCCTATTTTGGCTTTACCAAGTTTTGACAAAGGTTTTCAAGTGGAGACAGATGCTAGTGGGATAGCAGTAGGAGTTGTTCTGAGTCAAGAACAAAGACTAGTAGCATATTTCAGTGAGAAGTTAAATGAAGCAAAACAAAAGTATTCCTCATATGACAAAGAATTGTATGCTATTGTGAAATCTCTTAAGAAGTGGAGGCATTACTTGATGCCAAAAGAATTTATATTATATTCAGATAATCATGCTTTGCAATTCATAAATAATCAACCTAAATTGAATAAAAAACATGCTAAATGGGTGGAAATTTTGCAGAACTTTAATTTTCTGATCAAGCATACAAGTGGAAAATCTAATAAGGTGATTGATGCCTTAAGCAAAGTAAATTTAATTTTACAGGGAATTAGTGTCAGCACTTTGGGATTTGAAAATTTGATTAATATGTATAAGGAGTATGTGGATTTCAAGGATATATATGCATCCTGTGAGAATAAGTTTCCTACAATATAATCCAATGGTTGGACTACATGATACAAGAAGGATTGTTGTTTAAAAACAGTAAGTTGTCCATTCTTAAATGTTATATGAGGGAAAACTTGATAAAGGAGAAGCACATTGGAGGTTAGTTAGGTCACTTTGGACAGGACAAAACATTTGCTCAGGTGATTACTTTTTATTTTTGGTCAGGAATGAAGCAGGAGGTAAAGAATTTTGTTGATACATGCAGGATTTGTCAGCATGCCCAAGGGAGGAGACAAAACACTGAACAGTATCAACCCCTACCTATTTCAACTAGGCCTTGGGATTCCATCAGTATGGATTTTGTTCTGGGATTGCCTAGAAATCAGAGGGGGAATGATTCTATTTATGTAGTAGTGGATAGGTTTTCAAAAATGGCTCATTTCAATGCTTGTAAAAAGACCAATGATGCAACAAATATTGATAATTTGTTCTTCTCAGAAGTTGTTAAATTACATGGTCTTCCTTTGAGCATTGTATCAGATAGATACACTAAATTTTTCGATCATTTTTGGATAAATTTATGGAAGAAATTGGGAACCAATCTTAGTTTTAGCTTTGCTTATCATCCTCAGACAGATGGTCAGAATGAAGTGGTAAATAGAATCTTGGGGCATATATTGAGAATTCTTGTTTATGAGCATCCAAAGCAGTGGGATTTAGCTCTTGCTCAAGCTAAGTTTGCTTATAATGATTCACCTAACAGGAGTACAGCTATGAGCCCATTTCATATTGTGTATGGGATGCATCCAAGAGGGGTGTATGAACTCAGAAATTTGGGAGAGTTAGGAATGAGGAGTGAAAATGGTGAATAATTTGCATATAGTATGCAGGAGCTACAGGAAAATGTCAAAAGGAAATTGCAGGAAAGTGTTAAAAAGTACAGACAGAAAGCAGATTTGAAGAGAAGGGAGTTTAATCTTCAGGTTGGATATTTAGTGATGGCATATATTAGGAAGGAGGGGTTTCTGAAGGGAACCTACAATAAATTTAAACTCAAGAAAATTGGGCCTTGTAAGATTTTGAGGAAGTTTTCTCCAAATGCATATGAAATAGAACTTCCTTCTGACCTTGGAATTTCCCCAATTTTTAATGTTTCAGATCTGTATCCTTTTAAATTTTCAGGTGTTCAGACAAAAGAAATGATTTTAGGTAAGGATTGCCAAATGGTATATTGGAAAGAACAGTTACCTCAGAAGGAGCAACCACATATTGAGGCTATACTTGACAAGAGGATTTCAAAGAAAACCAGGAACAAGGATTATTTTCAGTATTTAGTCAAGTGGAAAGGTCATCCATCAAATATGCAATGTGGATGAAAGAAATGGAGGTATCCAAGTTTAATGTGGACCTTGAAGACCTATTGAAGAGTTCCTTTTCTTCCCTGAAGTATGATGCAGGAGCATCGACCCAAAGTCCTATCTTTTCTACTTCCTTGTAATAGTTTCTAGAAGTCTAGGGTTAGTGATTGATTTAATTGTAATTGGTTTTGAGATAGAATTAGTTTGATTGTAATAATGGCAATTTTCTACTGATTTCCTTGTATCTTGCAAGAGGTTGCTCGAGGATAGGTCTATTTTGTATTTTATTTCTTTAGGAGTTTAGATCATGCTTATTCGGATCTGACAGGTTTGAGAAGTCCTATTTAATCACTGGATGTAATTGATCAAAGGGTTTTTTATGGAATGAAGAACAAAGCTCTGAGAATATGTGTTTGATTGCATATTCATTTTCTTCTTTCAATAACCAGAAGTATGTGTAAATTCCCTGTGTATGTGTGAATTGAGGGATATTAACAGAAATTCCCAGAAGCCGAAGGCCATGAAATCTTCATTCGAATACAAGGTGTGTGAAATTGATCGTTTCATTGATCAATTTACGAGATCACAGTTTGATCAATCCATGGAGTGAATATTGGATGGTTAATATGGGACGAGGAGGAGGATCAACGGTCCAAGATAGGTTCCGAAAGGCCAAGGTACACGCTTGTTAGAGTTGTGGGAGATAGATCTCCGCAATTTCTAAGTGAACTTTCTACATTTGGCCACAAATCAATGGACGAGAGATGCTGCGAAGAGATCAATGGTTCATACGACATCTTGCTCATATATATCAATGGGGGTTAAAAAAATAAACGGATGGGAAATTTCAATCAAATTCACCCTAAGCCAAATTAACCCCACCATTGATCTGACTTGCTTTTGATCCGACGGTCCAAAGAAGTTGTGGAAGGAACTCTTGCCGATTCGACAGTCCAAGCAATTGCAGAAGGAAATTATGGAATCCAATTGTAGAAGTTAGTTGCGAGGAAGTTGCGGAAGGCACACCCACAATTACAAAAGGAAGGCGATTGCAAAAGGTTGTGCGGAAAGAATATTGCGGAAAGGCGATTGCAGGAAGACAATTGTGGAAGGCACATTTGGTCAACGCTCTGCATTCAGGTGAGACCCATAATTTTTATAAAATCCATCTTACCGCCAGTTTGAAGTCTGCCCTTCAATGACTGCTGCGAAATAAAGACTTTGTTGTTTTTTCTAAGTTTGGAGATTCTGCTGAACTTGGAACCAGATAAATCCTAGGATAGCAGATTGGATTGGTTTGGTTGATCCATTCATGCATCATGAACTCCTGTACCGAGAGAAATGTTTTGTTTCACAGATGCCTACACTTTGCAGCCTCCTTTTGAGGGTTTAAATTCCCATTCTTAAGACCAAAACTTGATTATTAATTTGGTTGTTTCAAAAGTTATATAAAACAATGCCCAAAATATTTTGAAGAGACTTTTATTATTTTTCAGGGACTTGGTAGGGACTTGAAACTTTGATTCTTTCCCTTGTTCCTTCTATAAAATTTAATCCACATCAAAGTTGCCATTGTTGTCGAATGCTAACATCTACTATGACAAGTCATTGACGTCGACACAACTTCAACAAGTTCCAAATTCGGTATGGCTTCGAAAACTCTGCGACTTCAACAAGTTTCGTGACCTCACAGTTTTGCGACGTCGGCATGCAATGTCGACCAATGATTTGCGACTATCGAACTACGAAAAACTATCTATGTCTTCCAGTCAACTGTAACTGTTGAACTTCCAAACCATTCCAACTTCTATTGCAACTGAACGTAACAGGAAGGCACCCAAGCATCTGAACATTCTTTATAAGCATGTATAATATTGTAACATACATCAAGTCTTGATCTTACATCCAGTAATAGAGAAATCAGTTTGGATTCCTGCATATTGTTTGTGTGTATTTTTGTTTTCTACGTAGTGTATCCCTTCTTTGCTTATTCTATTTCTTAAATCTTCTGGCATAACATAGCCGACTCATTCAGTCGAACTGTTGTCTCCCTTGTGCTTCCTGGCCACGTGCAGATCATTGGTATCAGAGCAGTCAGTTTTGTTCGTGCTTAAGTTTTGTGTAGACACTTCCAGCGAAGTTACCTAACTTATGTCGGTTCAAACATGCTCGCAATCTCAGCAATCCAAGCAGATGCTACCTCCAGAAATGGAAGAAGAAACAAATGATAGACATGCAACCAACGAGACAACACAACTTATTGAGCAAGTGCTGACTTGACAATAGACTGAAATGTTCACCTAGTTCAATGAAATTCTCATGCGATTTTCTTCGACATCTGGAGGATTTTCGACGAGAATTAACTCTGACAAAACCAGCCCCTTGAAAGTGCAAATGAATTTGGACATACCGAATATTGAAGGCAAGATTGATGCGGAATTCGTCGATAATTGGTTACAGCAATTGGAATCCTATTACTCTGTGAATCAACTCTCGGAAGCTGACAAGATCACAATTGTAGCCTTAAAGACATCAACATCTGTGCATTGCTGGTGGGAGAACCTCTCGACAAATATAGAGAAAAGAGGAGACCCCATCGACACATGGGATAAATTCGTTGAACACGTCTGAAAGGAATTTTACTCGCCCAAGTACTTGGAGAAGCAGTATAAGAAATTCCAACAACTAAGGCAATGGAAAGACCAATCAATATAGAGTTACACTGACGATTTTTATCCACTCATGGATAGACTTGGCGTCCAAGAAAAAGAGAAATTACTTGTTCTGAAGTATGTTAGCGGATTGTCCCAGTACATTCAGCAGGAGATGGAATTTTTTACTGTCAATACGCTCGCGGATGCATTCCACTATGCTAGCAAACTTGAAACCAAGCAGAAAGGGAAAGCAGGCTTCACGACAAATCCGACATCAGGATGACCACCCGAAAAGAAGACATCAGCCAACTTCAACAAGTCAAAATCTTCTCATTCAACTCCGCCAAATCTTGATCACGACAAAAATAATTTTTCAGAAAAGGGAACACAGCAAACAACCACCGACCAAAAAATGGTGCAATTACCACCACTCATCTTGGCATGATACGTCTGAATGCAAATCCCGTAAGACATTTTTGGCAAAATTTTTGACATCCGACATCTTCGACAAGATTGTGGAAGCATATGATCCAGACGCAATGACCCTTCTGACATCGACATCGACCACTCCAGCAACCTCAACTATCGTCGACGAGGAGGAATGAGAGCGCCTATCCCATACACGGATATTGGTCCAGCACAACCTAGTACAGCTGATTGTGGATAACAATAGCCAGAAGAAGTTCATTTCTGAAGATTTTGTGAAGAAACTAGGTCTTGTCACCACTCTGCATCCTCAGCCTCACAACATCGGTTGGATGAAGGATGGACAGGAAATACAGATCACCTGACAATGCAAACTCACCTACTTCATAAATCCTTTTGAATATGAAGTACACTGCGACATGGAACCACTCTCTGTAGGCAACGCCTTGTTTGGGAAACCTTACCTATGGGATCGCCATGGAAGTTATCAGTCACGACTACAGAATGTGATTGTCAGATTCTGAAATCGATGGTATGACGTACCAGAGCGACGAACTACACCAATGGTCTCAATGATTTATGCTAAATAGACAAAGAATCTCATCAATCATGCTCAGAAGTTCACATTGATCATGATCAAACCACAACATTCTAGGAAGACTGCAGCGATGAGTTGACTCATAGACCAATGCAGCTCTCGATAGAAGCAGTTGATTGATAATGTTCTCTATGAGTGTTAGAGTTTATTCCAAGATCCAGGTGGAGTACCTCGACATTTCCAGGTAAAACACTCCATTAAACTTTCTCCTGCTTCTTCTTTGCCTAACGCATCTGTTTACAGAAGATCCATTCTCGAAAATGAAGAGATTCACAGACAAATTTAATATTTGATTGGAAAAGGTCACATCCGACTTATCTCCTCTCCTCGTGGAGGTCTATTCGTCCTCGTTCCAAAGAAATATGGGACTTGGCGCATGTGCATCGACTACAGGGCACCCAACAAAATTTTGGTAAAGAATCACTACCGTCTGTCGCGGATAGACGAGCTCAATGACTGTCTGAAAGGTGATCAATTATTTACTAAGCTCGACCTCAAGTCGGGATATCATCAGATTTCAATCAATCCCTCAGATGTGTGGAAAAATTCTTTCAAGGCAAAGGAAGGATTGTTTGAATGGTTAGTCATGCCTTTCGGCTTAACCAATGAACCTGCGACCTTCTTGCGATACATGGACAACATTCTGCGACCTTTCATCAGCAAATGGGTCATTTTCTATTTTGACAACATATTGATTTTCAGTCAATCATGGGAAGAACATGTCAAACAGCTTCGACAAGTCCTCGACACTCTCCAACAACATCGACTCTACTTGAACATGGACAAGTGCACCTTTGCGATGAACAGTATCAAATATTTGGGGTATGTAATTGACTTTGTAGGCATTCACTTCAATCTAGACAAAGTACAGATCCTCAAATATTGGTCCATTCCTCAAAGCATTTAAGAACTAAGAAGTTTTCTTGGTTTGGAGAATTTCTATCGATAATTTATAGTCGGCTTCAGTCACATAGCCTGGCCCTTGAATCAGTTGAAGAAGGGAAATGGAAAAACTATCTTCAAATGGACATCGACACAATAACAAGCTTTTGAACAACTCAAGCACAAGCTCTGCACTGCACCAGTACTTGTGTTACCTGATTTGCATCATCCTTTTTAGATTGAGACGGATCCATCGGACTATGCCTTGAGCGCGTTGATCACTCAGTTTGTTAACCCAGTCGCTTTTCATTACGAAACTTTTAATGACACGGTTAGAAGATATTCGATGTACGAAAAAGAACTGTAAGCCATTGTGCAAGCTCTCAAGCAATGGATGCATTACATCGTTGGCAAGGAAACGGTCATCCTCACTAACCATAAGCCTCTACAGTTTGTTCTGACTGAGTCAAAACTTTAGACAACCAGAAAACTCAAGTGGATTAATTACCTACAATAGTTCCATTTGGTGATTAAGTATCGGAAAGGTAAAGCTAACACCGTCGCCAATTGTCTGATTCGACCACCCATTACTCTCCTTTTCACAGTGATGAGTATGTAGGGATACGACACGACCACTTGGCCTCAATTGTATCAGGACCAAAATCGACTTTTCACCAGTCTATCGATAGCTTCATACTGACAAGTCGTCTATTTTCGACTACTTCCTGAAAGACACCTTGCTATACAAGCTTGGACAACTTTGTGTACCAACCGGTGAGCATCGAAAGTGGCTCATTTGGGATGCACACTAAAACACGACTGCAGGACACTTTGGAGTAGCAAAAAACAATTGCTATATTCTCCATAAGTATTTCTTTTGGCCTACACTTAAAACTGACGTCAACAAGTACATTCGATCATGCATGGTTTGTGCCATTGTTAAACCGCCTAATCGATGACAGAGATTGTACACACCTATTCCAATTCCTAGTT
This sequence comes from Larix kaempferi, assembly GCA_027924585.1. Taxonomy (NCBI): domain Eukaryota; kingdom Viridiplantae; phylum Streptophyta; class Pinopsida; order Pinales; family Pinaceae; genus Larix; species Larix kaempferi. The sequence continues at coordinate 1,373,817 of BSBM01000636.1, read as the reverse complement.
GACCATGGGAATCTATTTCTATGGACTACTTGATGGGATATCCTACTACCAAATATCAACACTACGTGATCTTAGTAGTAGTCGACAAATTTTCCAAGATGGTCATTCTTATACCATGCAAGAAGACCATGACAATGCAACAGACTGGTCAGCTCTTATTTACACATGTTTGGAAACACTTTGGTTTACCGAAAACCATTACTTCTGGCCGAGATGCCAGATTCATCAGCATATTTTGGAAGACTCTTTGGCAATAGCTCGACACATGACTCTCATTGTTGACAGCTTTCCATCCTCATACCGACGGACAGATAGAATTTGTGATTCGTTTGGTAGTACAATTGCTTCGCATGTACAACCACAAGCATCGACGCATATGGAATGAAAGTATTCCATACATACAACACCATTACAATCGTGCTCAGCACAGCTCTACCGGAAAGAGTCCATTTGAGATCTCTTACATATTTCAACCCTCAGTGCCTATCGACTTGATCAGCTCCTCGACACAGGCGAAATCCGACACCGACTACAGCCAGCGGGAAGTTAATAAAGCCTTGAAGTTTCAAGATCAGATTTGCGACATCAAGAATCAAGCACAGGAAATGTTGGAACGAGCAAACTCCAAAGCTAAGGCCCGACACAACAAGCATCATATTCATCATTCATTCCAAATTGGGGATAAGGTCTGGTTACATCTCAAGAAGGAGCGCTTCACCAGTCCATTTAAGAAGCTCAAAACTTTGCAATATGGTCCGTATAGTATTCTTCGACAGATTGGACCTACTTCGACCATACCATGCACCACTATTGGAACAATGACTTACTGATAGGAGAACCCGACAACATCAATCTAGATGTTTAGGAGCCTCTTCCTCGCAACACCATCATGGGACGACGAGTACGCCATACAAGGACGAACAAAATTCCCTTGTTTCAGGTTGCTAAAGCTAGATAGATCCCATCACAAGGAAAGTGGTACTATGCTACTGAACTAACCGACAAGTTTCCTCGCCTTCACGAAAAAACAATGGGGACCATTGTTTCTTAAGGAAGGAGGTTTGATCCACATCGCAGTTGGCATTGTTGTCGAATGTTAATATCTACTGCAACAATTCATCGACGTCGACACAAATTCGACAAGTTCCGACTTCGACATGGCTTCGACAACTCTGGGACCTTGACAAGTTCCGCGACCTCACAGTGTCGCGACATCGACATGCAACATCAACCTACGACTGTTGAACTACGTTAGACTGTCTCTATGTCTTCCAATCGACTATAACGGTTGAACTTCCGAACCGCTCTAACTTTTTTTGTAACTGAACGTAACGGGAATGCACCCAAGCATCTAAACATTCTATATAAGCATGTATAATATTGTAACATACATCAAGTCATGATCTTACATCCAATAATAGAGAAATCAATTCACATTCCTACATATTGTCTGTGTGTATTTGTGTTATCTGTGTAGTGTATTCCTGCTTTGCTTATTCTATTTTTTAAAGCTTCTGCCATAATAGAGCCGATTCATTCAGTCGAACTGTTGTCCCCTTCGTGCTTCCTGGCCACGTGTGGATCAAAATTACCTTGTTCCTTCTAAAAAATATAATATATGTCCTTTATCACAAAGGAGCATTGGATTTTATAAAAGTTATATTGAGCTTTATGCTTCCAAAACAAAGGGCATCCCACATGACAACGACTTCCTCCTCAGGCACAACAATTATGACAACAGGGACCGTGATGGCTGAGTGCAACAACATACAACGGGCAACACAAAGTTAGAAATATAGTTAATATTATACAATGGAAATTAACGTTCAAGAGCCGTGACTTAGTGATTAATATATGGGAATTTATGATTAAAAATAGAGAATCTTTACAATAAAATATTCAGTTAGTACATTATCTAAAATGGATCAAAGTCAATTTTTTTGCTTCTCTATCGTCGTGGCTCGCATACTTGAATTTTATTAAATTCAATGCTGCATCTCTATCGTGGCATGGCATGCACACATGAACGTGTAATTTCACTTTGGAGCGATATAAAAACTAAATTTATACGCGATCCAAATGGGAATGCATTTAATGACCAATACCTACTAAATATTGACCAGTATGTTATTTATGTCTTCACGTAGAGTTCGACATGGCTGTCGTTGAACAGGTCCATCTACGAATTTTGTACTACACCTGTAGTTCCAATGCAATGTAGTTATCCACAAAGCTACCTAGCATTTATCAATAAAGCTATGAAACCTGATGCAATAAGCTATACAACCTTATACAATAATTCTGCAAGTAATGCATAACCTAATGCAATAAGCTATACAACCTTATACAACAATTATGCAAGTAATGCATCACACCATCGCTATGCGATCTTGTGTAATATTGTGTAATATGACTATGAGAAAGTCTAACTTCTACCAACTTTTCCCAGCATGTTACAAGAAGTTTTTTTAATGGTTTAAAGGCTATATGTCATTTACATAATATTATCCACCGGTTGAATTGAGTGCAGCAAAGTCTATGTCATTAACATAACAATCGATGATTGAATCACTTAGAAGGACTACGGACATGGGAATGATATTTTATCATTTAAGCCCAATCACATTTAAATAATTCTTTCAAGGAAAAATGCTACTTCTATTATAAAAGAATTTTCATCTTTCATAAAAGTAATGCCACATTAGTTCCTGAAATGCAATCCCACAAATCATTAAAACTATGTTTCTTATTCTTTTAATTATCTATTTACAAGTCAAATTTGAGTTCTTTGCAATATCATAAGACTTCACTTTTTTTTCTATTAAAATGAGAAAAAGTTAACCATCCTATAAAAGGTTGTGGATATCTATAAAACTTTAAATATCCATCAACTTGGATTTTTCATGAAACTGTCATGTATAATGGAGATAATTTGGTAAATTTGTTTAAAAATAAAAAGAAATTGAAAATAATGAGACATTAATGTATTCAAGAGGCACTATCTTGAGAAGCCCCACGTCACAAAGTTTAGGATTTTAGTTAGCTACAAATTCTCACCCTACTCACCCTATGAAGTAACGGTGATAACATATGCTATGGCTACGCTTTCCCCTGCCCTATCACTCGGCGATATGTTCATGCAAGCTCCATCACAGCTTCATCATAATCCGGTTGCCACACCTCTCAGAATGATCAACAAATAGAAGAGGGCCGATTGAAGAGAAAATGGGCTAATCTTGTTTTCGTCGGCCATGAAAGCACAAGGAAAGACAAGGCATTATAAGTTTGACCTAAGATTGCTGCTTTGATAAAGTATGGATTACTATGGATTTGTTTTAAAAATAAATATAATTGTGTTAGCCACTTTGATTTTGATTTCGGTTAGGAAGGTAATATAAGTTTGACTTGAACTTGCTATTTTAATAATTTATTTCTTTGTGTGATTTATGATTTATCTCTATTAGTGAAAAATGTTTGTATGACAGAAAGATAATACAAATTCCACCGTAGTGACACATATCTCACACTCTAACATACCTGTTTTTTCAAGAAACTGGTTAGCACATGTTTAAGTCATGGTTAAGTGCTTTAGTATTTAATGATGCTTTCCAGCTAAGCTAAGGAGGTACATTTTTGAAGTTAAATAATTTATATCCAATATCTAATAATACAAACTCCAAATACTCCAAATAGTATTAATGTTCTGTATCTAAAGACTTAAACATCACCATACCTTTATGTCATACAATTACTCATATATAAACTCCAAGTTGTATAGTATTAATGTTCTCTATTTAAAGAGTTAAACATCACCATACCTTTATGTCATACAATTACTCATATATAAACTCCAAGTTGTATAGTATTAATGTTCTATATCTAAATACTTAAACACCACCATACCTTTATGTCATACAACTAGCATTTGCCCCTTGAGGGGCAAAAATGAACACCGGTAGGTAAAGAGGAAAGTTAGAAGGAACAAAAACATAGGCACAGGCAGTGAAGGATACTGGTAGGAAAAGAGGAAAGTTTGTAACAATCTCAGATTACAAAGACATAGGCACTCAACCCATAACAAAAAATAATGTTAAGTTCATCAACACAGTGAGCCAACTACAATTGCTTTTCGCACAATCTCTGTAGTAGCAATCTCAACATTATAGATTACTACTATATCTGGAATATATAAGCAATTTGAAAAAATATTTCTGCAATAATATCAATGAAAACCCAAATATGGAAACCCAATTGCTTTTCTTCATTATGTTTGCTTCAAGAATGGAAGATATAGTGGGAAACCCAAATATGTTTCTTTCTTCTCATTGAGTGTTGTTTGGGATTTCTACCCTATAGTGAGGAGATGGACACTACCAATTGGGTGGGGTTGACAGGTAAACACATTGATTATATTGCATTTAGTTACTGCAAAAGAAATAGATTGGGATTGAAAGACATGCATCTTTTCGAAGTTTGATCCTAGCTTTCGCTCGGTCTTTCACTTGATCTCCCGCTTGATCTCCTTCTTGACAAACCTGCAATACAAAAGATACCTTCCTCAGCGTATCTTGACCATATAACATATGATGAAATTATAAAACAATTTAACATCAACTATAATCAAGAATAAAGCCAAATAGACATGCAATCCAATAGATATCTTATTTGGGACAGGAAGGGTGTTTCGACCTTTTTATTATCAAATAAACATGAAATCAATACAATATACCTGTCATGTAGAGATGTTTCTGCAACTGGATCCTGGGCTCCTGCTCTTCACTCTGACTTGGAACTTTCCTCCAGCATAACAATACTTCAATCCTTCTCTCAATATTTTATGACTATTATGAGTCTCTATCTTTGTCTATCTTTTGAGCATTGTGAGTAACCCCTCTCATGGATCCTCCTTGTATTTATGGGACAAGGTAGGAAGTTTAGATTGAGAAGTGGTTGGATTGGAAGGATGGGGAAGTTGCAAAACCAACTTCAACTAATCCCAATTCGTCAAATTAATATATTTTTGATTTCATCTTAAGATGTACATGGGTTTCATATAACAAGAGCAGCATACAGGAAGCAACTTTTGTCCTTTACAACATGCGTCTACAACTTTTTGGGAGGTGTACGCTGGTTTCGCTTGAGGAGAGTAGGGTACAGTATGCAGGTCTTGTATGCAGAGAGGGGCGTACATGTGGAAAAAGCAGGAGAAACTGCAATCTTTTCAAGTGAGGAGTGTACTTTTGGCAACAACTCATCTGAGGCAATCTAGCTCTTCCATCCTTTGTGTCCTTTTGTGTGATCTACAAGGCAAGGTGATCACAGGATGGCGAAGTGCAGATTTGACCTATAACAGATGCCCCCTAATGTGTGAGGTCAAAGGGAAACAATGGCCGAAATACATTATAAGTCCAAGTCAAACGAGGAGTAAGAAACCGCAGAACCAAGTCACAAAAAACACCTGAAACAACAATCAAGGTTAGCGAGCAATTACAATCTTGACAACATATAGATGTGTAACATGATCTCCGATACATAACTAGGAGATGTATATATAGAGCATGGCCATTGCAATACAAGCGTGGATCCATGTCAACAAAGAGACCATAGCCATAACAACAAGCTAGATCTATGTCTCATAAAGAGCCAAAATGAGTGAGGCTCAGTCTTGCGCAGCTTGGGGAATAACATAAATATAGTGATGATATCATAGTCCCAAGGTCTTCATCCAAAAAAACCCAAGGTACAAACCCTAACCATGCGAATAAATGAGATGAAGTCGAACATGGGGGGTATCGTTTGATTACTGGTTATTGATGTATACCGTTAACAAACGTGAGGAATTCCATCGATAATTATAATGGGGTCCAAGGTACCTAGTACGATCCAACAAGTGTGAATAAGAGGACTTGAAGTTGAAAACTTGAGGAACCTGGCGAATAAGAGACATTGATGTATTCTCATTTATTCAACAGGGAGGGAAACTACCACTGATGACTACAATCCCCAAGGTACTAACCGAAACTCTAAACTTCGTTCCCAGAGCATAATGAGCTGAGGTCGATGGGAAGAATTCCGCTAGAAGGGAGGCATTAATGCATCCTCCATCATCCAACATGAGGAACACTCACAGGTATGAGCTGATGTGGAGTAGGACGAGTAACAAGATGAAACAAACTGACACTAGGATGACTGACACATGAAGTCAAGATAAACTGTAGAATGGCCAACACAGGTTATATCCTTGAACAGTGAGCACGACACAAAGTGACTTAGGCAGTTTTCAACATAACGGGGAATGATATAAGTCTGCAATGTAGAAGACATAATAGACCCTCCATATGGGTGGAATAATAACCAACCAGTGGAGTAAAAAATCGGAAATCAGGTTCACCCTAAGGTCAAAAACTAAAAATCCAACTGACATGAAAGAATCAAGTAGGTGCCATGTTCAAGGACATGACTGACTTAACTGCCTTTGAAACTGAAAGAGATGCGATACACCCTTCTTATTCTCCTTATTCTTTTTGGTAAAAGAATGTTCTTCTTGTTTATTTAATGAGTCTAAGAAAAATAGAAAACTCAATAGGTTCAACCATGTAAAAAGTTTAACGAGCCCATGGGAGGAAGACTCGGGACCTTCTTCATTGTTTACAGAGTTCGAAGAAAAGATAGAAGAATACTCTATAACTGATCTCTGGATTTTAATATTGAGCCGAGATCTGTTCTTGCTCGCCAGTGTTTTCAATTTTAAGGAGTCTGAAAAACTTAAACAATAACTCCATACACCTACTCGTGGATTTTAATATCGATCCCAAGTAGGTTAATGCTCGCCGACGTTTTCCTATTTATAGAGTATGAAAAACTTAAACAATCCTCTATTTACCCTCTCGTGGATTTCACATCGAGCCCGAGTAGGTGAATGCTCGCTTGGTTTTTTCATGTTTAGAGAGCCTGAAAACCCTAAAGAGAGGCTCCAAAAGGCCTTTTTCATATAGTTAGTCCCCTCCCCCGAAAAAGTATAAAACAATGAGAGGAGAACTCTTCTAGCCAGATGTGACTAGAGTATTCCTTTTTCGTATGTAATCCGCAAAGGTATAGAAAAGGGTTAAACTTATACCTAATCGGATGGACCTTCAATTCCTTTAACGAGCTTGAAGAGGCCAACTTTTCTCGACAATCTTGTTTAGTTTTTCATAGTCAAAACAAGAGCTTAAAACGAATTAAAAGATATCTACTAGGATCATATGTTCATGACCTGCCAAAAAATGTGATCTCAATAATCTAGTTAGTAAGTGGCGATAAAATTTCTCAATGAAATAATAAATGATCAATACAACGTCTATATTGGTCCATCAATGAAGAAACTAAGTCATACCGGTTCAATGCCTTGGGAATCTAGTGAAAATTTGAAATATCTAGGGTAGAATTACTTCACCAAAACTTGCAAGTATTAGTGATTAAATAGGACCCTTTAAGACAAATTTGAAAACTATATACTTTTTCAAAACATGGGTAAAAATTAAACTCACTTTTATATAACTAGTTTCAAATTAGAAAATCAAATATCACAATTGAGAATTTGAGGGCAAGAATTGGAGCAAACCCTTGATCTTCTTCCACTTATTACGATCAAATCGGAGTACCAATCAACCTTCCGCTTCCACCAAGTAAGTTCATTCCTCCCAAACTTTCATTTTCATGTCTTTTTTGTCAATTTTTATGGTAGAAAACCCTATTTTGGAAATGCTCACAATGTGCTCTGCATGTACGCTACTCTGCATGAAGAACAATAGCGTTCTAAATGTGCCTGTCTAGTGTGAAGAGCAGCGTACACCCATGAAAGTGACCAAAAAGTTGAAAAAGGCTAAAAATTGACTGTTTCTTGGCAGGATGGTGTTGGTATGGAGAGAAAGAGAGCATGAAGATATGGATCGAGAAGCATTACAGGATCCAACGACTCTTCATACACTCAGAAGGCGTGGATTACTGAAATTCTACCGAACGGTCAACATGCAAGCACAAATCCGCTTGCTAGAAAGACTTGTCCAATACTGGGATGTAGATGCCATGGTGTTTGATATCCGAGGTGAGATACTAGAGATCACTATAGATGACACTTAATTTATCACGGGTTTCTCTCGTAGAGGATAGTCAGTGAATCTAAAAGGGTCTTCTAGCAAAGTGGGTGCATTAACAGTGCAAGAATATATCAATGCATATTGTGTACCAGGAAGTAAGAAACGTGGTAGTCAAGTTGTTATCTCTATTGTTGTAAGCTTCCCTCTTCGATTTATTCTGAGTGTTCTCAACCGAATGGGGTGAAGAGCTTCACAACATCTTGCCTCGAGGCACTACATGCATATAGGTGCTTAATGATTGCAAGGGCATGTTTATGACTGGTGTTTGAGTCTGTTGGAGAACATGAAACTTCAACTCTCGGGGTCTAAGACCGGGAGGATGAAGAACTTTGGATATGGAAGCCTACTTTTCACCTTCTTCTTTGAGAGGGTACCTGCTATCAGTTTGGGCATGGCATTGCCCCCTGTCAACCCTCACGAGCCAATGCTGGCCCGTTGGGGTGAGATCGTCCTCCACCAGGGTGGTGGCAAGAGCAACCTATGTTACCAAGAGGATGACTTCTAGGGATGGTGGGAACGACAGGTGCCAGCTCTTGAGCAGTTTCCTTATGTAGGCCTAGATTTCCGTCATGATCCAGAGCTGGTACTTCCTCTAGGAGCAACCTGGGGAGATATAGGTATGTTTATATTTTTTGAAAAATTATTTAATTTTTTCAAATTTATGCATATATAGTTTTTATGATGAGTTCGAAATACTAAAACAAAGTGTCAAATGCAGATGTTGGACTAGTGCACCCTGAGGGACACCCATTTACTTTCGTGCGACTAGTAGAGGTGGGTGCAGCTGATGCCACTCTCGGGGCCGTAGAGAGAAAGATGGGTCGGTTGACCCGTGATATTCCTACATACCGTATTGAGCGAATGCCAGTTGACATGTAGGAGGATGTAGTAAGTGTGCCCCCAGCCTGGATTAGGTTGCTATGGAAAGTGTCTAGGTTGGTCATTTGCTACCGGGAGGTAGCAGAGGCAGCTAAGGCCCCACCTTCTCCATAGGAGAAAGATATTTTATGTATATTTTGAGGCCATCGAGCCCAATTTTGTATCTTATGACATAACTTTGTGACAAACTTGTGATTCAAACTCATTATTTTTTGATACAGTATCGGATATATATACAATATCGGTTATCTACATGTGTGTTATTGTGTTTTAAGCATGAATTACTGTGTGTGTGAATGATGCAAATGCCAATCTAAAATGTAGTTTGCAAATGAATCAGCTAATGCATTCAAGTTCCTTGGAATATGTTGATATGTAATATAATCAAATTTTCTCTCAAGTAACCTAACTCGCATAAACTGACGTAGCAAAGTAGGATCTCTAACCTGATAAACACCCAGTAACTGAAAAACAACTAACTGTGAGTCGAGCCGTACCTCCAAACATGAAATGCCATTAAACGGAGCATCTCAGAGTAGCTCTATGACTGCACTATATTCAGTTACATTGTTCATTGTGGGACCTAGACAAGCCCCTCCCGAAGACACCAGTTGGCTTGTTGGCGAGTAGCTAACCCAAGCAGCTGAGGCTAACTGACAGGTGTGGCGACTAGCGCCATCAACAAACCCTATGAAGTGTTCAGTTGACATCTGAAACACCAAAAGTAAAAGATGCATAAGACTACAACAACTGTAAACAACATTAACTTTACAAAAATGTACAGCTAAAAATACATGAAAAAGCACAATAGCACTTCTTCAAGTAGGGTCACTGCCTGGGATCTCATGATGAGGCCGGGAAAAGATGTCACGGAAATCATTAAATAGATTGGTGTACGAAATGATCTCATCAAGATAACAGTCCACTCCAATAAAGATATGTTTCGTGACCCCAGGTTCAGTGGAAATGTTGATGGGAATGATTCTCACTGTACTCGTCCTATTCCCTTTGGAAAAAACAACTTGTGAAGTGGAAGGGACAGAGGACCAATCAACATTCTCACTGGTTATCGGAAAGAACTCACCTCTCTCAATCTAGTCTAGAACAGGAAGTAGATAGGACCTGGGATGTAAATGTTCCCAAGGGTGTCTCAGGCCTATCATAGCTAGAAAAAATGTTTCGTCAGAAGGAAAAAATAGGTCTAAACTATCAGGAGAAAGGATAGAGTCTGTTGACCATGTAGGGGCAGGGTCCATATCCGACTCGACAGAGACCAACAGAGTTGTGATATGTTATGTTGCAGGTAGTTTTGAATCCACATGGGTTATCTCTACAACAGATACATGCACAATTGGTTCTGATTCAATGGGGAGACTCTGTGTATCTGTCATTGAATAGACGGTGGAGGTCTCAAAAGATGAACATTCTTCAGAACCAACGAACAAGGTAGGAGTACGTAGGTCAAAAGTGCCTATTAAGGACCCATATAGCCCTGCTCCTAAAATCTCAGTGACTGGGCCAGATTGATCAATCAATGGAATGGATGAGTCCGATGAAGCCTGGTTGTTCTTCCAGGTAAAGGAAAGTTGATCAACTGTGACAATCTTTCCTTCATGTGGGAACATTACAACCTGGAAGACAGCTGATGGCACTGCCTACATGGCATATGTCTAGCTCCTACCCAACAACAAATTGTAATCGAGTGGGGCATCCAGAACTTCGACCTCTACTAATACTAGCTTACCTACAAGTTCGACATCGAAGGATGGTAAGGCTCTGTGTGGACGGAAGGATCTTCCATCGAAGGCTGTGAGTATCATGTTCGAGGGAGCTAACTCAGGTTCACCCAAAGCTCTCCAACAAGAAATAGACATTACACATGTAGATGCGCCCTCATCCACTATAGCTCGTCCCATGGTCTTAGGACCATGGATGACCTTGATATGGAGAGCGACATGATACGGAAACCGGTACTTGATATCTTTCATATCAAAGTGTGCAAGCATGGTGGACGAATCAACACTCTCGATCACTACCAAAAGAGCAATGCATTGTAATGGGAAACTTTGAAGTACCTCTAGAGTAGACATGGCACAACGGGTTTGGGCTAAGTCCTCCACAACATTATAGTTGGGAGCAGCCCGCGCGTTAGAGTTGTGCACAGCCCGTTTATCGACACCTTTCGGTATCTTAGGCAGCATCTCCATAGGTATGTGAAGAGGAGTAATTACTGGATCGAGGTATAATTACTGGATCGAGTTTGCAACAAAGTGTCTGAATTAACCATGTTAATAAATGACTAATCAGTTGGGGTGCCCCCAGCACTAGAGTTGCCAGAAGATGAAATTTGTCCATCAGGAAAAGGATCTTTCAAGACAGTCGGTTTCTTCTCACGGATCAGCTTTTGGGATTCTTCCATTAGAGGGCATTGGTGAGTAAGGTGTTCCCCTTGACACAGTTTGGAAGGGAACTTAGCCTTCATTTTCTCTTTCTGACCCTCCTCGGCATTTTTCTTATTGTTGGGATTTTGTTGGTTTCCCTCCCCTTTCTTGCCCTTTCTTTTGGGATGCTAAGAGCCCTTTTGGTTTGTCTGCACCTATTGTACAGATTCAGTTGTGGAAGGGGAGGATGCAACAGAAGTTGCTTCTGCAGTAGTCTGTTTGACTGACAAGGCATGAACCTACTTTGTTAAGGCGTAAAATGCTACAGAATCGACTGAACCCATGATCCCATCGACATGTAGTCTAGGTTTAGGCTTACCTAGGTCTATATTAGACCTTGGTGCATCAGGAATGATTTCGTACAACAGCCTAGACTGAGCATAAACTAAGTCAACCTGTTGAGTTCTCAAAATGGCCTCCTCCTCAGAAGACACCCCTGAAGCGGCAACTTCCTTAGAAACATAAGGAAGAAGAGACTTAAGGTACCATTCTAACAAGAATGCTAGGGGGATTTCGGCCTTTATGATCCTCCTTTGCCTTTACCACTCCTGAATATGATCAGACAGATGAGTGGCCTTGTTTTGTCGAAATGTTGACAAAAGGTCTGTGTTAGCATCATACCGAACAGGAAGCTGAAACTGGTTCAAGAAAACAATGGAAATATCCCGAAAGTTGCTAAAGGCAGTCGCTGGTAATTCAATATACCACTTGGTCGCAACACTCATCAAGTTTCTTTGGAAGAGCCTCAACCTTATGGAATCATTGTTCAGTGAGTTGGAGGAACACCAGAGATGAAAGGTTGTGACATGGTGAAAGGTTGTGACATGGTCACCATGGTCCTCACCAGTCTTACCTTAAAACTTTGGTATGTCTGAGGGAAGTTTGGTGGGAACGGGTGGCCATGCAGCATCGTGATGCACGGGGTCGTTCGTAAGTTTTGAAAGATCTGGCAAGTTTAAAGTTTTCAGAAATGGTAAGCATGGTTGAGCCAATGGCATCTGGTAAACAGGAACCTGGTATTGGGGACCACCCACGGCCTGGTTCGTGTATTGTTGGTTGGGGTTTCCCCTAGCCACCGGTTGTGAAATCAAAGGATTGAAACTATTCCATCTGAACATAAGCTGATTAAATCCTTGGGCAACAGTCCATTGTGTTTAGGGATTAACCCCACCAAAGTGCGGGTTAATGATATTACCCCCTCCTCTCACAAACAGAGAGAAAGGGACACTCCCTACAGGTATGTTCGATGGATTAATGTTATAACCTGAATAGGGGTTGAAACTCGGCGTGGTAGTAGTGGATGGTGTCATCATCGTACCCATGACGAGCATGGATGCAGAAAGGATGGATCCGACCACGGATGAAGAAGCAATCTTCTGAGTTACACCTTGCAATGATTGTGTGGTAGGAGACTAAGTAAAACTCACTGCGGGTAATGTTGATAGAGGTACATTATTGGGTCCAAAAGTGGGTGTGGAGGCTGAGGAAAATGTCAAGGCTAATGAGCTCGACATGCCTAAAGTGCCAACACTGAAACTAAAGGACGGGGTCAAGGCCGAAGAATTCTGCGGCGAACTTGATTGTGTAGTGTTTGAGAAAGAAGGATTAATAATCCTTGCATCCATAGAAGTTGTGGGAGTTTGTGGAACTCTCTGCTCGTCTCCTAGGTTAACCATGGTATAACCTAGTGTAAAAAGATAAGCACTAAACTCAGGCTCCTAGAAACCAACAGGTACCAGAAGTGGATCGTGAGGTCCTGTAAGAGGAGGGTTGAAAGGAGTACCAAACTCTATAGCAGTTAGATCCTCAACCTCGATAGTGTCCAATACTTGTCGATCCGATGTTCTAGGCTGTGGTTCCCCAGGAACCTTTGTGTCGCCCGTAAGTTCAAAAGAACCATGGGAATCGGTTCTCCTATGTCGCGATGGAAATGGAGGCTCCACTATAAGTGGGAGAAGGTTTTGCAACCTTCGAGACCGACGAAGATCTTGGTCCTCCACAACTATAATAAAATAAAACTAAGTAAAAACCTAGTGGCCACTACAACTACGGAGCAAACAACAAACCACTAAAAAATTTCTTAAGTAATCAAACCAATCAAACGGATAGCAAATACTCTCGGAAGCAAGTCTGGGATGATCAGGGCCCAAAACAGACTAACAGAGCATCGATGGTCAGTTTCGTGGCATCCACCAAAGGTCCACTGGGTGCAAGTGCTTGAATCACCAAACCACTTTCCTTGGATTACTTCCATAGGGTTACCTTCCATGCCTGTCTGAGGTGAAGTGGGAATAACCATCCACTCTACCTGTGTATAATCCTAAAGGTCTAATACTAAGGATACCATCAATACGAAATAACCTGGGGGGACAGTCGTTAGCCTAGTCGAAATGCATGGGCAGGGTAGCAAATCCCGAAGTCCGAAAGAACCCCTGTACGTGAATTGACTCTAGTTTATGGTCAAAAGGAAAGTGAGGGGATATCCTCAACAATTCTAGTCTCCCACGGCCTTGTGATTAGCTCTGGTTTAAGTAGAGTTTCCCAGGATTATTTGATATAGATGGATTTACCTAAATGAAAGTTGTACTACGATTGTTGAGTAATGAAGCCAATTACGAGCAGTTTAAGGTGATTTAAGTTCAAAACTCTAGCTTAAGCTAGTTGATGTCGTGTATACCTAAAAAGAAATTTGTTGCTAATAAATTTTATTAATAATTTCTTTTAAAGGATACTTGTTACTCAAGGGTTGTACTGCGGTGTCTGGAATGATCATAATGATTTGTTATGAAAGTAAAGTACTTGAAAAAATAACGCTTTCAAATTCACAAAATTTTCTCTTTTCGTTTACAATTCTTTCAAAAACTTGAAACCTAAGCAATCCTAGACCAAAATCTTTTTGTATTTTCTTTTTTGAATATTTCAAAGCAAACTAAACTACTTCGAAATAAAGCAAGATCTTACTACTGAGCTATTTGAACATTTTTGCTTTTTCTAATAAATATAAAAGAAAGAGAACTTTGTACAAAAGCAAGCAAGATCTAACTATAAAGCGTGTGTAAGGAAAACATTTAAATGGCTGAAAGCAAACGAATCAAGAGACTCGATGAAGACTTGACTTACCAAGTTTTTGCAAAAGAAAAACTTGAGGCTTGGAAATGAAGTGAAAAATAAACAAGGAAAAGAGACACTTATGGCGGAAAGGCAGACCTAAATAGGTTGCTCCTAAGCATCAAAACCCTAGGAAAACACTAAGCCCAGCAAAAAGTAAGCAAGCGAACCAAGAATGACTTAAACAACACACGGAATCAATAGCAAGAAGACTAGGAGGCTTTGACTCACTTGAAGTGAACTGATAAAACAATCAGCAAGTATATGGACCAAGCAACCTTTCGGAAGCAACCCTAAGGACTCAACTTGATAGTCAAACCCTAATGAAAAGGATGAGACCAAGTGAAAGCATGCTAAATGTCGCAACAAACAACAAACAATCAAAGTGCAGCTCTGTATGACTGCAACAACAACTAGGGTGAAGAGATGCAGCTATGTCCAAAAAGAACAGTGCATGAACTTCAAAAAAGGGCTCGTAAGCGGAAAAGACACTTAAACAAAAGCTCAAGCATGTGAAACAAGCTAAAAGAGATTAGAGAGGATTACAAGACTCAACTGAGACATATGAGGTCTCAAGGGTTAGTAAAGATAGCAAAGCAACAGGCTGGAACAACAACCAAAACTTGGAAAACAAACCCTAACAACAAAACAGGACACTACAGGAACATACACCACTGTGCAGTGTTACAACCAGTGTACACTAGGACATGTACGCTACTGTGCAATGCAAGGAGGGGTGTTCATCAGGTGAAAAACAAAGTTGTAAGTAGGGGAGACTAGCGTACAGGATTCAAAAGGGCACAAACAGGGTTTGCAAACCAAAAATTGAGTTGAATCAAGCAAATAGGAAAGATGACTCAGACCTACAGGGCCTCTCAGACAATCAAAACTGAAAAATGGGTTGGAAGAAGAGAATGAACGGATCTTAAAAGTACAGGAGGAGCTACAACAGAATTTGAGGGAGAATTGTCATAATGATGAAAGAGGTAGAAAATCAGAAATGAAGGCTGATTCTGAAACAATGTCCCACAAACATAAGCATAAGAAAGCAAGAAATGATAAAAGGAACAGTTACTCATCCTCTAAATCTGATCCAAGTAATAATGACTTTAATCATGACAGCAGTAACAGTGAATGCTGCTCTAAAAAGAGAAAATATAAACATCATGAACATATTACTGGAGAATTTAAAAAGATTAAGCCACCCACCTTTAATGGTGAAAGTGAGAAGGGTGAGACATCTGAAGCATGGCTGTCTGGAATGAAGAAGTACTTTCATATTTACGACTACTCTTCTCAACTAAAATCCAAGACGGCTATTTACAATTTGACTAGAAAGGCAGATATTTGGTGGCAGGATCTTAAAAGAATTAAGAGTATAAAAGAAAAAGAAGTAACTTGGAATATGTTTAAAAGTTTGTTTAAAAAGAAGTTTTTGTCGAAACAATATTTTGAAGATAAGTCATAGGAGTTTTATGATTTGAAGTTGGGTACAATGAACATGAAAGAATTGTGCAACAAGTTCCTTAGCTTGCTGAGGTATGTGCCTTACATGGTCGAGGAAAAGCCTAAAGTGCAAAGGTTTCTCAGCTGTCTACCTTTCAACATAAAGGACCGTATCGAGTATGATAACCCTTCCACTTTGGAAGAGGCCATGAGAAAAGCCAATTTCTGTTTTGATCAAAACAGAAAAAGAGAAGGAACAATTGGCTGGAAAAGCAGTAAGACTAATCAGTTTGATTATAAAAAGAAGAATTTTAATCATTATTCTGAAAGTTTTAAGAAAAGTTTTAATAACAGAAATTTTCCTAGTCATAATAATTACAGGAATAATGCATCTCAGAACTTTACTGCTACAAGAAACGTACCTAACAATAATAATCACAGCAATAACAATAATAACAACAATAGGTATGCTGAACAGAAAGGAACTATGAAGTGCTATGGCTATGGTGTATCACATAAGAGAGCAGATTGCCCACGCAAAAAGAGTACAGCCAACAATATTCACACTATGCAAGCAGAACCTATAGTTGGAGATATGACAAGAGAAATGCCCAGGATAAATGTAGCGCTAGAAAATCGCCAAGCTGACCATCAAACATCCATGGTCGAAATTGAAGGTATGATACAAAACGAGTCTATTTCTATTCTCATAGATCCAAGTGCAAATCTGAGTTATATTTCACCTACTTTAGTAAACCGTTGCAAGTTAAAAGTAGAGAAATTTGATAATGCATGGTTAGTTTAGCTTGCAACAGGTACTAAAAGAAAAGTTACAGATTTTGTCAAGGATTGTGAAGTATTTATAAGTCAATTGAAAACACAAATTAATTTGAACGTTTTACCCTTAGGGTCATATGACTTGTTGATTGGTATGGACTGGCTTGAACAGCATAGAGTTTTACTAAATTGTTATGAACAATATTTTACCTATTTAAATAATGAAGGTAATATAGAAACAGTAAAAGGAATTCATAGGAAGATTTCAGTAAGATAGATTTCCACTCTACAAGTAAAGAGAGCTGCCAAAAAGGGTTGTAAAATGTTTCCTGTTAATGTTATCAATGACGAGTGCTCATCTAAAGAAGACAAGTTAAAACTAGAGGATATTCCCATCCTTAGGGACTTTTCTGACGTATTTCCGAAAGAAATTCCAGGATTACCTCCAAAAAGGGAACTTGATTTCACCATTGAGTTAGTACCCGATGTGGTACCAAACTCGAAGGCTCCCTACAGGATGAATATTCTGGAGTTAAATGAGTTAAAATCTCAGCTAAAAGAATTAATAGATAAAAACTACATAAGGCCTAGTGTGTCTCCTTCGGGAGCACCAGTAATTTTTGTTAAAAAGAAGGATGGTACCATGCGATTGTGCATTGATTACCGTCAGCTTAATAAAATGACAATTAAGAACCGATATCCCTTACCCGGCATAGAAGATCTATTTGATCAAGTACGCGGAGCAGAGATATTCACTAAAATTGATTTAAGGTCGGGGTATCATCAGGCCAGAATAAAAGACAAGGGCATATTCAAAACTGCATTCAGAACGCATTATGGACACTACAAGTTCGTAGTTATGCCCTTTGGGCTAACCAACGCATCGGCAGTGTTCATGTGTTTAATGAACAATGTTCTGCATAAATATTTGGATAAGTTCGTAGTGGTGTTCATTGATGATATTTTGAATTACTCAAAAACTAAAGAAGAGAATGACGAACATTTAAAAATAATTTTGCAAGTACTTAGAGAACATCAGCTTTATACTAAGTTCAGTAAATGTGACTTTTATAAAGATAAAATACAGTATTTAGGTCATATAATTTCTAAACATAGAATTTATGTTGACCCTGATAAGATAAAAGCAATTAATGAATGGCCTGTTCTTAAAGACGTAACTGATGTACGGTTATTCATGGGGATAACAGGTTATTATAGAAATTTTATTGAAGGGTTCTCTAGAATTGCTAACCCCATCACTTCTTTGCAGAAGAAAGGGAAGAAATTCATATGGGATCAAAAGTGTCAAGAAAGCTTTAATAAGTTAAAAAAATTATTAACTATTGCACCCATCTTAAAAATTGCAGATCCCAATAAGGATTTCGTCGTATGCACTGATGCATGCAACAATGGACTTGGAGGGGTCTTAAGTCAGGAAGGTCATGCCACTGCTTTTGAGTCAAGAAAATTAAAAATTCATGAAAAGAATTATGCGACTTATGATCTTGAGTTGGCAGCCGTGATACATGCACTGAAAATGTGGCGCCATAACTTGATTGAAGAAAATTTATTCTAATGACAGATAATAAATGCCTAAAGTATTTATTGGATCAAATGAATCTTAATGCAAGGCAAGCTAGATGGCTAGCTTTCCTTAGTGAGTATGATTTAGAGATTCAACACATCAAAAGGAAGGAAATCAAAGTTGTTGATGCCTTGAGCAGAAATGCCAAAATAAACTTTGTGGCAGCAATCAACATGTTTAAGACAGATCTGGAAAATCAGATCGAAGAAGGAATTAAGCAAGATGAAAATTACTGAAAATTACATGCTAAAGTGGCTGAAAATTCATCTAAAATTTTAATAACGGATTACAGTATTGATGAAAAAGGCTTCTTAAATTATAAAAACAGAATTTATGTGCCTAATATGTTGAAAGTTAAGTTACTGATTTTGGATGAAATTCATAAAATTCCTTATTCAGGACATCCTAGTTATCAAAAATTGATAACTATGTTAAGAAAAGATTATTTTTGGCCCAACATGAAGAATGAAGTAGCTGAATACATAGCTAGATGTTTTGAATGTCAGACTATTAAGGCTGACCATCAACATCCAGCTGGACTATTGCAGCCCTTACCAATTCTAGAATGGAAATGGGAGATTATAAGTATTGACTTTATTACAGGTTTGCCTAAAAATCAGAAACATAATGATTCCATAATGGTGGTGGTGGACAAGTTAAGTAAAGCTGCTCATTTTATTCCTGTTGAAACCACTTTTAAAGCTTCTAACATTGCAGATGTATTCATGAAGCAAATTTTTCGCTTGCACGGAATTCCAAAGGTAATTATTTCTGACCGGGACTCTAAGTTCATCGGAATTTTTGGACAGCATTGTTTAAGGGATGAAATACTAAACTAAATTTCAGCACTTCTTTCCACCCACAAACTGATGGTCAAATAGAAAGGGTAAATCAGATTTTAGAAAACATGTTAAGATTTTATGTTAAAGATCAACCATCTAAGTGGGAAGATTTCTTACATTTAGCATAATTTGCATACAATAATCATTATCAAGCATCTGCTAAGTTAAGTCCATTTGAGATTTTGTATGGAAGAAAATGTTGTACTCCTATTTCTTAGAATAATCCTGTAGATAGATTAATGTTAGGACCAGATTTATTAAAAGAGATGGAGCTAACCGTGAAACAGATTCAAGGTAACTTAAAGGTTTCCCAAGATCGGCAGAAAAGCTATGCAGAATTGAAATGCACTGAAAGAGAATTTCAAGTAGGAGACCATGTTTTTATAAAGGTAAAACCAAGAAAATTTCTTTGAAGCTTGGAATTTGTGCTAAACTAGCACCAAGGTATTGTGGACCATTCGAAATCCTATCAAGGATTGGATATGTTGCATATCAATTGGCATTGCCATATAATTTAAACATCCACAATGTTTTTCACGTTTCTGTTTTAAAGAAGTATGCGCACGATGCTACTCATGTTTTGAATTGGAATGTCATACAGGTGGAAACCGAAGGAGATTTTCAGGTGGAACCGGACTATATTCTCGACCAGAGGGAAATTATGCTTCGAAATCATACCATAGGGCAGGTAAAGGTGCAATGGAAGCACCTTATCCCTGATGAAGCTACTTGGGAATTGGAAAGTAATATGCAGGCAGCATATCCAGTTTTGTTCCATGAGGAACCTGATGAAGAATAAGCAACATCAAGGACAATGTTGAGCTTAAGTGGGGGTGTTTGTAACATATGCTTTTTGATGAAGAACATTTTATGTTGGAAAAACATTATGTTAACATTTATTGTAAATTTTTATGTTGGACAGGTGTCCAAGGATGATTTTAATTTGCACAATATTTTATTATTTAATAAATAAAATAGGATATAAACACCTAAGAGGACTATTGAAAGAGTGGTTACTGACCCACTAGCTGGAATGGAATATGGGGTAGAAGGAAATGGACAAGTGGCAATATCATGATGCAACTAAATAGTTGTTGGTATGGGACAACTCCCTTGAAATCTGGTCATAGTGCCCTGAAAGATGGGACTGGAGCTTGAGGCTCATTTATTCTAAACTGACCACTAAAGACCTAGGCAGTCTATATAATAGCCATCAAATTATGAACTGAGGTTCATCACTTTTCGTGACGAGGAAATTTACCTTGGGGTTTTGCTGTGTTTGCACCCAAGAGATTCGTTGAGGGGATATGCTAAGTTGTTGATTATGTTGTGAGTCTGCAAAACTCTATTGAGTTTCAGGAGTTTGATACTGAGTGCTGAAGGCATGTTGTGAATTCAGGAGTTTCATGCTGAGTGCTGAAGGCATGTTTTGAATTTAGGAGTTTGATGCTGAGTGCTGAAGGCATATTGAGTGCCTTGCTTCTACATAGATTCCATCTACATAGTGGTTCAGTAATCAGGCTCGGGGGTTCACAAGAAGGAAGCTTCTTCTGAAATAGGTTGGGTGGAATAGGCATCCTTGGGTGTTTGTCGGCCCTATCATCAATTACAGGTTCCATTATCTTTCTCTAATTTCAAGCATTTAAAGTTCTGATGTATAAATACTTTTACTGTTTTATTTTATAAATTTATTTCAGTTTTCTGAATAAGTTAAGATTCTATATAGAAATGATTTCGATTGAATAAAATAGTTCTATGCATTTTTCCCCATGCAAGTGGATCTGCGTCATACTCTAGTACAGAGATAAATTAAGTCAGGTAGATAAATGATAGGCAAATAGCCATGTGATTGAGAAGATAAAAATGTTATATTAAGTTTCTGCTTATTGTTAAATTTCTATGTATACATATATCAGTGTCTTCCTTATTTATTTCTTTATAGATAATTGTTTTCCTAAATGCACAGTAATGTTTTCTCCCTTCTATAAATATCTTTTGTCTCGAAACAAATAGTTTCCCTTTTTAAAGTATAAGAATCATATATCTCTGTTATAGTATTTAAAATATATATGTTTATATCATAATAGTTGCAGATTCAATCTCAACATACCACATATTATTATTTTCCCTTTGAAAATAGTGCACGGTTAATAAGCACCAATTTCTTCATGCACAAAATTATCTATTACTATGCTATTTATTATTTCATTATAGCAAACAATCTTCTTGTCATACAATAGAGTCTTATATTTCAAACCTAGGGTTTATACATTTCACTTTCAAGTCAAACCTTCAAACTATTAAGTTTTTCGTTGAACGATAGCAACAAAAACATTAAAGAATATCAATACATTCCAGACATAACTGAGTTATGGCTTCAACATCACAATAGGTTTCCAAACTTAAGATTTCATTTCTTCTTCATAGTATCATCAACTCTTGGCTCACGGCCAACATTTAAACAGTTCATAAACATAACGTCAATTACATATTTTATTGCCATAATACTAAACTAACAAACTGCATTCATTTCTATAGATCTTAACGAGGAGCAAAATCAAAACCATACATTTTAAATAGAGTCAAACCCTAACCCTCAAAGTTCTTACAGAATGAAAACGCAACATTTATAAAATCGACGAACTACGCACAGGCTGAAACCCTTCCATACATTTCAAACATCTACCATTTTTCATTGAAACATATGATTTTTTACATTATCCAAGTCTGTGAATAAGAAAAATTCCCTACGACTGTTACAAATCAAAATCAACAGGGTTCATGCCCTTTGGGTCTAGGTACTATCCTCCCCAAGCTATTACATTTCTACAAACCCTAAATAGATGAAATACAAATTATCAAAGATAAACACGAAGATCTCAGAATGCACTTTTGAAGGCCATCACTTCCATCTAACCAGAAGTTTAAGGCAACCTCCGAGGCTTACCGGACAGGTAACAGGAGCCAACTATCAACACGCAGACTGGAGAAGTGACCGAACCTCTGCACTTGCAATTACATGGGAGTTGTGGTTAAAAATGAGTTTCCTTTAAAAAGAATGATTTCAGAATCGATCAAACAACTATTACTGTATTAACGTTCGAATATGGAAGCTACAGGAAATTTTTTGAAGCACATTACCTTTTTAATGTTAGCACAAAGCAGAAATGCCAGACAAGTGCAACTGTAACCAATACTCCATCTCTATAGGAGTACAATAAACATATATGAAATACATTCCGAAGTTACATATACATCAACACTCCCTCTTAACTAGGAAGGTATTTCTCGACACAAGTCTTCTAGCACAAGTCTTCTTCTCTGGATCATCGTCACTGGATAATCGTCATCGAGTCATTGTCATCATCATTGCTGCTGCTATCTCAATCAATCTCTGAATCTACTCATCATAGGAAGTTCTATAGAGCCAATCCTTTTTCATACTGGATGTAGGCCCACCACTTGCAGGTCTTCATCATCACTGGCCATACTGTGGAATACTCAGGACTGATTACGTGCATCAACAAAACCTAGTGCAGACTATAGGTTATTTTACATGTTTACCTTCAAAAAACCTACTCAGAGCATCCCAGGATGTTACGAGCAAATCGCTCTACCTGTCTGGATCTCGATAGAGCATCCCAGGATGTTACGAGCACACTGCTCTACCTGTCTGGGTTTTAAAGGATCTTTTCTATGTGAACTTTCGCAAAACCTACTCAGAGCATCCCAGGATGTTACGAGCACACCACTCTACCTATCTGGATCTCGATAGAGCATCCCAGGATGTTACAAGCACACTGCTCTACCTGTCCGGATTTTAAAAGATCTTTTCTATGCGAAACTGTAGCAAAACCTACTCAGAGCATCCTAGGATGTTACGAGCACACCACTCTACCTAGATGGATGTCGATAGAGCATCCTAGGATGTTACGAGCACACCGCTCTACCTGTCCAAATTTTAAAGGGTCTTTTCTATGCTACCTGTAACAAAGCCTACTCAGAGCATCCTAGGATGTTACGAGCACACTGCTCTACCTGTCTGGATCTCGATAGAGCAACCCAGGATGTTACGAGCACACCACTCTACCTGTCCAGTTTTTAAAGGATCTTTTCTATGCTACCTGCACAACCTGTCCATGGCCACAGAGTATCAAACCAATACTCACCATACATCATCCTAGTGTACATCATCACATGATCAACCTGATCATCATCATAGCATCGACCCAATGCATATCATCTGGAGCAACATCCTGCAGCTCGTCATCTATGATCATCCTGATCATCATCATAGCATCAACCTGATGCATATCATCTGGAGCAACATCCTACAGCTCGTTATCTGTGATCATCCTGATCATCATCATAGCATAAACCTGATGCATATCATTTGGAGCAAATCCTGAATCTCATCATTTGTGATCATCCTGATCATACAATGCATCCACCTGATGCATACACAGTATCTACCTGATGCATATCATCATACATGATCTACCTGATCATACAATGTATCCACCTGATACATATACAAATACATGATCCACCTGATCATACCTGATACATATCAACATACATGATCCACCTGATCATACATGATCTACCTGATCATACAATGTATCCACTTGATACATCTACAGATACATACACATGATCCAACTGATCATATCCAGCATCCAACATGATGCGTACATACATATAGATATAAATGATCCAACTGATCATATTCAGCATCCAACATGATGCATATACAAAGTAGTAATTGGAGAATCATCCCGATGCTCATCATCCAGTGCTTACATCCATAGTCATGGGAAGGATCCTCCTCTCACCATGCTTGGAATGGCTCCTACAAATGTGTCCATCACTTCTTCCTTGAAGTGTCATCGATCTGAAGGACACCAAGCCTCTCTCTATAGTACTTGAACTTCACTCAAGCTAGTGGCTTCGTCAGCACATCTGCAATCTACTCATCTATAGCAACATACAAGAGCTTCACTACTCCTCTCTGCACCATATCCCTGAAATAGTGATATTTGATCTCTATGTGTTTCGACCTGTTGTGGAACACCGGGTTCTCAGACAGCTTCACACGATTCTGGTTAATACAAAATATACTAGTAGCCTCCAGCGGTAGATCAAATTACTCAGGCAGTAGCTTCCGAAGCCATACTCACTCACAACTAGCCGAACAAGCTGCAACATACTCTACTTCGGCTGTACTCAGTGCTACACAGGACTGCTTCTTGCTAAACCAAGAGATCACACCTGATCCCATACTGAAGCAGCACCTAGAAGTGCTCTTCCTATCTACAGCACTGCCTACCTAATCTGAATCAACATAACCCTGTAGTATCACTAGATTGCCTTCCTCAACCTTGTAGTAAAGGTTGGAATCCGCTTTACTCTTGGTAAAGCCCAAACTGGATAGAAATTTGTCTATCCTACCATACCAAGTTCTGCACATATATGACTCCCTGTCATGTGTCTCAGAACCAAGTGGCTACTCCACATACACTTCTTATTCAACTGCACCATTAAAGAAAGCTATCTTGAAATCCATCTGGTGTATCTTCCCTTTCATCAGTGCAGCCAGAGCAAATACGGATCTAATGGAAGTGTATCTGGCTATAGGAGCAAAAGTCTCTATGCTACCACCTGTAGCATGCTTGATCTTGTAGATCCTCTTGGACGTCATTACAGACTCCCCTTCAGGTCTTGGGACTGCATCCCAAACATCTTCATGATCGACTGGTACTCCTCGATCATGGCATTCTTCCCAGATCCTGGGAACTTCAATATCTTCAATATTTTGAATAGATAACTTTGGTGCTGAACAAATGTTGTTGTCCTTCTTTTGTAGGTGATGGTATACGATCTTTCCTACACAACAAGTTAAATTGCATTATTAGAAAACATCTCATAGTTTTCAGAACAAATTCTTACACATAAAGAAATGTCATACAGTCATGCAATTATCTTAGCCAATGCTTCAATACAACATTTATGCATATCCCATAACTTTCTAGATGCCTTCCAATCTCTACCAGAACATTATTAAGAGTGTGCACAACTCCCAACATGTCAGCAAAGAGATTTCATTCTAGATAAGTAGCAATGGAATGTTGTACAGTGCCATAGGCCACTTAACCATGTATATTAGTAGTATATTGTTCATCAATGCAACTATTCTAATATGCATAATACACAACCTAATTCTAGGAACATGAGTTGACTCCCTCTCAGTCTTTGCTTGTTTTCTGCAACTCCATTCTGATGTGGATTGTGAGAAGTGGTCAACTCCCTCTGAATATCTGCATCCTTGCAGAAACTACTGAAGTGTGCTCCTTCTTGATCTTTGCTTCCTTACAGGAACAATTGGAGTGTGCTCCCTCTTGATCTTTGCTTCCTGGATTACCTGTCCTTGAACTTATATCCATCACTATGCATGCTTATTAGTATCATCATTGTGTTATCCTCGAGCTCTCACACATAATCACACATTCATTAGTATAATCTTAATACTATCAAAACACAATAATCTTAAACATGTATAGTCATGATCATTTCAAACACAGCTAATAAACATTAGTATTCAAGGTTTCAAGGAAGTCTTATTTTATTCATGCATATTCTTATTTGATCATAGGATTCTTCTGGTTAGTTAAATCATCAATCAAGATAAGAGACATAAAATGCATGAACCCTTGATTACTTACATTTCTAACTTTATGAATAAACATAACCAAGTATACCAAGTATACTTATATAAGGGATCCTAACACAACGTAGCATTCTAACTTGATATAGGAAAAACATACCTGGATTGGTATGTTAGCTAGTTATGTCTAACATACCCACATGATGTCTTCTTGTTCTCTTCAATGACTTGTGCTAGTAACCTGCATATCTCATAGGTTAACCATTATAGAACCAAGTTATACATACCTCGTAAATAGATCTTCTAAGTGATCCATGACAATGGATGAATCTTTGTCTTCATGTCATCATGATCATATGTTCTTGAACTAGAACATGATTTGTCTTTCTTGGTGTACCTTTCATGTTAGCGGACAACATAAACCTCATACAACACCATAATGCATTAGTACAATCATAAGTGTCAACACCCTAATCAATTAATATTTTCTATCATGCATTCATAATTTTATTAAGGTGATACGACAAGTCTAAATTTAATCAAGATTGTACTAACCGTAATAACATGAAGACAAACATACCATAAACTTAATCATGAACAAATCTCGAAACATACCTGGATAAGTCATACCTGTCAAGATTGCTTTTAATATTCTTATGTAAGGCCTTAGCCTCGTCTCCCTCTAAAACAAGAACTTCTTCACTTATGCAGGTGACCAATCCATTCTCTTCTAGGATTAACCCAATCCACTAGATCTGGAGTTGGATTATGGTTTATCAGAAAAACCCTAAAAATTCAAACTTCTGAAAGGATAGAAATATGTGCCTTGATGAGCTGATCAAGCTGGTATACTCAGAATTTGAAAACTACAAAGTTTCACCCCTCAAATTTGCCTTTGAAACTTCCGGATTCACTAGACATGACCCCTAACTAGGGTTTGATAAAGCCCACTCTTCTGCCCAATCAAAAGTTTCGATCCAAAGCTCTAAGCTTCTATTTTTCTAAGGAGCTTCCAGCCGTGGTCACGGACTTCAAAAATTCCCATTTTTGCAGAAGCCCTAATTTTCCACTTTTTCGATCAAAGTCCCGAACTAGGGTCTGATCAAGCCCGGCCTTCTGCCCAACAAAAAATTCTGATCTTGGTCTCTAAATTTTGATTTTGATGAGTAGCATTTAGCCTTAGTCTCCGATTACAAAAATTCCAACTTTCTCCGAAACCCTAAATTCCGGAAGCCATGAATGAAGGTGCTAAAAAATAATTCTGTTTTGACAGAAATATGTACCTAATTGTTTCTGGTGTAACTCCAAACTTTTCGATCCATAGGGTCTGAACAATTCTCTTGTGATAGCCCAACCTGTCATCTTTCCAACCCCATAGGTATGACCTCAAATGGATTCTCTGAGAGAGGGTTATGCCAAGTGTCGCAACGTGACCTGTTTATGGGATAAAACAGGAGAGCGAACTTGTACGGCGTGCCAAGTGTCACTGGTTCAGTTTCGGACCCTAAAAACGTTACCTGAGAAAGTACAGTCTGTGAAATACCTGTCACTTTTTACGAAATTTCATTTGGAGCTTCCCAACCCAAGTTATGACCTTTTTTCCAAGGTCACTTGCTTATGACTGAGATCTGGAAGACGCAGAAACCCTATATTGTACAGATCATAAATCACAAAGTACAACGAATTAGAGGTTTTCCTTTGGTCACAAGGTACATGGGGATCTTGGCTTCGCCCTATACAATTTTCAGAACCTGCAACCTTGCCGAACTTTATTTATAGTGAAAGGTCTATGATGACTGGTTTTTGCTATATCAAGCCCTAGCTTCGCAATTGCAACAAGTGTCATACATGCCATACCATGCCTTCTTTTAGGCTAGCTCTAATTCCATGTTAATTTTTCAGAATTCACTTCAATCTGATCTAGGATCTTAACTGAGAGAACAACATGTACAACATATCTACAGCATATCAATCATGGACATAATAATGTAAGCACACAAGAGACACAGAGTTTAATTGGGGAAAACCATAAAGGTGAAAAACCCCAATAACTTCCTCAAAGATAGATAGATCAATGATACAACCCAAGCATAAGAGATAGACATCTCCTAGTAGCATCTTCTCCTCCTCCACAAGTGCGCCACTCTCCCGAGAGTGTAAGAGAGAATATAATGATAAAATAGAGTGCCTCCCGCACTCTATTTATACTTGACTTGACTTGCCTAATAACCTTTACTAGGTCGGCCTTAACTTAACCACATAACATAATGCTGACTGGACTGACACCCAATAGGGTGGTCTAATAACCCTTTGACCCACATGGCTGACCCCCAATTGGGTAGTCTAATAACCCTTCGACCCACATGACTTATACAGGGTTGACCCCAACAAGGTGGTCTAATAACCCAACAAGTATAAGTTACGACACTTACAATATAAATGACGACACTTCCATATAGAGGAATAATAACATCTCTATAGGAATACAAACACTTCCGTATAGAGGAATAATACCATCTCTATAGGAGTGCAATATACATATATGAAATACATTCCGAAGTTACATATGCATCAACACATAATTTTTATTATAATGAACAATGTTATATGGTAAGTCATGATATATGACTTGTAACAATATCATATGGTATGGTAAAATGCACATAGTAGTGTTGCTAGGGTTTTGTATAGTATCACATAGGGTCACATTAAATGCACACAACACATATCACATAATTTAATATATAAAAGTTTGTTTAATGTTGTGTACACATTGCAATAGATTATATGGATAATCTAATAAATTGCACACACATACGTTTCATGGTATAGTGTATTGCACTTAGTAACTCAGCAAATCCTATTATCACTTGGAACTATAATAGATTCATAGCATTTAGTTCCTAGACAAAATATTAAATCAATTGTACATAGAATTTCTAAGATTTGCCATTGAGATAAGGAATCGACATATATTTTCAGTCCAACATGAAATGAAATCACATATATTTTTGAGTAAAGAACTGAGTCTTGATCGATACAGACATTCTCTAGAATCAAATACAAACCTATAGTTTACATTTAAATGAGATGCACTATTTGCATCGGCAATCATATCCAGATATCGTTATCTTGAACGTTTACTCTTTAACCAAAGTTTCTCACCCGGTAGAGTGCTCAATGTCTTATCTCTCAAAAAAAATTTACAAAGGAGAGTACTGAAAAACTGTTCGGTCACTTGTCGTAAGCATTAGTCCTTACCTGTAAGCTGCCACAAGTATGAAATTCACATGCTTTAGCACGAACGCTAAGTAAGCCTCGGGGCGTCCGTAGGACCCCTTCATCATCAACAAAAGCACATTAGTCAAAATAGTTAAATCGTCAATCATAGAAGCAACAATAGCAGTCTGTAATAGTACAGCTGAGTACGAATAACATCGAGACATAAATTTAAATCATTTAGTCGCAAGCCTTACACTATAAAACAGCTTGGTATTTAGTACAGTAAAACAACTTTTATGCATTATTATATTCCGCACAAATTAAATAAGCATTAATTGTTATGTCGAAAAATTTTAAATTTTTGTGATTTTTTTTGGGATGTTACAATTCTAGGAAATAATGGACGAAAAAAGCTCTCGAATGCATAAATTCTTGGAAAAATCCTAGTGAAAAGCATTAGATCTAAAAAATTAAGGCGGGGAATTGGATTTTTGGATGGAATACATTTTTTTGGGGGGGACGATTTCGATTTTGTTCATGCATTTTAGGTCTGTATCTAACCCAATTGAAAGAATTTTTAACCAAATCAGACAGAATTTTCAAGTTATTCAAGCCATTACAACCGAATTTGGTCACTATGGTTTAAACTTTGTTGAGAGTACCAATATCAGAGTTTACAAACCAACCAATTCCATTAACATTTTTGAAGCTATTACATTATCATGACAAAACCAAACAGGAAGCTTGTCATTTTTTATTCTTTGCATCCAGGCAATCAACCTGTGAAGACTATCCTGGTATCCTACTCTGTCAACGCAATGAAAGAAAAAACACAAAAAGTAGCTTTTCATTGCAAATATATGAATTACAACACCCATTTTGTTATTAGTAAAAATATAACATAGCAAAGATCTAAGCTGTGAGATCCGATAAAATTTTTACAAAAATGAAAAATTAGAGAGGATTCATAGGAGGATGCCAAATGGAACCTACACGAATTGATCAAAAGCTCCTCCAAATCTGGGATTTCATAGCCAGTATATAGTTTTACTTTTTTCCATGCAATAAAATATGCCCAAAACACTAAAAAGATAATTCAAACGTGTAACGCAAATGCTAATGTAATGCATCTGGGCATACTATTTGCCTCGGTTGATCATATTCTTTTAGCACATGATGGACTCCAAGCATTGTAGCTTGAGCTACCGCTTGAACTTGTTGATGAAGTCATCGGCCTTGGCATTCACTTATTAGTGGCCTTCCACAAGGTGAAGAATCCATACTTAGTTTACAATTAGTTTCCTTTAATTACTTGGTTTTGATATTTTATTTAGGTAACTAAGTATGTACTTCTGATTCACACATCCCTCTACCGACAACACCTCCAAAGATACCAATGTTTCCATAGTTGGTAGCTCTTCTAACTCAGAGCAGCCAGAAACATCTAGGAATCGGAGCTTCGCGAACCCCCGTTTGCTCTGCCTTCACACACCCCTTCCTTCTCTTACAACCCCTCCTCTGAAGATACCAATGTTTCACACATCCCTCCACCTACAATATCTCCAAAGATACCAATGTTTTCATACTTGGCAGCTCAGAGAACCTAGAAACATTTAGCTGTCTAAGCTTGATCGCCTACACCAAACCCCGTATACACTTCAGTTTCACACATCCATGTGCTCGCAACCCCTCCAAAGATACCAATGTCTCCATATTTGGAAGCTCTTCTAACTCATAGCACCCAGGCGTCACACACCCCTGCGCCCACAATTCCTCCATATATACCGGCAACTGCAATTGCAAATGCCAAATGTTCACTTGTTTCAATCATAATAAATATCATGATTCCCATTTTCATAACCTTTCGAATTGCTAAAAACAGAAATAGTGTACAACAATAATAGCTACCGAACACACTTGTAACATTAACAAAAAAAAATCTATTTATCGGAGGTTCTCCTTGCCTGTGACGCAATGTTTTCAATTCGCTACTGCATACTCGTAAAACCCGGATGATGATCTCCATCTGCACTTGGGATTGGAAATGGAACTACGAGCTCTAGTTCTTCAGCTGAATAAACAATTGTAATTGGATATTCTTCAGTTGGATTTACCACTGGAATGCTTGCTCAAGAGCAGAACGAGAATGAATACAACACAGTTGATTCAATATTGGGCTCCTTTGTGGAATGTTTAACCAATTCATTTCGAATCTTTCATCAAATTGGGAAGTCACGACCAATTCCTTGAACCCTTCAACCACTTTGACTCAAAAATCACACCGAGTGTTTGACCTTCTGTAATATAGTGCCTCTGCCTGACTGTGCTTCTCGAACAGGGGTGTGAAGCAAGGCAAAGGGAATAGATACAGCCTAAGTAAACTTCTTGAACATGCAACCGCGGTAAAAGAAGCCTTCCTCAACACGCAGAGACTCAGAGTTACAGGACAAAGGGTGGGAACGGACGCAGACAGGTGAGTAATAACTTAAACAATTTGAAACGAGGCACGTGTCAAAATTTTATTGGTAAAATGACGCGTGGCAGATAATGGTTGGAAGGAGGGACGACGAAAACTGCACAGTGTTTTTCAAACCAGACTTCGGAAAAAGAATGCCTTTGGCATAATTAATTTAAAAAAATTTGTAAATTTCTAAAATTAAGATAATAAACACGATTGTATATTTTTGTTGATTGATAGTGAAGCATCACATTATCAACAACAATACCAAGGAGAGTGGATCTGCTTGAGAATCGTTGCTAGAGGGAAGTCTTAAAAGAGAAGAGAGAAGATATTTTACAGTTATAAAGACTATTGATTTATTTGACTGTTGTTTCGCAAAACATATCAATGGAATCAGCTCTCAATGGTTTGCACATTGTTGCCATTCCAATTCCGCTACAGGGGCACATTAATCCAATGTTCAATTTTGCAAAGAAACTTGCAGCCAAGGGAGTTCTTGTCACCTTTGTTAATACAGAAGCTAGCCATGCCAACATGATCAAAAATGTATAACGGGGAGGACCCTTTCTCCCATGCCCGGAGCTTGGGCTTCGATATCCGTTCTACTCAGGTTGAGGATGGATTTCCCTTGGAATATGATAGATCATTGAATTATGAGGAGTTTATAATAGCTTTCGAGACTAAAATGATACCGCATGTTGAAAAGTTGATTGCCCATCTCATGGCTAAGGAACCTCCCGTATTGTGTATCATTGTTGATAATTTTTTTGTTTGGACTGACCATGTAGCAAAGAAATTTGGGATTTCTCATGCTTCCTTCTAGACAGAGACGGCGACCGTCTTTTCCATCTATTATCATTGGGATCCACATGTGAAAAATGGCCATTCTCCATTTCTCAACCATGGTATTTTTTCCATTTCTTGATGCAAAGTCCACCAGTATGTAATGATAAATGTGATATTATATTTCTCAGAACTTAAAGCTGTAAAGTTAATAGAATAGGGTTGTTTAAGCTGTGTCAAACATGTTTTGTGGTTTTGCAGAGGATGAGCATAAGAACGTCATAAATTATAATGTAGAAATGCTAGGCATAAGTTGATGTGTATTATCCTTTGTTAGTTTGAGATCCACATCTTATGGATCTTGGATTGGGTTTGTTATTGTAAGCTGCATCTATATATTGTAATATGTTCACATTGATTAATTGAATTGGTTTGACCATTCCTTGTGTAAGCGAGCCTATGAGCTCTGCTCTGTTTTCCCCTGTCTCTGCAATATTCAAGTTGGTATTAGAGCTAGACTAAGCATGGCTCCCTCACGGGAGTGCTCAGGACTATGAGAGAGGAGCATTGCTTAGTCTGTGTGAAAGAGTGAAAGTTGTTTGTGTCTGTGGTGTAAGCTGCCTGCTCGTGTGTGTTAATAATTGCCCAAGTATATTGCTATTGAACTAAGCTGAGGGTCGTCGAGATGTTATCTGCTGTCATCCGCTTGGGTGTGAAGATCATTGTGCATTAAGGGAATAAGCCAGAGATCATTGTTCATCTACGCCAGAGAATGTGAGCCAGATCGCTGGAAGGAGCCGCCATTTTGTGAGGCCGTCAGCCAGACTATGAGAGAGCTGACCATTGTTTTGTTTGTTTTCTGAGTGAGGATCCACCGAGGATTGAAGACCATGCCATCTAAGGAATCGTTGCTTCCATTTGCGTGAGAGAGGATCCTCCCAGTTTCGTACGTGAAGGAGAGGTCGTGGAGAAGATCGAGAGGCCTGTGTATTGCTGTCTGCGTTGAAGGAGCTCGTGCATGGTCTACGTGGTTGATTGCATGAAGCCGACCAATAGCTGATCAGTGGATCTAACCAAGAGCTAGCCATCTGCTGAAGAGGGCCGTTGCCAGAATATTGTGTTAGCTGCTCTGTGAGATCCATTTTATGCTATTGGAGGAATCGATTGGAGGAAAGCCATCAGGCCTGTGTAAAGAGGAGCCTCCTACTGTGTGGAGTTAAGTCCACTCTCATTGCCATTGAAGAGATCATTATTGATCACTGCCAATCTGCATCTTCCCATAATCCATCCCATAGCGGAGTTCGGCCTGAGCTGTCATGAATCACAGCATGAATGCAATCATATCTCGTTGTTTTTGTCGTTGTGGAAGAAAGTCATTCCTTGAAAACGTGGATACTAAGTCTGATGAGAGCTTGCACGCTGTTACAACCATTGTGAAATTCATGAGACTACAGTATGTGTGAAGAGAACCTTCTTTGAAGCATAGTTTGCTGCTGTGTTTGATTTGACATGAAGAAATATATTAAGTGGAGGTGAAGTCTGTGCTGCCCTGTCCGATTGGGTAATCTGTGTGTAGCATGGGCATTGTTTGGAGCAGCCAATGTTGAATTGCTTTATGATTTTTTATTCTATCTTCATTGTTTGCAAAGGCTTCAAGTGTCCCTTTGTTGAGTTTCCAGAAAGTAGTCACAGCCACCGTGTGTGCTAGAGCCACTCGTGGAGTATGCTGTAGTGTAAAATTGTGGAAGAGAAAGCCCAGAAGTTGTTGCTACCATTAAAAGATCACACAGAAGTGGTCGCTACTTCAGATTCTTGAAAGAGGCCCCTGGATTGGAGGTTAGAGAGGCTGTGACTCGTCAGAAGGATCTCGAAGGACTAATATGATTCCTTCTCCCAAAGACCATCAGAAGACCACTCTTTAAGAAAGATTTGCTTTCTTGAAATAAAAAAAAATTCTGCTACCATTGAAAGCCGAATCACATCAAAGGCCACGATATTGTGGAAGATAAAATGCAACCTGAAACCTTGATTGGTTGTTGGAGAAAATGTTTGTAGATGGTAAATCTTGTACAACACATCTACCAGTAAGAAGATTGTTGATTGGGAAGTGCTATAGGTGGAAAATTTGTGAAGTGCCAGGGTGTAGCAGTGGGAAAAACAGACCTCCAAATCCTCATAGTGCTTCACAGTGATAGCAAGAATGTTGTTGTTTTCTGTAACTTTTATTTCTTGTAATTGGGTTGGATGCTTGCTTAGTCAAATTGTGTGGAGTTTCATTAATAGTATGTAAGGGGTTATATTAGTCTCGGGTCATCAATGAAATTATGAGATGCATATGTAATGGTTTGCAATTTTTATGAGCATTTAGTACCTAAATCATTGTAAGGGGTGCATGATCGATTGTACCCGACATCCCAGAATTTTTTGGTCCAAAGTTGTAAAGCTTAGCCTTAGGCAAGCTGATTTCCCCATGTTGTTGTAAGACCTGTCCCAAGTGTTCAGGCATACATGTTGTGGTGCATAATTGCACTGAGTTATCCCTCTTATTCATAGAGTGGATGTGTTATCAAGTTGTGGAATATACCGTTGTGAGCAGTACGGGGGTGACAGGTGTACCCGTAGCCTGAACTTGATGAAGGTCGAAGAAGCGATAGTCTTCGATTCAGGGGGGAAAGTTGAGATGGAAGAATATCAGGGTATGATGGACCAAATTATGATTAAGGTAGAATTTAACATTGATGAACCATGTAGCTAAAAAGGATTCCTAGAGAACTGGTAGTTACAGCAGCTGAGCACCCATGTATTCCGGTAGATGGATTTCTTTTCATATGGACGTTAATAATCAGATGCAGGTACAAGAAAAGTTCTTGATAAAACCCAAAGTGATGAAAGCCTCTCGCAAGTGAATATGAAGACCAAGACTACTCTATAAGAAGATTAGAGATAAACATTAAGGGAGGATGTTAGAGATAATGTTTATCTCTTGAGGATGTGTTGGAGATTCTCTACCTAATGTGTTGTGTGGTTGAGATATTCTCTCAACCTCTATTGACTATATTTGGAATAAGTTAGATCTCATCACAGCACTCTCAACTATATATATTGGAGTCTCCCTGTATTGTAAAATAATCTATTATAATAGAATTCAGTGTCGTGTGTTACAATGTCCACTCTCTCTAATTTCAAGTGTTTTTTTGTTTGGGCTGACCGTGTAGCAAAGAAATTTGGGATTTCTCATGCTTCCTTCTAGACAGAGACGGTGACCGTCTTTTCCATCTATTATCATTGGGATTGGCTTGTGAAAAATGGCCATTCTCCATTTCTCAACCACGGTATTTTTTCCAGTTCTTGATGCGAAGTCCGCCAGTATGTAATGATAAATGTGATATTATATTTCTTAGAACTTAAAGCTGTAAAGTTAATAGAATAGGGTTGTTTAAGTTGTGTCAAACATGTTTTGTGGTTTTGCAGAGGATGAGCATGAGAATGTCATAAATTATATCCCTGGATTTTCATCCTTGAAGTTAACAGATCTTCCCTCCTATCTTCAGGAGTTGGATCTATCAACTAGTGTACACAAAATGATATATAAAGTGTTTCAATCGGTTCGAGGGGCCGATTGGATTATCTCTAATACTGTTGACAAAATCGAAAGCTTAATGATGACAGAATTACAATCAAGAAAACCATTTTGGTCTGTTGGTCCTCTACTTCCATCAGCCTTCCTCGATGGAAAAGGTTTCAATAACGAAACATTACGTGTCATCGTGTACCTTGAATCCGACTGCACCAGATGGCTCAACTCCAAGCCCAAAATATCAATACTCTATATTTCTTTTGGCGGCTTTTCTCATCTTTCTATTGTTAGGATATTCCTATACTCCATCCTAGTCCCACCAGTATTTTGATCATTTACATTTTCAGTCATGCATGCACCTTTAGGGTTTCCATGCATCCCAGTCATCAGTCCAGCACCTAGCCCTCAGTTAGCCAACCCCTAGGAGCTTCTCACTATTCAATTTTATCCCTCCAATTTCTTAATGCACCCTTCTTCCTTGATTTTAGGGAGCAACTCGCCCTTCTTCACCTACCAGTCTAGTTGTCACTCAGTTACACTCAATTACACTCAGTTACACTTAGTTACAGTCAGTTACACTCAGTTACACTTAGTTACATTGAGTTACACTCAGTTACACCTACCAGAGTTAGTTTGACTGATGGTTGAGAGTTACTTGAGCATTGATGACTCCACTGATGATGATGAAGACTTCCAGTTGTGCTCCGATGATCATGAGGACACGTAGTTGTGCTCCGATGACACTCTGTTGATCTTATGATCACTCTGAGAGGCTAATTCGAATTGCCACCTTAGGCATTTGAATCCTCTCTACCATTGTACTATTTATTTGTCCATACTGTGATTAATTAATTAGTGTGTGTGAAGTAGTATTGCTTCTATCTGAGTTCTACTGTACCATATTATTCTATTGCTCATTATACTGTATTGTTCACTCTTCTTCTATTTTCTTGCTTAATCATAATTACTCTTCTGAGGTATACATCATCTCTTAGATCTACTGTGAGGATTTTCACATGGTATCAGAGCATGTTGAGAGTATTGTTTATCTCCATTCTTGAGAGTTTTTTGCAGGTTATTACCAAGATTTTGAGTGCAGCAGTTGCAACAGTTTCTGCATTTTTGCAGCAGTAGCAGTTGCAGTTATTCTATATTGTTTTTGCAGGTCCTCTATAGCTTCATTGTATTCATCAGGAATTACTCCTCTTGATCCACTCAACTATGATGAATAGAAACCAAGAATGATAGCAGACTTGAAGATCCATGATCTTTTTTATTGTTATTTTGAAAGAGAGTTCGAATCCCCTGAAGAGAAGATTGATTGGTTAAATAAAAGTGACATGCACTTTGCAGCAATAATGTTTTCTTTGTTTGCACGCCAGAGATTCCAATTCAAATACCGTAATGGTGTTGAAACTCCAAAGGAGTTATGGACTCCAAAAGAGATATGGGCTCACCTAGATGAAAAATTTGGCAGAAAGAATGAAGGACTTGGTCCTAACCCATTCGAAAGCAAGCAAAGTGATGCATTCACTCCTCTTGATGGTATCTCAGATCATGAACCAGTATCATCTCATATTGAAATTGTTGACAAAGAACTTGCAGATTCTCCACTCATGCTCAAACTTTCTTCTCTTTCTGTGCCAGCTCACACTCTAGATATTGCAGAAGGTCCTAAATCCTCTCTTGCACCAAAGTCTGTTCGTTTGCATCATGATCACATGATTATTTCAGAGGTCAAAATAGCTACTGAAGGTAATGCATTCACTCCTCTCTAGCTATCTCCTCTTTTATACTACTATATGATCATAAATTCATGCTTTTAGAAGGTTATTGAAGATTATAGCCATTGCCATTCGCTTGGGATAAACTCTCATGCAATTACTAGTTTTGATCTCACCTCTCATGGTTCAAAGGAGATCTCAAGAAACCATGACTCAAGTCTGGGATCTAATTTGGATTCTAAGCAATTACTGCTTGGGATAATTTCTCATGCATATGATAGTTTTGATCTCACCCCTGCTGGTTCAAAGGAGATCTCAAGAAACTGTTTTTTAAGTCTTAAATCTTATTTTGATTTCAAGCAAACATGTAATAGTTATTTTTGGCATAATCTCACCCATGGTGGTTCGAAGGAGAAGACAAAAGACTATATGCACTTTCACAGATTTGATCCTACCTCAACTGATTCGAATCACAAGTTCAAGGATCATTCTCATACTATTGGATTTGTTCTCATCACATTCAATCTGAAGAGCAAGTACAATCACATGCTTTTTGAGCATGATCCACTTCTTCCCAAGAATAAGATACCTCCAGACATATGACCAAGCATCACACATGCTTGAGTTTGGAGCATTTAATTTTTGTGTGTGCCTTACAGTCTGTTTTTTTGAGGAGGGGGTATGTTTCCCATGAAATTTTCCCACTTCCTTGGTTTATTGATTGTTATTATTCATTGTATTGGGTGACCTTTGGTCTTAGTTACCAAGTCCCAGGATGGATTAAGGGGGTTTGTTAGGATATTCCTATACTCCATCCTAGTCCCACCAGTATTTTGATCATTTACATTTTCAGTCATGCATGTACCTTTAGGGTTTGCATGCATTCTAGGGTTTGCATGCATCCCAGTCATCAGTCCAGCACCTAGCCCTCAGTTAGCCAGCCCCCAGGAGCTTCTCACTATTCAATTTTATCCCTCTAGTTGCTTAATGCGCCCTTCTTCATTGATTTTAGGGAGAAACTCGCCCTTCTTCACCTACCAATCCATTTGTCACTCAGTTACACTCAGTTACATTTAGTTACACTCAGTTACACCTACCAGAGTTAGTTTGACTGATAGTTGACAGTTACTTGAGCATTGATGACTCCACTGATGATGATGAAGACTTCCAGTTGCGCTCCGATGATCATGAGGACACCTAGTTGTGCTCCGATGACACTCTATTGATCTTATGATCACTCTGAGAGGCTAATTCGAATTGCCACCTTAGGCATTCGAATCCTCTCTACCATTGTACTATTTATTTGTCCATACTTTGATTAATTAATTAGTGTGTGTGAAGTATTATTGCTTGTAACTGAGTTCTACTGTACCATATTATTCTATTGCTCATTATACTGTATTATTCACTCTTCTTCTATTTTCTTGCTTAATCATAATTACTCTTGTGAGGTATACATCATCTCTTAGATCTGCTGTGAGGATTTTCACATCTATAGCCCAAATAGAGGAAGTCGCCATGGGATTACTAGAAAGTAAGCAACCGTTCATTTGGGCGATTCATTCGGATATTGTGGCCTCGGCCATTAAAAATATACTCCTGCCAGGATTCTTAGAGGAAATCAAAGAGCAGGGTTTGGTGGTTCCATGGGCATCTCAGCTTGAAGTTTTATCTCATCCTTCTGTGGGTGGATTTCTCACTCACTGTGGATGGAACTCCATTCTTGAGAGATTAACACTAGGAGTTCCCATGTTGGCATTTCCGTTAATAGCAGATCAATGCACAAATAAAAAGCAGACTGTAGAAGACTGGGGAGTGGCTATGGACTTGGGTGGGAATAACAGGAGCTTCCAAAACTCTAGAGAACTGGTTGGTCGAGAAGAAATAGCAAGGACCCTCAACAAATTCATGGATGTAGAAGAGCGGAGAAAATTGAGATTGAAGGTTGAGCCTATTAGAGCAGTTTTGAAGGACACGGTGATGGACTGAGGCACCTCTAATAAGAATTTAGATCTATTTGTTGAAGTTTTAAAAACTTTAACCATTCATACTTGATGGGTTATTAGATCACCTTGATGGGGTCGGCCCTGTATGAGTCATGTGGGTAAAAGGGTTATTAGACCACCCTAGTGGGGGTCGACCCTGTCAGCATTATGTTATGTGGTTAAGTTAAGGCCGACCTAGTAAAGGTTATTAGGCAAGTCAAGTCAAGTGTAAATAGAGTGCGGGAGGCACTCTATTTGATCATTCACTTATCACATATACACTCATTGGAGAGTGACACACTAGTGGAGGAGGAGAAGTTGCTGCTAGGAGTATTATCTCTTGTACTTGGGTTGTATCATTTCTCTATCTATCTCTGAGGAAGTTGCGGGGTTTTTCACCTTCTTGGTTTTCCCCGGTGAAACTCTGTGTCTCTTGTGTGCTTGCATTATTATGTCCATGATTATTATGTTGTAGATATGCTATACATGTTATTCTCTCAGTTAAGATCCTACATCATATTGAAATTTATGAAAAACTAACATGTTATTAGAGCTAGCCTGAAAGAAGACATGGTATGGCATTTATGACACTTGTTGCACTTGTAAAGCTAGGGCTTGCTATATCAAAAACCATTCATCGTATAAATTTCGCTATAAATTCATTTTGGCGAAGTTTCAGGATCTAAAACTCTTACAGGTCGAATATAAGATCCCTATGTACCTTGTGTCCGAAGGAGAGCCAGTAATTCGTTGTACTTTTAGAATTATGATCTGTACAATATAGGGTTTCTGCATCTTCCCGATCTCAGTCATAAACAGGTGAACTATGCAAAAAGGTCACAACTTGGGCTAGGAAGCTCCAACTTAAATTTCGTAAAAAGTGGCAGGTAGGAAACGGACTGTAATTTCACAAGTATGATTTTCAGAGGCCAAAATTGAACCAGTGACTTGTGGCACTCCGTACAAGTTCACTCTTATGTTTTATCCCATAAATAGGTCACATTGCGACACTTGGAATAACTCTCTCTGAGAGAATCCATTTGAGGTCAGACCTATTGAGTTGGAAATACAACAGGTCAGGCTACCATAGGAATAATTTTCAGAACTTGTAGATCTGAAATTTTAGAGTTACAGCGGAAACAATCAGGTGCATATTTCTGTCAAATCAGAATTGGATTTCGAGCACCTTCATTCATGGCTACGGGAATTTAGGGTTTCAGAGAAATTTGAAATTTTTGTAATCAGAGACCACGCCTAGATGCTCCCCATCAAAATTGAAATTTAGAGACCAAGATCAAATTTTTTGGTTGGGCAGAAGACTAGGCTTGATCAAACCCTAGTTCGGGACTTTGATTAGAAAGGTGGAAAATTAGGGCTTCCACAGAAGTTGGAATTTTTGAATTCTGTGACCACGGCTAGAAGCTCCTCAAGAAAATAGAAGTTTAGAGATTTAGATCAAACCTTTTGGTTGGGTGAAGCTCCGGGAAATTCAAACCCTAATTCATGGTCCTCCGGAGTGAATCTGGAAATCTAAAAGGCAATTTGAGGGGTGAAACTTTGCATTTTTCAAATTCTGAGTATACCAACTTGACCAGCTCAGAAAGGCGCATCTTTCTATCCTTTCAGAAGTTTGAAATTCAAAGTTTGAATTTTTTGGGTTTCTCTAACAAACCCTAATCCAGCTCCAGATCCAGTTTCTGCAATTCAAGTGGATTGGGTTAATCCTAGAAGAGAATGGATTGGCCACCTGCATAAGTGAAGAAGTTCCTGTTTCATAGGGAGATGAGGCTAAGGCCTTACATAAGAAGATTACAAGCAATCTCGACAAGTATGACTTATCTA
This sequence comes from Larix kaempferi, assembly GCA_027924585.1. Classification (NCBI taxonomy): domain Eukaryota; kingdom Viridiplantae; phylum Streptophyta; class Pinopsida; order Pinales; family Pinaceae; genus Larix; species Larix kaempferi. The sequence goes on along the minus strand of BSBM01000636.1, from coordinate 1,332,343 downwards.
AGTATGTTTCAAGATCTGTTCATGATTAAGTTTATGGTATGTTTGTCTTCATTAAGATTAGTAAAATCTTGATTAATTTTAGACTTGTCGTATCACCTTAATAAAAATATGAATGCATGATAAAAGATATTCATTGATTAGGGTTTTGACACTTATGATTGTACTAATGCATTCTGGTGTTGTATGAGGTTGATGTTGTCCACTAACATGAAAGGTACATCAAGGAAGAAAAATCATGTTCTAGTTCAAGAACATATGACCATTGTGACATGAAGACAAAGATTCATCCATTGTCATGGATCACATAGAAGATCTACTTACGAGGTATGTATAATTTGGTTCCACAATGGTTAACTTATGAGACATGCAGGTCACTAGCACAAGTCATTTGAGAGAACAAGAAGACATCATGTGGGTATGTTAGACATAACCAGCTAACATATTAATCCAGGTATTTTTTCCTATATCAAGTTAGAATCCTACCTTGTGATAGGATCTCTTATATAAGTATACTTGGTATGATTGATAATGATTATTCATGAATTTATAGGGTTGAGTAATCATGGGTTTATGCATATTATGCTTCTTATTTTGATTGATGATATGACTAACCAAAAAATTCCTATGGTCAAATAGGAATATGCATGAGTAAAAGAATTGTAATAAATTATCTGTGTATGAAATGATCTTGACCATACATGTTTAAGATTAGTTATAATCATAATGTTTTTGATAGTATTAAGATTATACTTATGAATGTATGTATGAGACCTCGAGGATGACACAATGATGATACTAGTAAGTATGCATAGTGATTGAGGATGGATATAAGTTCAAAGATAGGTAATCCAGGATGCAAAGATCAAGAGGGAGCACACTCCAGTAGTTCCTGCAAGGAAGCAAATATTGAGAGGGAGTCCACCCAACAAACAAACAAAGATAAGTATTTGAATTGTCATTTCTTGCATACTTGTTTGTTTAAATAATATTGTTCAATGATGTATATGCTTATGTTCCTAGACTTAGGGTGTGTATTATGCATATTAGAATAATTGCATTAATGAACAGTATACTACTAATATGCATGTGATGGGTAAGTGGCTTATGGCACTGTACAACATTCCATTGCTACTTATCTAGAATGAAACCTCTTTGCTGACATGTTGGGAGTTGTGCACACTCTTAACAATGTTCTGGTAGAGATTGGAAGGCATCTAGAAAGTTATGGGATATGGATAAATGTTGTATTGAAGCATTGGCTAAAATAATTGCATGACTGTATGACATATTTCTTTATGTGTAAGAATTTGTTCGGAAAACTATGAGATGTTTCTAATCATGCAATTTAACTTGCTTTGTAGGAAAGATCATATACCATCACCTACAAATTAAGGACTACAACATTTGTTCCAGCAATGAAGTTCAAACTATCTATTGAAGATATTGAAGAATCTGAAGTTCCCATGATACGGGATACAGTAAAAGGATGCCATGGCTGAGAAGTACCAATCGATCATGTTTGGGATGTGGTCCCAAGACCTGAAGGGAAGTTTGTTGTGACTTCCAAGTGGATCTATAAGATCTAGCATGCTGTAGATGGTAGCATAGAGAAATACAAAGTGAGGGTTGTAGCTCGTGGCATCTCCCAGAAAGAGGAATAGACTATGAAGAGACTTTTGCTCCTATGGCCAAATACACTTCCAATAGATCAGTAATTGCTCTGGCTGCAACAATGAAATGAAAGATACACCATATGGATGTGAAGACAGCTTTCTTGAATGGTGTAGTCGAGGAGGAAGTGTACGTGGAGTAGCCACTTGGTTTTGAGATACATAACAGGAAGTCATATGCATGGAGGACGAAGAAAGCCTTGTATGGCTTGAAGAAAGCTCCTAGGACTTGGTATGGTAGGATAGACAGCTTTCTATCTAGTTTGGGCTTTACCAAGAGTAAAGCGAATTCCAACCTTTACTACAAGGTTGAGGAAGGAAACCCAGTGATACTACTTTTGTATGTGGATGACCTGCTTGTTACAGGTGAGGATAGTTTGATTGCTGATACCAAGAGGAAGCTTGCTATCGATTTTGAGATGAAGGACTTGGGGAGGATGCACTATTTTCTATGCATGGAGGTGTGGCAGAGTGCAGATGGAATCTTCCTTGGACAAGGGAAGTATGCAGTAGAGATCCTGAAGAGGTTCAGGATGATAGACTGCAAGGCCATGGCCACACCTATGGCATCGAATCTGAAGCTTTTTTGTGATGCTTCATCTGAGCCGGTTGATGTCACAATGTATCATTAGATGATTGGGTCCTTAATGTACATGACAGATACAAGACCAGATATTTTCTTTGCAGTGAACACATTGAGCTAGTTCCTGACGGATCCGAGAGGTGTTCACCTAGTTGCTGTAAAGCATATTCTGAGGTACCTGAAAGGTACAATTGATTATGGGCTCAAGTATGGTGTGAATCAAAAGTTTACCCTACAGGGTTATGTTGATTCAGACTGGGCAGGAAGTGCTGTAGATAGGAAGAGCACTTCTGGGTGTTGCTTCAGTATGGGATCAGGTGTGATCTTTTGGTTTAGCAGGAAGCAATCCTACGTAGCACTGAGTATAGCCGAAGCAGAGTATGTTGCAGCTTGTTCAGCTAGTTGTGAATCAGTATGGATGAGGAAGCTGCTGTCTGAGTTATTAGATCTCTCGTTGGATGCTACTGGTATCTTTTGTGACAACCAGAGTTGTGTGAAGTTGTCTGAGAACCCGGTGTTCCACGACAGGTCGAAGCACATTGAGATCAAATATCCCTATATCAGGGATATGGTGCAGAGAGGAGCAGTGAAGCTCCTACATGTTGCGACGAATGAGCAGGTTGCAGATGTGTTGACGAAACCACTAGCGAGAGTGAATTTTGAGTACTTTAGAGAGAGGCTTGGTGTTCTTCAAGTTGATGACACTTCGAGGAAGAAGTGATGGATACATTTGCAGGAGCCATTCCAAGCATGGTTAGAGGAGGATGCTTCCCATGGCTGTGGATGTAAGCGTTGGATGATGAGAATTAGGACAATGCTCCAATTACTGCTCTGTATGCATCATGTTGGATGCTTGTTATGATCCGTTGGATCATGTATATGTATATGCATCATGCTGGATGCTTGTTATGATCAGTTGGATCATGTATTTGTCTATGCATCATGTTGGATGCTTTGTATGATCAGTTGGATCATGTATTTGTATATGCATCATGTTGGATGCTTGATATGATCAGTTGGATCATGGATTTGTATATGTATCAGGTGGATACATTGTATGATCAGGTGGATCATGTATTTATATATGTATCAGGTGGATACATTGTATGAACAGGTGGATCATGTATTTATATATGTATTAGGTGGATACATTGTATGATCAGGTGGATCATGTATTTGTGAATGTATCAGGTAGATACTTGGTATGCATCTAGTGGATGCATTGTATGATCAGGATGATCATGGATGATGAGCTTCAGGATGTTTCTCCAGATGATATTCATCAGGATGATGATATGATGATGATCAGGATGATCATATGTGATGAGTATCAGTACGATGCTCTGGATGACATGCATCAGGACGATGCAGTGACGGTGATCAGGATGATCATGTGTATCAAGATGATACTCTGGATTATATGCATCAGGACGATACTATGATGATTATCAGGATGATCATGTACATCAGGATGATGTATGGTGAGTATCAGGTTGATACTCTGTGGCCATGGACAGGTTGTGCAGATGAGCATATAAGTAGACCTAGGAGATCCGATAGGTTGGCCTGTGTGCCCGTAATAAGTCCTAGGATTCTCTTTCGAGGCATTGCTCTGGGGGGGACATATAAGTAGACCTGGGAGATCCGATAGGTTGGGCTGTGTGCCCGTAATAAGTCATGGGATATTCTTTCGAGGCATTGTCCTATGGCATATAAGTATACTTGGGAGATCCGATAGGTTTTGCTGTGTGCCCGTAATATGTCCTAGGATTCTCTTTCGAGGCATTGCCATGACCACATGTAAGTAGACCTAGGAGATCCGATAGGTTGGGTTGTGTGCCCATAATTAGTCCTGGGATGATCTTTCGAGGCATTGTGGTAAGAGTCACATGTAATACGTCTTGGAGATCCGGACAGGTTGTGCTCGTCACGTAAAAGGCCTCGGATGCTCTTTAGGGTTCTTGCTCGTCAAGACACTCTTTTAGGGTTTTGTGACAATCACATGTAAGTGGACCTGGGAGATCTTGTCGGTCGTGCTTCGGTACAGAAAGGATCCTGGGATACTCTTTTGAGGCATTGTGATGCACGTAATAAGTCCTGAGGATTCCACAGTATGGCTAGTGATGGTGAAGACCTGCAGGTGGTGGGCCTACATCTAGTATGAAAAAGGACTAGCTCTGTAGAACTTCCTATGATGAGTAGTTTAGAGATTGATTGAGATAGCAGCAGCAGTGACGATGACAATGATTCGATGTCGATGATCCAGAGAAGAAGACTTGTGCTAGAAGACCTATGTCGAGAAATACCTTCCTAGTTAAGAGGGAGTGTTGATGTATTTGTAACTTCGGAATGTATTTCATATATGTATATTGTATTCCTATAGAGATGTTATTATTCCTCTATACAGGATTGTTTGTATTCCTATAGAGATGTTATTATTCCTCTATACGGAAGTGTCATCATTTATATTGTAAGTTTCGTAACTTATACTTGATGGGTTATTAGACCACCTTGATAGGGTTGGCCCTGTATGAGTCATGTGGGTAAAAGGGTTATTAGACCATCCTAGTGGGGGTCGGCCCTATCAGCATTATGTTATGTGGTTAAGTTAAGGCCAACCTAGTAAAGGTTATTAGGCAAGTCAATTCAAGTATAAATAGAGTGCGGGAGGCACTCTATTTGATCATTCACTTATCACATATACACTCATTGGAGAGTGGCGCACTAGTGGAGCAGGAGAAGCTGCTGCTAGGAGGACTATCTCTTGTACTTGAGTTGTATCATTGCTCTATCTATCTCTGAGAAAGTTGCGGGGTTTTTCACCTTCTTGGTTTTCCTCGGTGAAACTATGTGTCTCTTGTGTGCTTGCATTATTGTGTCCATGATTGATATGTTGTAGATATGCTGTACATGTTATTCTCTCAGTTAAGATCCTAGATCAGATTGAAATTTTTGAAAAACTAACAAACCTAGGGTTGTTGAGACATGGTTTCATATTGTAGGTGTTGTATTTTAAATATATTCCTGTATTTAAATAAGATCTTATGCCTTGCATTTTAATGTTGTAAATAGGGAAGGCAGGTAAACCTGAAGGTTTACATGCCTAGCCCATATGTTTATCAACTCTCTTATAGTAGAGTTTGTTTCAGAAAAGATAAACCCTGAAAATGCTAAGAGTTCAGACCTATATAGATCTGAGTTATTGTTTTGGATAGAGTTTGTGTTCTATTCAATCTGGTCAAAATCGACTGTATGCATTTAAATGGCTATTCAGGTTTAATTTGGTGAGTATTGAAATAAACTACATTGCTATATTTCTGAGTTGAATATATGCCTGAACATTATTCATAATTAAATGGCTAATGCTTATGCAAACAGTCTGGTAATATGCATTATTAATTTGAATGTGATTGTATTTTCCGATGGCATTATACGACCCATGTATAACCTAGGTCATCTAACCTATATATATACATATAGACTAAATGAGTTTTGGGTATGTAGTGTTTATTGTTGAAAACAATTCAAGTGTCTAAGGGTTTGACCCTTAGCGTGATGCCATAATATTAATATATGATATTATACATGGATACATTCACCTGTGCATTTTATTTATAACTTGGTGTTTTCAACCATTGTGTAATAGTATATTGAATACATTAAAATGAAAATGATGTTGGACAGAAACAAAGTTCACATAATAATAATCAAACGTTGCAACATATATACACAGTTTGCATGGTAAACATTGTTGAAGAAAGAGACAACGTGTCGATGCCTTGAAACATTCACTTGTGCATACGATGGGCAGGCTAAGCGCCTCTACCCTAAAACATTCTTTATACACAAAATAAAAACTACATTACAGTATGCCATTTTCGAATGCAATGAAATCATGAAGGATGCATGAACTAAGGGTGATTTCCTTCTAAGGGATCATTTAAATGACGAATGCAAGCATATGCTATTAACAACAAATTTGTATGCTCACGCTAACATCATGAATCTAACATTTAAAACTGATATGCGTACATAGCGATGAAGCTAAACATATATATTGCATATTAATATCAAGTGTCGAGGGAATTTATACTTTACAGTATGTAATTCCAAAATAAATATCATTAAATAACCCACAGACCCAACGAGAGTCACGATGGGCTTCAAGTCAAGCGAGGCTTGCACCCAAGTTACCATTCGAATCTTAAATTTCAAATAAAACATACAGACAGAGGTTGGAATCGTAAAAGGTTGTGGTATTGCCACTTTAAATTACAGTGAAGCCGTTTACATAATCCTGATGCCTCTACCAGGGGCAGAGCATCGTTGGATTGCTCTTTCAAACCACACATGACTATGGGGAGTCCCCTGGACTACCATTCCTTGAGAGAATAATAACCCTGCAACGACATGGAGCGAAAGAGAGGTCACAGTGACACTCTCATAGGATGGCTATACGCCCCTATCAATTTGGCTAAGCGCCATGATCCTTAAAAACGTGCAAACGAAGGTAGGAGAAACCCTAACCTCAATCGAAAAATGTTTCAATAACTTTGGCCCCACCAACGGGGTGAACCAAACCCGAGGGAGTGGGATGGAGAGTTACCTGTGGAGCCAGGAAGTCGCCATGACCCTAGTGTATGTTACAAGCTCGTAGGAGCGCTTCACTCCACCTTTTTCACCGTTGGTTTCCTGCATAGCAAAACATGGTGAGAGGTCAAACCGCAAGAATAACAACTTAACCACTGGGAATAAAAGTAAATAGCGCCACGACGAAACTGGAAGATGGGTTGTGATATTACCTGGTGAAGCAATGAGTTGCAGTGTAGCTCGACTCCGTTTGCACCTGTCAACACAGCAATACGAAGGTCAAACCTGGGCCTTTAACTTGCAAACATTAACGTAAATGTAAATTGCAGTAATCAACAACATTGTAAAACGTAACGATGGTGCAAGCAACAAATGTATCACTTACCTTGTAATGTTGTTCACGCTGTGTATGGTAACAACTGGTGCAGTATGCATCTATGGAAGCGAAGTGCTAAGGCTTGTCTGTAAACCTCCACCATACCCTATGCAGAGCCGAAGCTCGCATCGTAGCCGAACAATAATGAATCAAATGCCAAATGAAAGACTATCAACACTAGATACCGGAGAGAGAAAGTGGAAACCACTGCTATTGATGAACTGGATGAGTTAATGCAAGCATGGACATGGCTGGGCGCGAAAACCTAATGCCTAGATTGACGGTGCCAAATGCATCACAAAATACCATGCACTGTCTTAGACCACCATCAACGACGCGAAATGAAAGAAGGTTTAATGCATTTGCAGAGTTGGATGTATGGTATCCCTTGGCATAAATCTCCACTAACAAAGTTTCGTCGATGGGACGAGCCAATGTGTACACCACGTCAACCAGACTTGAAATGTAATGTGTGGACAACCCTCCATCCACATGAGAACGAGTCCCATCATTTTCCAAAAGGCAGCCCGAAGTGGGGTTAAAACGTTGAATTGGATTGGTGTAGCTTGAGTGGCTTAAGCCACAAACCACGTAGGCCACACATTGGAGTGATCCGACTTACAAAAAACTGAGTCATAGGTCTCTGTCCATGTTTAACGTCGAAGCCGAGCTACGTTCATTCGTAGAATCTGGGCATTACCATTGTGGCAGCATGATTAATGTAATATCCTTGGGAAGATTCAACCAAGATATTATCTCTAACTTCAATTTTTTCATAAAATTCACTAGTTAAATTTTTGACAATTTTTCTGAGCAGAGCAGGAAGTAAGTGATGGGGACTGAGGTAAGATATGAGGATTGTAGGATGAGCATTCAATTATGAAAAATTTATGGGCTGAGGTGCAGCAGCAGGTCAGGATGTCAGATCAGATATGTCCTATGCACCATGTACCAAAACCATTCACTTTTCAGCATAGAGCAAGTCTATGCTTACTTCGAGGCTTCCTAGGTAGCTGGCATATGCATACTAGACAGGTGGGGATCCTGGAAGTTAATGGCAGAGCTTATATCAGTCAAATAAGTGTTGGTGACTTTCAAAAAAGTATTTTAGCATACTTGAGAGAGTTTAGGAAGAATTGGGGGTTTTGGGCCTGGGATTACTGAGCTAATATTTTTCCAATCTTTCCAGACAAGGTCTAAAGGATTCCAAATTCTGATTTTAAGGACTGATATGGATAATATATCAAATTATTAACATAATGCAACATACAGGAAGTCAAATGGACACTTTGAGTGCATTCTACAGTAAATTCAGTAAAACTAGTCTATAAAATCCTTCTAATGAGCTAGTCTTGGATTTTAACTGAATTAATGACTTCCATTAAATAAGTACTATGTTCTGAGTTGTTATGAAAATCTGATATATTGATAGTAAAAGTGACACATTGAATGTAACATAACATAGCCATTATTTTATTATAGTGGCTTTCTTCTCAAAACAAATTGCCTTACAGGTTAGAAATTGTAGTACATTGATGGAGAATATGAAGAGAGAGGGAGATTTGTTACAATAACTCTGTTCTGATGTTCTAATCATGATCTCTTCATATCATAGGACTGATTTGGCTACAACTACTGTTGTAGAACTTCATTGGTGCGCCCTCCTTCAACTAGTTGTCTCCATCAGTAGAAACACCTCTAGATTTGGCTGCAAGCTGGAGCAATGAGAGAGGGATGGAAGATCAGGTCTGAAGTCAACCTAAGGACATGGAAGCCTCTGATATATGATGATAATAACTTATGGATCTCATTGGAATCCTGGGCACTCTCTTCCTTAACTATCTTCTCTACTGGTGAACCTTCTCCAAAACTAGCTGGAATTTCACTGTATGAGAGACCTTCTCCTCCAATGGACTAGAGATGTTCAATGAAAGTTGTAATTGACTGATAATGGCTATAGCAGTTATATATGGACCTGCATAACACTTACTGGAAACTCACATGGCCTTGGGGCACATATCCCAAGCATAACTTGTTGAGGCACAACACTCAACTAGAGGGCTCAGAGCGCTCATTCACAAATTCTAATAATGATCAAAAGTTGTCAAATGGAGTTGGTTGGCTTCTTTCATAAACTTCATGATGACCTGCTGAGCAAGTTCTTGGCTTGGTGACCTTTGAGAGTAGGTTACCTACTTTCCCATCCTACTCCAAAGCCATGAGGACGCATTTCTTGAGGAGAATAGCAACTCTTGGCTTTGAAAACTTTCTTTCCTTTGCCTCCCTTCACCGAATTTGGCAAGTGCGCTTTAGGAAGCTTTTTCTGGTTGTTGCTATTTTCTTTCTAAAATATTTTTTGAATCTTTCTACTTTCTTTACTTTCCTCTTTTCTGCTTTTGCCAATTTTTTCTGTTTGCTTTTGTCAGTTTCCATTTTGTTTGCTTTGTCTTCTTTCCTCCATTAGATTCCTTGCATTTCCTAAGATTTTCCGCTAAGGAAAAATTGATTCTCTTGACACCAATTCGAATTTACTAAGAACATGATCACCACTTGCTAATATTTATCAGCAACATTTATTATTAAAGTATTACAATTTTTAGAATTAATTCAGACTTCAGAATTTAATTAATTAATTCATAATTAATTAACCACTATAGTAATTGCCTCAAAATTTCCCCATTAATTAAATTCTCATTTAATTAATCACTTAGACTTAGTCATGGGGTTAATAAATACATGGGGGCCCACCTTGTCCATTTAATTCCCAAATAAAACCTTAGGCATCTTCCATAAGGTAGTTTCCATACTTGCTCATTAATTAAATAATTATTGCCTAGGTGACTTAGGCCAAAATTACCCCATGGACCATAGCAAAATTTGGGGACATGACAATCCTCCCTTCGTAAGATTTCTTGTCCTCAAGCAATGTCAGTATTCCACCAAGCTTCTGCTGCACCACTCTGATTATAATTGTCCCCATCCACTATAAAGTATGAAAATTAAACTTGGGCCTTCAAAAAAAATGAAGAAAAACTGCACTATAATTTATATCTGCAATTTAACAAGCAATGAACAAAATTTTCAACCCAGCTAGGATAACTTGAGTAGAATTCCTGGATCCCATTGTTTCTCCTACAGTGACCAATTTTTTTTTTTCATCTTTGGCAATCTGTCACTCTCATGAATGCCCAGATCCCAAAGTATCAACTACATTTTCCCAATCATCAAAATCAATTTAGTGAATCTGTCATCAAGCATGTGCCTTTTCATCTGAGGAATAACTGAAAGGACATTACTACCAACTAAACCAAGTGGATAGAAAAATGTTTCTTCTAGTGAAAACATCCAATGGCTCAACTCTCTGCCATTGGAGAAAAATTTCAAGCATCCCTCCCAGCATGTGGATTCCCTCCACATAGGCCAACTTCTGCAAGTAAAATGTTCCATTAATTTATCTTGGCAACCTGCCTGCTTAGCTTCCTTCCCCTATCCATAAGCATAAAAAATTTTGCAAGGAAGTTTCATGCTTGTCAGGTAATCTTTCACCCAATCCATATGTGGATGAGTGACATCAAAGGGCTGCAAAATATACTTTTGTTGCTGCTCACAATTCAATACAATGTCAGTTATAATAAGAAATTTATTGCAGAAACAAGAAAACCTTTTACCTTCGAGATTTCCCTTTTTAGTGATTCCTCTATCTATCCATCCAATGGATGAATCAGACATCTTGCTTGCTGATTCACGTGAACTAAAATCATCCATCTCTGCTGCAATAAGATCCATCTCCCATAGGAGCAGATCATGATCCACGTATGGTATATGTGGCATCAACAAGAAAAACTTCTTCACCCACTGTTCATTCCCCATTGTTATTGTTGAATCCATGACATGTGGGGAAGGACTGTGAACCTTCTTTGTAGGTCTGCAACCTTCAGTAATCAAACTCATGGCTGCAACTTCTTCATTATTGGCTAGCCCAAATTGGGTGCTCTCATCCCACTTTTCCATGGGAGAGTGACTATTTCCAAGGAACATCTCAAGTTTCCTTAGGAAATGATCAGGTGCTTGGTTTTCATCAAAGTGTTCTGCACACTCCTAAAGCACATGTAAATATATTTGATCCTCATGATCCACCATTTCATGAGGTTCCTCCATATGATCATGAATGCTTTCACCCCAATGAAATTGACTGAATGCTGTGTAGGAGGGTAGGGAGGATCTTTGCAGCTTTTCATGAAGCAACAACATCTCCATCTTGGATTCTTGGAGGGCACTTTGAGTGCTTCTCAAAGAATATTGGGTGGCCATCAATTCATCATTGAGCTTATATTTCTCTTTTTCATATCTGCAAATACTTTCTTCATCATGCCATGATGCATCCTGCAACAATTCCACAAGCTCAAACATGTAATTTTTATCTGAAAGAAACTATGAGAAATTACCTTTGATTGTGGACATTACTTTCTGGATATTCTCCATGGCTGCAAAGAAATATTGATCTTCCCTTAAATAAGCTTCCCAACACAACCTCGACACTGAAGAATGAGTTTCACGGAGAATGTTCAAGGCCACTTGGATCTTCTGTTCATCCATCTTCAATGACCCTTCAAGAAGATGAGGTTCTTCCAGATGTTCCTCCTCTTCATTTTCCATCCCCAAATTGATTTTATGCAGTGCACTCGAAGTTTGGAAATCTGATCCATATATTGCTACTACAATATATTCATCTCTTAGGTCCTCAAAAACATAATTTGGGCTGCAAATTAATTGCTCATTCATCCTGGGTAAACCAGAAAGATCTTCTCTCAAAATTTCAGCCTTCACATTGCATTCCTTTTTTGACATCGGAATTTCGAACCTCATCACCAGGGAGCTCAACCACTCTTAACATTTCACTAGAAGTGGGTTCCATATCATATTGAAATAATGCCACATAAAAATCAGAATTTAATAACTCACCTGGTGTCATGTTATCCTCCTTATGTGGTGGAGTGTTGGTGGTTTGGCCTTCCATCAATTTCTCATTTTCAGTTTCTGTGATTGCCAGAACTTCTTCTTTACCCATGGTTATTGCACCCACAACACCTTCATCAATGGGGATCTCCATGTCCCCCACATATATGTGAGAGTACACATATTTATATGCTTCCTCACACTTAAAACATTCACCAATAGTTTATCTTCCGACCATGTAGGCATCCTGCAAACACCTTTCTAGTGATTCATCCTAATCGCTGCATTCACCCTTATCACTAAGGATCTGAGACTCAACATCCAGGGAATCCCTTATGCAATAATTATCCTCTGATGTGGATGCAACATCATCATGACACAAATTAGTACAAAAATCTAAAATTGGTCCATACCTTTGCATCATGCTTCTCTCTTCAATGGGTGGGGTTATGGTGCCTTGTTCTACAACTGATTATTACTAGTTCACATCTAACTAATGTGTGGTCAATTTCTACTTCCTTGTGAAGCTCATGTGGTTACTTTGGATCTGATCCAAAATATGGTTCAACACCACTAACAGTACCAATATCATCCGGGGTGATCTTGAGATCCTCATCATAGAATCTTGCAGTAGATTCTTCTTCCATTTTGTCAATAATCTCATGGTTAGTTTTTGGGTCTTGCTTCTCTCTGGTTGTCTTAAGGTGGAGATTATTGGAGGATCTTCTTGAAAAGGATCCAAAAATTCTTGTGAATTCACATGCATCCAATAAATTTTTCATATCTTTTATTAACTCTTCCATAGAAGGTTGACCTTTGACTGTGGAACATGCAAATTTTTCCTAAATAGGGCTATCAAAATAACCATAGTCTCATCTTCCAATCATGATCTCATGGGAGATGCTTGTGGAAGGTACTTATTGGGAATTCTATTCCTCATAATCTCTGCAGTATTCTTCATACTCCTCATCAAAATGATCATACTCTTCATAAAAATAATCTTCCTCCTCATACAACTCAAAGTCTGAATCTTCCATGACATGGAACTAATTCCACAACTACAACTTGAAAATAGTGTTGAGCTACTTTTCCACTGAGATTTAATTTCCACAAGTTGAGCCAAGGAAATTTCTCTGATACCACTGTAATATCCTTGGGAAGATTCAACCAAGATATTATCTCTAACTTAAAAATTTTCATAAAATTCACTAGTTCAATTTTTGACAATTTTTCTGAGTAGAGCAGTAAGTAAGTGATGGGGACTAAGGTAAGATATGAGGATGGTAGGATGAACATTCAATTCTGGAAAATGTATGGGCTGAGGTGCATCAGTAGGCCAGGATGTCAGATCAAACATGTCCTATGAACCATCTACCAAAACCATTCACTTTTTAGCATAGAGCAAGTCTATGCTTACTTTGAGGCTTCCTGGGAAGCTAGCATATGCATACTAGAAAGGTGGGGATCTTGGGAGTTAATGGAAGAGGTTATATCAGTGAAATAAATGTTGGTGATGTTCAGAAAATTATTTTAGCAGACTTGGGAGAGTTTAGGAAGAATTGGGGGTTTTGGGCTCTCCCGGGATTGTTGAGCTAGTATTTTTGCAATCTTTCCAGACGGGGTCTAAAGGCTTCCAAATTCTGAGTTTAAGGACTGATATGGATAATATATCAAATGATTAACCTACTACAACATACAGGAAGTCAAATGGACACTCTGAGTGCATTCTACAGTAAATTCAGTAAAACTAATCTAGAAAATCCTTCCAATGAGACAGTCTTGGGTTTTAACTGAATTAATGACTTCCATTAAATAAGTACTCTGTTTTGAGTTGTTATGAAGATCTGATATCTTGATAATAACTGTGACACATTGAATTTAACATAACAGAACCATTATTTTATTATAGTGGCTTTATTCTAAAAACAAATTGCCTTACAAGCTAGAAATTGTAGTACATTGATGGAGAATATGAAGAGAGAGGGAGATTTGTTACAGTAACTTTGTTTTGATGTTATGATCAGGCTCTCTTAATATTAGAGGACTGATTTGGCTGCAACTACTATTGTAGAACTTCACTGGTGCGCCCTCCTTCAACTAGTTGTCTCCACTAGTGGAAACACCTCTAGATTTGGCTGCAAGCTGGAGCAATGAGAGAGGGATGGAAGATCAGGTCTGAAGTCGACCTAAGGACATGGAAGCCTCTGATATCTGTTGTTAATAACTTCTGGAGCTCATTGGAAGTCCTGGGCACTCTCTTCCTTAACTATCTTCTTCTGTTGGTGAACCTTCTCCAAAACTAGCTGGAATAGCATAATAACCCTACAACGACATGGAGCGAAAGAGAGGTTGCAGTGATGCTCTCATAAGATTGCTATACGTCCCTATCAACTCAGCCAAGGGCTGTGATCCTTAAAAATGTGAAAACGAAGGTAGGAGAAACCCTAACCTCAACCGACAAACGTTTCAGTAACTCTGCCCCCACCAATGGGGTGAACCAAACCCGAGGGAGTGGGATGGCGAGTTACCTATGGAGCCAGGAAGTCGCCATGACCCCATTGTCTGTTAGAAGCTCGCAAGAGTGCTTCACTCCACCTTTTTCACCATTGGTTTCCTGTATAGCAAAACGTGGTGAGAGGTCAAACCGCAGCAATAACAACTTAACCACTGGGAATAAAAGTAAATAACACCACGACGAAACTAGAAGATGGGTTGTGATATTACCTGGTGAAGCAATGAGTCGCAGCGCAACTCAACTCCGTTTGCACCTGTCAACACAAAAATACGAAGGTCAAACCTGGGCCTTTAACTTGCAAACATTAACGTAAAGGTAAATTGCAGTAATCAACAACATTGTAAAACGTAATGATGGTGCAAGCAGCAAACGTATCACTAACCTTGTAATGTTGTTCACACTGAGTATGGTAACAACTGGTGTAGTATGCATATGTGGAAGTGAAGTGCCAAGGCTTGGACCTAAACCTCCACCATACCCTGCGCAGAGCCGAAGCTCGCATCACAGCCAAACAACAATGAATCAAATGCCAAGTGAAAGACTATCAACACCAGATACCAGAGAGAGAAGGTGGAGATGATTGGTGCCGATGAACTGGACGAGTTAATGCAAGCATGGAGATGGATGGGCACAAAAACCCAATGCCTGGATCAACGGTGCCAAACGCATCACAAACTCCCATGCACTGTCCCGGACCACCATCAAAGACGTAGAAGGAAGGAAGGCTTAATTCATTTGCAGAGTTGGGTGTATGGTACACTCGACATAACTCTCCACTGACAGAGTTCCATAGATGGGACGAGCCACTATGTACACCACGTCAACCAGACTTGAAATGCAGTGTGTGGAAAACCCTCCATCCACATGAGCACAAGTCCCATCATCTTCCAATAAGGCAGCTCGAAGTGGGGTTAAAACGTTGAATTGGATTGGTGAAGCTTGAGTGGTGTAAGCCACAAACCAGTAGGCCACACGTTGGAGTGAGCCGGCTTACAAACAACTGAGTCATAGGTCTTTTTCCATGTTTAACATCGAAGATGAGCTACGTTCATTTGTAGGATCTGGGTATTACCATCGTGGCAACATGATTAATGTAATATCCTTGGGAATATTCAACCAAGATATTATCTCCAACTTAAAATTTTTCATAAAATTCACTAGTTAAATTTTTGACAATTTTTCTGAACAGAGCAAGAAGTAATTGATGCGGACTGAGGTAAGATATGAGGATGGTAGGATGAACATTCAATTCTGTAAAATGTATGGGCTAAGGTGCAATAGTATTTCAGGATGTCATATCAGAGATGTCCTATGCACCATGTACCAAAACCATTCACTTTTCATCATAGAGCAAGTCTATGCTTACTTCGAGGCTTCCTAGGCAGCTGGCATATGCATACTAGATAGGTGGGGATCCTGGGAGTTAATGGAAGAGGTTATATCAGTCAAATAAGTGCTGGTAATGTTCAGAAAGGTATTTTAGCAGACTTGGGAGAGTTTAGGAAGAATTGGGGGTTTTGGGCTCTCCCGGGATTGCTGAGCTAGTATTTTTGCAATATTTCCAGATGGGGTCTAAAGGATTCCAAATTCTGAGTTAAAGGACTGATATGGATAATATATCAAATTATTAACCTACTGCAATAGATGGGAATTCAAATGGATGCTTTGAGTGCATTCTACAGTAAATTCAATAAAACTAGTCTAGAAAATCCTTCCAATGAGCTAGTCTTGGATTTTAACTGAATTAATGACTTCCATTAAATAAGTACTCTGTTCTAAGTTGTTATGTAGATTTGATATATTGATAATAATAGTGACACATCAAATTTAACATAATAGAACCATTATTTTATTATAGTGGCTTTCTTCTCAAAACAAATTGCCTTACAGCCAAGAAATTGTAGTACATTGATGGAGAATATGAAGAGAGAGGGAGATTTTTTACAGTAACTCTATTCTGATGTTCTAATCAGGATCTCTTTAGATCATAGGACTGATTTTTCTTCATCGACTGCTGTATAATTTCACTGGTGCGCCCTCTTTCAACTAGTTGTCTCCACCAGTGGAAACACCTCTAGATTTGGCTGCAAGCTGGAGCAATGAGAGAGGAATGGAAGATCAGGTCTGAAGTCGACCTAAGGACATGGAATCCTCTAATATCTACTGATAATAGCTTCTGGAGCTCACTGGAAGTCCTTGGAACTCTCTTCCCTAACTATCTTCTTCTGCTGGTGAACCTTCTCCAAAACTAGCCGAAATTTCACTGTATGAGAGACCTTCGCCTCCAATGGACTGGAGATCTTCAATGAAAGATGGAATTGATTGATAATGGATGTAGCAGCTTGATATGGATCTACATAACACTTACTGGAAACTCACATGGCCTTGGGGCACATATCCCAAGCATAACTTGTTGAGGCACAACACTCAACTAGGGGGCTTAAAGCTCTCATTCACAAATTCTAATAATGATCAAAAGTTGTCAAATGGAGTTGGTTGGCTTCTTTTATAAACTTCATGGCGACCTGTTGAGCAAGTTCTTGGCTTGGTGACCTTTGAGAGTAGGTTACCCACTTTCCCATCCTACTCCAAAGCCATGAGGACGCATTTCTTGAGGAGAATAGCAACTCTTGGCTTTGAAAACTTTCTTTCCTTTGCCTCCCTTCACTAAATTTGGCAAGTGCGCTTTAGGAAGCTTTTTCTGGTTGTTGCTATTTTCTTTCTAAAATATTTTCTGAATCTTTCCACTTTCTTTACTTTCCTCTTTTCTACTTTTGCCAGTTTTTTTGTTTGCTTTTTTCAGTTTCCATTTTGTTTGCCTTGTCTTCTTTCCTCCATTAGATTCCTTGCCTTTCCTAAGATTTGCCACTAAGACAGAATTGATCATCTTGACACCAATTCGAATTTACTAAGAACATCATCACCACTTGCTAATATTTATTAGCAACATTTATTATTAAAGTATTACAATTTTCAAAATTAATTAACCACTATAGTAATTGCCTCAAAATTTCCCCATTAATTAAATTCTCATTTAATTAATCACATAGACTTAGTCATGGGGTTAATAACTACATGGGGGCCCACCTTGTCCATTTAATTCCCAAATACAACCTTAGGCATCTTCCATAAGGTAGTTTCCATAGTTTCTCATTAATTAAATAATCATTGCCTAGGTGACTTTGGCCAAAATTACCCCATGGACCATAGCAAAATTTGGGGACATGACAATTAATATCACACGGTTATGTGTTGACCAGTCGTAAGCTTAAACATTAGGTGTTGACATTATGGATTGTGAGCCACGTCGAGGTGGTAGGGTCGGCTCTCATTAGAGACCATTTATATTTTAATTAACATTGCTATATGTTAAGTGTGAGCATTTAGCCTTAAGGCCAATGCTTTAAATATCTATTATTCCATACTATGTACATAGTGGGGTGGCACATTAAGCCTTAGAAAGGAGTGCCTTACTGTTGTTGATGTATATGTAACTTCGGAATGTATTTCACCTATGTATATTGTACTCCTATAGAGATGGTATTATTCCTCTATACGGAAGTGTCGTCATTTCTATTGACAAGTGTCGCAAGTGTCATAACTTGCTATGATGGGTTATTAGACCACCAAATGTGGGGTCGGCCCTGATTAGTATAACCATGGATTATTAGACTGAGTTAGACAAGTCGGCCCTGCTAGGTTATTAGGCAAGTCAGGTCATGTATAAATAGAGTGTAGGAGGCACTCTATTTGATCATCTCATTATTCACTTCTACACTACTCGAAAAGTGGCGCACTAGTGGAGGAGGAGGTTCAGCTGCTAGGAGAAGACTATATCTTGTACTTGGGTTGTATCATTGATCTTTCTATCTCTGAGGAAGTTGTGGGGTTTTTCACCTTTATGGTCTTCCCCACTGAAACTTTGTGTGTCTATTGTCTCATGTGATTGCTTGGTTTGATTGACATGCATTGTTATACTTGATATGCTATACGTGTTATTCTCTCAGTAAAGATCCTAGAGTATATTGAATTAATGCTCAAAATCTAACATGGTATCAGAGCTAACCTGAGAAGAAGACACTTTGCAGTTGTGGAAACTAGGGTTTCTTGTTTATTGGGTTTCTCTCCATAGATTTTGGAAAAGAAATATGACATATTGACTCTCCTCAGCAAGGTGAATCTTTCTGTCCACTCAGATCTCAATTCTGGGCACTTTTATTTTTGGCCCTAAAAATTAGGGTTTCCACAAAAATAAGAATTTCTGAAATCTGAGACCATAGTTGGAAGCTCCTTGGAAAACTCAAAGTTTAGAGCTTTGGATCGAACTTTGTGGTTGGGTGAAGCTCCGGGAAACTCAAACCCTAATTCAGGTTCCTCCCTAGTGAATCCGGGAGATTGAAAAGCATTTCTGAAGGGTAAAACTTTGCATTTTTCAAATTCTGAGTATACTAGGCTGATCATCTCATCAAGGCACATCTTTCTATCCTTTCAGAAGTTTGAAATTTAAATTTTGAATTTTTAGGGTTTCTCTGACAAACCCTAATCTAGGACCAAATCCAGTTTTCAGCAAATCAAGTGGTAAGACCTAAATCTCTTCTATTTCCATTTGAAGTACTCTTTAAGATGTCTCACCACACCAAGATTGAGGATAAGCTTAAAGGGGCTGATAACTTCCAAGCATGGAAGTATAGGATTGGGTTAATCCTAGAAGAAAATGAGTTGGACACTTACATAAGTGAAGAGGTCCCTATCCTAGAGGAAGAAGAGGCTAAGGCCTTACACAAAAGGAATTTGGTAAAGGCTAAGAGGATCATTGCTAATTCTATCAAAGACCATCTCATACCACATGCGTCATCTCTAAAGACACCAAAGGAGATGTTTGATTCCCTGACCAAGCTATTCGAAGGGAAGACCATAAATCGGAAGATGACCTTGAGGAATCAATTGAAGAATGTCAAGATCCAGAATGCAAAGACTATGCAGTCTTATTTCTCAAGGGTCTCCCAGATAAAAGAAAAACTTGAAGCTGTGGGAGAAGATATAGAAAATGGATAAGTGGTAATGACCACTCTTAATGGCCTTCCTAGGTCATGGGATTCCTTCATCCAAGGAATTTGTGCTAGGAAGAAACTTATCTCATTCAGTAGGCTATGGGAAGAATGCTCACAGGAAGAAGCTCGAATTGTAGCTCGAGAAGAGAAGATGCGGAATGAAGACCAAGCTCTCACAGCACACTCCAAAAGTCAAGGTGACAAAAAGATTCACCATCATGGCAAGAAAGAAAGACATCACCATCAAAATCAAAGGGGTAGTCCCAGACATCGAAGAAACATGTCCTATGTCCGTTGCTATACATGTGATGAAAAGGGACACTATTCCAGAGACTGTCCCAGAAATAAGAAAAATGGTTCTCACAAGAAGAAGAACATTAAAAGAAGACATCATGCTCATGCTGCAGAGGATGATGAACCTCCTAGGAAGAGGGATAGAGAAGATAGTGAATATTCTTCAAGTGATGAAGAATATGTTTTGATTTCTGCTCTCACTATAACCATTACTCATGGAAGTAATGATTGGCTTATAGATAGTGGGGCTTCTAAACACATGACAAGATTCAAGGAATCCTTTATGAACCTATCTGAACATGAATCACCCCACAAGGTGGAACTTGGGGATGACTAGCAATATCCAATAAAAGGGAGTGGTGTAGCCTCCTATAAGCTAGACTTTGGAAAGTCTATGAAGATGAAAGATGTACTATATGTTCCAGGTCTTAAGAAGAATCTACTCTCCATATCTGCATTGGATGCAAAAGGAATAAGGGTTGCATTTGTAGATGGCCAAGTCCTAATGTGGCAAAAGGGTAATACTATAGATGATGCAATGGTAATTGGAGAGCAAGAGGGAGGATTATACAAATTGAAGGGCCAACCAGAACAAGCCATGGTCCATGATTCAGTAGAGCCAAGTGAACTTTGGCATAGAAGGCTTGCACACATGCACTATAGGGCATTGCCAATTGCAAGCAAAGCAATGGAAGGTCTTCCTGAAATCCAGACAAAGCATGAAGGCATTTGCAAAGGTTGTGAAAAGAGAAAGAACACAAAGAAGACATTTCCAAGTAGTGAAAGCAAGGCAAAAGTAATCTTGGAAATTATCCACTATGATGTATGCGGTCCGATGTCATCCAGCTCTCTGAGTGGGTATGTATACTATGGTTCTTTCATTGATGATTTCTCTAGGAAGACTTGGATTTATTTCTTGAAGAACAAAGATGAAGTATTCAGCAAATTCAAGGAATTCAAAGCCTTGATAGAAAACCACACTGAAAAGAAGATCAATGGTGGAGAATTCACTTTAGCAGACTTCAAGAAAGCTATGCAACGATTCAGGGATTAAGGGGGAGTTTACCACTCCTTACATTTTACAACAGAAAGGAGTAGAATAATCTACTTCAGAATAGGACTCGAGCAGCTCCTGCAAGGAAGCAAAGATTCAGAGGGAGTCCACCCAACAAACAAACAAAGATAAGTATTTGAATTGTCATTTCTTGTATATCTGATTGCTTAAATAATATTGTTCAATGATGTATATACTTATGTTTCTAGACTTAGGTTGTATATTATGCATATTAGAATAATTGCATTAATGAATAGTATACTACTAATATGCATGTAATGGGTAAGTGGCCTATGGAACTGTACAACATTCCATTGCTACTTATCTAGAATGAAACCTCTTTGTTGACATGTTGGGAGTTGTGCACACTCTTAACAATGTTCTGGTAGAGATGGAAGGCATCTAGAAAGTTACGAGATATGGATAAATGTTGTATTGAAGCATTGGCTAAGATAATTGCATGATTGTATGACATATGCCTTTATGTGTAATACTTTGTTCTGTAAACTATGAGAAGTTTCTAATCATGCAATCGAATTTGACTTCTAGGAAAGATCGTGTACAATCACCTACAAAAGAAGGACTACAACATTTGTTCCAACAACGAAGTTCAAACTATCTATTGAATATATTGAAGAATATGAAGTTCCCAGGATATGGGATGCAGTAATAGAAGAATTCCATGATCGAGGAGTACCAGTCGATCATGAAGAATGATGTTTGGGATGTGGTCCCAAGACCATATGGGAAGTCTGTGGTGACTTCCAAGTGGATCTATAAGATCAAGCATGCTGCAGATAGCAGCATAGAAAAATATAAGGCAAGGCTTGTAGCTCGTGGCTTCTCCCAGAAAGAAGGGATTGATTATGAAGAGAACTTTGCTCCTATGGCCAGATACACTTCTATTAGATCAGTACTTGCTCTGGCTGCAGTGATGAAATCTAAGGTACACCAGATGGATGTCAAGACAACTTTCTTGAATGGTGTAGTTGAAGAGGAAGTGTATGTGGAGAAGCCACTTGGGTTCGAGACACATGACCGAGAGTCACATGTGTGAAAACTGAAGAAAGCCCTATATGGTTTGAAACAGGCACCCATGACCTGGTATGGCAGGATAGATGGCTTCCTATCCAGTTTGGGATTTACCAAGAGTAAAGCAGATTCCAACCTTTACTACAAGGTTGAGGAAGGCAACCCAGTGATACGGCTATTGTATGTGGGTGACCTATTTGTAACAGGTGAGGATAGATTGATTGCCAACACGAAGAGGAAGCTTGCTGCCCAGTTCGAGATGGACTTGGGTATGATGCACTACTTTCTTGGTATGGAGGTGTGGTAGAGTGTAGATGGAATCTTCCTTGGACAAGGGAAGTATGCAGTAGAGATCCTGGAGAGGTTCAGGATAATGGACTACAAGGCCATGGCCACACCTATGGCATTGAACCTGAAGCTTCTGTGTGATGCTTCATCTGAGCCAGTTGATGCTATGATTTATCGTCATATGATTGGGTCCTTGATGTACCTAACGAATACAAGACTAGACATCTGCTTTGTGGTGAACACCTTGAGCCAGTACTTGACAAATCCAAGACATGTTCACCTAATAGCTGCAAAGCATATTTTGAGGTACTTGAAGGGTACAGTTGACTATGGGCTCAAGTATGAGGCGAATCAAAAGTTTAACCTAGAGGGTTATGTTGATTCGGATTGGGCAGGCAGTGCCATTGATCGGAAGAGCACTTCGGGGTGCTGCTTCAGTATGGGATCTGGTATGATCTCTTGGTTTAGCAGGAAGCAGTCCTGTGTGGCACTGAGTACAGCCGAAGCAGAGTATGTCGTAACTTGTTCGGCTAGTTGTGAGGCAGTATGGCTCAGGAAGCTACTGTCTGATCTGTTTGATCTCCAGATATGTGCTACTTGTATATATTGTGACAACCAAAGTTGTGTGAAGTTTTCAGGGAACCTAGTGTTCCATGACAAGTCAAAGCACATTGAGATCAAGTATCACTATATCAAGGATATGGTGCAGAGAGGAGCAGTGAAGCTCCTATATGTTGCGACAGACGAGCAGATAGTCGATGTGTTGACCAAGACACTGGCCAGAGTGAAGTTTGAATACATCAGAGGGAGACTTGGTGTACTTCAGATCGAGATGTCTTCCAAGGGGAAGTGATGAGTCTGGAGACACAGATGCACATGAGCCATTCTGACATGGTTGAAGTTTTTCTTACCATGGTCGTTGATGTAAGAGCTAGAGCCATTCCGACATGGTTGAATTTTGTCTTACAATGGTCATTGATGTAAGGGATGGGCCAATCAAGCATGGTTGAGGTGTGTCTTCCCATGGCCGCGATATAAGTGTTGGGCCATTCGAGCATGGTTGAGGTGTGTCTTCCCATGGATGAGATATAAGTGTTGTGCCATTCCTAGAATGGTTGAGGTGTGTCTTCCCATGGCTATGGATATAAGTGCGGTGCCATTCTCACATGGTTGAGGTGTGTCTTCCCATGGCGTAGATATAAGGGCTGAGCCTTTCATGGATGGTTGAGGTGTGTCTTCCCATACCGGTGAGTATAAGTGTTGTGTGACATGCATCTGGGTTATGCTCCATGGACGATGAGGTGATCTAAAGACGATGATGTGACAGTATGGTACACAGGTTTTGCATAGGCATATAATCAGTCCTGAGATGCTCTTGCAGGTTTTGCAGAGGCACTGTAATCAGTCCTGGGAGATCTTGCAGGTTTTGCAGAGGCAGTGTAATCAGTCATGAGGTGTACCTACATGATGGCTTGCTTGCAGAGAAGTTGAAAGACCTACATGGAGGCTATGCCTACATCCAACATGAAAAATGGTTGGCTCTATAGATGATGAAGACCTACAGGTGGTAGGCCTACATCTAGTATGAAAAAGGACTGGCTCTATAGAAATTCCTATGATGAGTAGATTGGAGATTGATTGAGATAGCAGCAGCAGTGATGATGACGATGATGATGATTCGATGACAATGATCCAGTGACGATGATCCAGAGAAGAAGACTTGTGCTAGCAGATCTGTGTCGAGAAATACCTTCCTAGTTAAGAGGGAGTGTTGATGTATATGTAACTTCGGAATGTATTTCACCTATGTATATTATACTCCTATAGAGATGGTATTATTCCTCTATATGGAAGTGTTGTCATTTGTATTGACAAGTGTCGCAAGTGTCGTAACTTGCTGTGATGGGTTATTATACCACCAAGTGTGGGGTCAGCCCTGATTAGTATAACCATGGGTTATTAGACTAAGTTGGACAAGTCAGCCCTTCTAGGTTATTAGGCAGGTCAGGTCATGTATAAATAGAGTGCGGGAGGCACTCTATTTGATCATCTCATTATTCACTTCTACACTACTCGGAAAGTGGCGCACTAGTGGAGGAGGAGGTTCAACTGCTAGGAGAAGACTATCTCTTGTACTTGGGTTGTATCATTGCTCTTTCTATCTTTGAGGAAGTTGTGGGGTGTTTCACCTTTATGGTTTTCCCCAGTGAAACTCTGTGTGTCTATTGTCTCATGTGATTGCTTGGTTTGATTGACATGCATTGTTATACTTGATATGTTGTACATGTTATTCTCTCAGTAAAGATCCTAGAGTATATTGAATTAATGCTCAAAATCTAACAACTGTATATAAACCTATATATATAACCTTATACATTCATATCCACTTATATGCATAAGGTTAGGTTATGACCCCACACCTTATTATGTATATTGTTATATGGGTAGGTCAATTTGCATGTTAGTGCAGGTTTTGAAATACTGTGTTTGTAATATTAAAGTATGTTTTGGTTATATGTTATGAAAAGTATTAATATATATATATAATTATATATATATATATATATGTATTAATAGCCATGATATTTTAGCATATAGTTGTTATTTGTTTTATTAAATAGCATTTTCACTATGTGACCTTTGTATATGAGAGTTATAATATTAATGTATGTCATTAATATACATTAATGCGTAAATATTTAATGCGTATGTAGTCAATACACATGTACTCCAAAGAGGAGAGTTGTGGCTAAGTCCATTAAAGAATTAATGATGATAATAGTTATGGATGGCACGCCCATGCTCAATATTTAATACTTACAGACGTGGTATAGGCTAAGTGAGCTGGAATTGGTACCAAGTCTGGAGCATCATGGTTTTAATGCTTTCATATGTACTAGACCCTATACTAAGTGTTATATGCATATTGCTTAGGCATGCCATAGAGTGTTACACCCTTTGTGCAGATAGGTAGCTTGTGTCATCATGTTGGCATAAAGAACCTCTACGTCACACACACTTGTCCTAGTATGTCAGTGTTATGACACTTAATACGTAAGGGTGTGTATAGTATGAAGGACTATAGCACTTCGGTAAAAGAGTCACGACAAGATTTTCCCCAAAAGGTGTGACAAACTTACTTAAATTGTTATGCTTTTGATATGTTTTTCTAAGTATAATTATTACCTAGGGGTGTAACCAGGAACAGTAATGTAAGGCTTTGGGCCCGTGTAAAAAAAAAAAAAAAATTGTAAGAGGAGACATGACAAGATGGTTGAGAATGGATGAGTCCGTTACATGTAGCTTCTTCCACCTAGTTGCTCAATGCTCAACTTAGAACATATCCACAACACAAAACTTAACTTTCATTGCCTTGGACAATCTATGGACTAGCATCCCCTTTCTTGAATTCGTAGATGGGAATTTTTGTCATCGTTGTAGGCTAGAGGCCATGGGGATATTGTGCAAACCTTCAAAAAATTTCTCCACGATCTTGTCTTCTTTGAGGGTTCAAATCCTCGAAAACCATGTTTTGCAAATCCACGTCTGGTTTATTGTATGCAACAATTATCACTTGTTGGATGGGATTTGTGCTAGAATGTAAGGTGGTTGCACTACTAGCCATGGATTCATGATTTCATCAATTATGGCTAGTTTGAGAGTCAGGAGGCTTGGAGCAAAATTGAATTAGATTGGACATCAAGATAGTAATGGAGGAGAATTGTACAACAAGATTGTCAAACTCTGAGAAGATAGTGTGTGATGCGTGGAATTTAGAGTTACACACTCATTTGCTATAGATATGTGTTGCAATTTTTGGTTAGAAAACTTGTTCAAAATGAAGGCATGAGAAAACTACTCAAAATAAGGTGATTTGATAGCTCTTTCTCCTAGGTTAAATTTGATGGAGAGTTTGTATTATATTGACAAATGTGATCCGTAAACACCAAGAGTCTATACCTTTTCACTCTTTTCCAAAAGGGTATAATGAGTAATCACCTGTAACGCACATGCAACCCTAAGTGCCAAGCATTAATTGACAATCACCTCTAGTAAAATGGTAACCTGGTAGCAAATAAAACATTAATTGACATTCTGTTGTTGTAAGCTAGTATCCTAGTACAAAATAAATGCATTAATGATGGTTGTGTTTTAGTAGGTTGTCACAGTTGAAATCGATTGACAACATGCTTCAAACGCTTAACATAGATTGACAAATCTTCCTTCTCAAATCCAAACCATTCTATCTATAAGGTGAATAAGTAATGTATTAATAGAGAATGCAATCACATAATATGGAATTAAACTGTGCATTGAATGATCAGAGACTAGAATTAGAATCGATTCATCATTTTTTGCAATGGTTTATAATTAATGTAGTCGAGTAATTGGAATTAGGGGATCTGGATTCATAATTGTGGTTAATCAAATGGTTATTGGAATTTGAAAATGTGATTATGAAAATGGATTTGGAACTATGGTTAATCAAATGGTTATTGGATTTTGGAAATGTGATTATGAAATTTGAAAGTTTGGAACTTAAGCGGTTTTAAACTTTAAAATTTTGTTTTCCATTATTTTAATTTGCAAACTTGTCAGCTCTGCTTAGGTTGTTCCTACTTCCACCATCACTATTGATTCTCAAGCCTGTTTCAATTTCTTATATCTACCTTTTTTTGTGTTTTAATACATGCTAGAGTTATGGTAGTTAGATAGGGGGATGGAACTCATGCAAGGGCGCGGGTAGCTTTGGGATTCGATCGAGACTAGACAAAGTTAGCTGGTCAGGTGGGAGAATGGACATATAATTATCAAGGCTCATGTTAGAGAAAGTGTCTTAATCACTTTCCTATCAATATTTACTTCGTCATTGAGAAGTGAGACATGGAGATTCATGCCAGTAAATGATATAGTGGGTCACTTCCTCTTATTGGATTTGTGAATGGTTGATATGGAGACTTTATCAGAAGAATTCTTCCATCTGTCTGAAATGGCTGCATTGGTATTTACACATAGATGAAAGTACTACTCAAAGGCTCCCAAAAATAATAGGAGGAAAACTTGCCTTATGATTGGATATCACTATCAGTGTTTTCAACAATCATGATCAACTAAGCTTGTCATTTGGTTTGCAAATTAGGATTCAAGGGGAAGAGGTACCTTATATCGTTCCTATCAAAATCACAAGTTAAAATTGGAGTAACTCTTCACCCTTGCTGAGCTCGCTTCCAATATTGAATTCAACCCTTGTCCAGGTTGTTTCCACCGTCACTATCAACCTCTGCATAGGATACTTCCACCCTTTATTTCCCTATTCATTCATATGTTATAGCACCCTCTTTAGAATCTAGGGGATTTTCTTGAGCAAAGGAAGGACACATCCACCACAGCACCATCAGTCCACGAC
Organism: Larix kaempferi; assembly: GCA_027924585.1. NCBI lineage: Eukaryota > Viridiplantae > Streptophyta > Pinopsida > Pinales > Pinaceae > Larix > Larix kaempferi. Next base: position 1,304,527 of record BSBM01000636.1, on the reverse strand, counting down.
CAACTTGCATATTAAGTGCACATCTCCACTAGAGATAGAAAAGACACCTCCCCTAATTATTGTTTCCTATAGGCAAGTATGTCTCTCATTTTGTTTGTAGAGCTTAGCGGCTAGAAACATATATAAATGGATTCCTTCCCTTAGTGGAGCTCAATATTGGTTGGGTTTTTCCTATGGTTAAATGATTAAAAACCATAAAGTGGAATGATGCAAAGTTTAGTTTATCACTATATTGAGAAATTTGATTACACTACTTTTAATACATAATGAAATTTTAATGTATTACCACATTTTCAAATGAAAGGAATGGTTTATTTTAACATTTCATCACTAAAGGGTTTAATATATCATAGCCCTTTAAAGTGAAATAGGACCTTACCCTTCAAATTTGATCCTTGCATGTTATTATCTCGTTGACGTTTTCACTGTGAATTGTGCCCCAAGAATGGACGACAAAGGTGATGTAAACTGCACTTATTACATTGATTTGGTTTTGTACTTAATTAAATATGTTAGATTTAATGTTTTCATATTGTGAAACTTAACCACGGCAGATGAGGTGAACCGACGAAGGCGCCCTTTGACTCCTCGCCTACGTGTGTATGTGTAATTTACCACGACATATGAGCTGAGCTATTTTTGAGAATTATAGAATCAATGGCGAACTTACATATAATATTTTCGATAAATTTACATGCGATTATTTGTTGGAAAGTGATTATATGTATATCTGTATTGAAGGAATAGCATACCTTGAATAGTTGTTACCTTGGAAAGTTGATATATATTTTGGATATGAACAGAGATAAAAACGTTATATATATATATATATATGAGTATTTAAAAGAAAGAATCAACTAGGAAATGAAGAATGTATTCATGATTAGAAATATATTTGTCCATATGCATGGGTTCATGGGTTCGAAGTTAAGCTTATTATGATGTAGTCATATTAAAATGGTCACGCTCTTTAGAATGGATTCAAGTTAATTTACTAAACCTTGAAGAAAAAGTGGTTATTATTACATGCTTGAATATAAGTAAGAGAATGTAATTGTTAGGGTAAGTGGTAGGCACAGGGCATGCATGAGGTTCAAACTTATTACGGCCGGAACACTCAAGTAAAATACTTAAGGTGCATTATGTTGCACTTCATTATTAATAAAAAGGCAAGGATATTATATCAAATAGAATTTGATACGAGGTAGGAATTACTTTATATTCAATTAGAGTTTTCATGGCAGTATTACGTTTATATATTAAAATAGAATACCTACAAAAAAGATGATGTCAGTCATGTTATGTTTGTAATAGAAACATATGGGTGATTTAAGTATGTTACAAGAAAGTTCGAATAAATTATGTGTACGAGAGAGAAAATCAATTTAGGGTGTATTTAGATAGACACAAGATTTATGTTTAACAAAGAATAAGGTTGCATTTATCCTTTTGTAGAAAAGGTTAAACTATGGATCCTGTTACATATTTTAATAAAGAGAAACGATAACTTGTATCGTTTATTTATGAGAAATGTTTATAATAAAATTGTGAAAAAAAAACCTTTGCATTCCTTAACAAGGACGTTTGTTATGAATAAATTAATTAAATGTTATTGCAAATAAGTTAAATGAAGTAAGTTAGATTATTATCTTAAAAGAATGACTCATTATCTTTTATTTTAAAAATAAACACTTTAAAGTCGTAAAAGATTATAAAAGATTATTTACAAAAATAGAAAAGATTAATTAGCAACTAATGCATGAGTATGTATGGAAAACTGGTAGCTAAAGCATAGATAATTATATAAAAAGATATCAAAAGTTAATAAGTAAATTTGAGAATAATAATTTCAAGATAATTGATTAAGAAATTCAAATAAAAATCTTGAGTTAATTAACTAAGTTAAATTAGCTATCTCAAGACGATGGGCTATTGGAATAAAAACATAAAGAAATTTTGTCATTGTTTATATCTCATGGAGTTATAGAATATCCTATCATTTTGAAATGGAAACTTGAAATATTCTATCATCTTGAAGAAGAAGTTTTTAGTTTTATATTTAAAATGTAGAAGAAAAAAATAGAAAACTAGTGCCGCTGCTCAAAGTATTTGTAAATCCCAAGAGAAGCAAACTCCAATGTAGGGCATGGAGTAATAAATTAAGAGTGAGTTTTCATAATTAAGTGACCCAGTACCATTTCCCAACCTTTTTATTAGTACTTACTCAAGTACTTTTGGAAATAGATTTCAATCCACCAATTTAACAAATTTATTAAATAAATGGTTTTGGATACATATTTTAATTTATCAATTCGATAAGTTTATTAAATAAATTATTTTAAATACATATTTCAATCCACCTGTTCAGAAGAACAATAAAATTAATAATATATTGCTATAAAATATATATATATAGATGTTAGACTTTATAACTCTTTGTAAATTAATAGCCTCATACTAATTATATATTTCTATGTAATATATATCTAGATATAGATATTAAACATCATACCTATTTGTAATTTAGGAGCTTCTTTATAATGTTATATTCCACACTCGTCCGTTGAACTTTATTTCATTTAACATTATCATCAAATAAAAATAGATTTGATCACATAATTTTCAAAGTAAATGTTAAATGTTACATGTCATAATTTTAATTTAACATTATTATTAAATAAAAATAGATTTGATCACATAATTTTGAAAATAAATGTTAAATATTATATGTCTTAATTTAAGTTTAAATATAAATAGAAAATTTTATAATTATTTTTTTAGTAATTTAGATTTTATATATAATATTTTAAATATTACAAAATTATCTTCCAATTTTGCTATCAAATCATGGGTATTTTTGTCTTATCAACTTTATTCAACAGTTTAAAAAAAATAATATTAGTTTTAAAAAATAATATATATAGATATAGATATAAATATAGATATATATAGATATAGATATAGATATAGATATAGATATAGATATATATATATATATATATATAATTTACTTAAAGTTATAAATGTTGAATGGCATGCTTAGAAATAAAAATATCCTAACTAACTAAATAAATACATCTATCTATGAAATATGAAGTCATAAATTATTTTTTTGACACTGTGATGAGAAGTTATGAGAATAAATGTAAATATAAATTTGATAAAAAATTGGAATTGTAAATTAATTTCAAAATAATGGGATTTCAAAGTTAAAGATATATTTCTTTATTTTTTTTGTGTGTATATATAGAGAGAGAAAAAGAAATGTTGCATGACAGGATCTAAAAATATAAACATCTAACTACTAGAAAAGAACATAGGAATATCCAACTTAAGTCTTAATTTTTTTTTTAAATGAGATTTCAATTTTACAAGGTCAAAGAAACAATTTTTCCTCTTAACTAAAGCTATAGCTACAATCGTTGCATGGCAGGGTATAAAAATAAAGACATTCAACTACCATGGTAGGGTCTAAAATAAAGATATCCAATTACAAAATATTAGGTCATATTTGGAACTTAGCTAAAGTTATAATAGCTACATGGTATATTCAACTACCAAAAAAGAACATACATGCATACAAAAACATCCAACTACCAGAAAAAAAACATAGATACATCCAACTAAGCTATAATCATTGCATGGCAGGGCCTAAAAATAAAGACATCCAACTACCAGAAAAAAAAACATACCTACATTCAATTACCAAATATTAGGTTATATTTGGAACTTACCTAAAGCTATAATCGCTACATGGTACATTCAACTATAAAAAAAAACAACATATATACATACAACTACCAAAAACAAACATAGATACATCCAAGTACCGAATATTATATCATATTTGTAACTTAGCTAGAGCTATAATCGCTCCATGACAAGGTCTACCAAAGACATCCAACTACCAAAAAACATACATACATACAACTACCAAACATCCATCTACTATAGAAAAGCATATATACATCCAACTACAAAACATCCAACCACTATAAAAGAACATATATACTCCAACTATCCATATCATAAAAAAAAATTGACAATGTGATGGGAATTAGTTGTGAGAATAAATTCAAATGAAAATTTGATAAAAGTTTGGAAATATAAAATGAAATAAAATGAAATTTCAATTATACAAAGTTAAAAGAAACAATTTTTTTCTATTAAATACCCACACAATTAATTAATATTTTTATCACTAATTATATTAAAAACATTTACCATTGAAAATGTTAGTCTTCCCTTTAATGCATAGATCCTGATTTGAAAATTTCTGAATCAACAAAACCTTCTAAAGTCCTTAAACGAAGTAAAGCCATGTTTCTTTAATCTTTTTCTTTTGGCTTTCCCCATTTTCAAACGAAATGGAGTTTTCTCGCCAAAATTGACTGTGTTTATTACAAGCTACTTCTCTCCCCAATAATACTGTAAACGTTGGGCAACGAATAAAAACGTAATATCAATGTTGTTGGTCATCGATCATCATGTCCGTCCAATCTGAACCAGTAGTCATCGATCGTGTTGTCCGTCCAATCTGAACGAGTGGTCATCGATCAACTATCTTAGTGATTGCCATGGAGTAAGCCAAAGGTTCTATCTTTTGCATTGTTTTTTTTTGCCATTTTTTTTAAAATCTGACTGGGATTGTTAAATTTAAAATTATATATATGGTTGAAATTACATAATCTCAAATTGAAATTATATAATTGGATCCCTCCAATTTTATATGATCCCAAATCCTTTATAAAATAAAATAAAAAATCAATTTCAACTTAAAAGAAACAAACAAAAAAATAACATTTCGAAATATTTAGTACAAGATGATAATTTTTTTAAGTTTGCACGTCGAGAGATTTGATCCCTCCGGTATTGTCCGTCATGTGGATTTATCTCCAATCTGAATATTTCATTGATGTCCATCATGTGGATTTACTGCATGCACACATTTGTTGAAATAATTTTTTGCAGATATAACTTCTGTAGGATCATCCCAATTTAGAGTGTCCATGTTGGGAGAATTTTTTAACCAAAGAAACCCATGGACATGAGGAGATCCACGATGTTTCCATTTGTAGTGACTCCAATAATCCGTAGCCTGATGAAAATGTTCGAAAACCTCTTCTTGAAACATTGTATGTCTCAAGTGCATATAATGTGCCACAATGTGAGGATTATCAATTACATTTTGACGTCTCCATTTTTTTGCTTCACGTGAATCTGTAAAACTTGTGCCTAGCATTAATTTGTGCAAATCAGGCCACTGCATATCCGCTGCACTTAGTGTGAAGAATACTGTCGGAAAACCTATCTGTTGAATCAAGTCAGATAACTCTTGACGACACTTGCTCCAATATGCATGTGTGCCTCTTAATATCGTTCTAAATCTCATTAATCTTTCACCCAATCTTGAATCTAGAAGATGTTGTAAATGTTGTCGTAACTCTTCCATTGTCGTGGGTAGTTCACTAATATTTTTTTTGACAAAAACTGTAGATAATGCTTGTGCATGATGTCTCATTATGATATTTAGTAAAAAAATATCTGAAGCGAGGGTGCCATCCAAATCTGTTATCACGATATCTGAGAAGATGTTTTGCGTACTCATGTAGATGGACATTTCGCATTCACGGTTGTAACCAATCTGCCTCTCCTGTAGGGAACAATGTTGGAAATGCCATATCAAATAGTCCAACAATGTTATACTCATTAATCGGAGACGAGCCAATGCCAGGCCAGTTAAGCACATCAGTGGATTCATCATTTGCATTAATTTCCTCTGGATTCGGATTATTTTCCCATGCTCTAATAATTTCTATCTCTCGTGGTGCACTTGGAAGCCTTGATCCAAAATAAGTTGTTTGTAAACCATCTAACATGTCATCAACTCCTGGTATTCCTTCCAACATTGCAAATTCTATGTCGTCGTCAATATTGGGAAGAGTAATATAATTAAGCATATGTGAGATATCTGTTGCATTTTCGGGTAACTCTTCTACTACGTCATAATCAACTCGAACATCTTGATAATATGAATCATTCTGAATCTTATATAATAATGCATCTATAACTTTTTGTTTTCTAACAGTGAAATCATAACTGGATCCTTATTGTCCTTTTTTCTGCACAACGACCATTAAGTCCAAGTTGTTAATATGTCGTGGCAATTTTTTGTCAACATCTTTAATCTCCTGTGGAAAACTAATGGTGTGTCCTCGATATTTGTATTGTCCACCTATAGAATGCATCACCTGCAAAATTGGACTTGAACGTGCTATCAACATCTCTTCAACTTGTGTGAGATCCTCAAGGACATGAGGTTGAGTTCCTGGATCCATGTGGTTGGTAGGTAAGAATCTGTGATTAGATCGCTCTCTTAGACATCACACGCACATTGGAACTGTACTTGTATTACGTACCTGTATTCCAGCATAAGACTCCGGCAGACATGACACATTTGTACTTCTACTAAGGGCTGGTTCAAGGTAATGATACCCAATTATGACACGTTAGTTGTAATGACATTCTAGAAAAACGGAAATATTATCATTAAAATCAATTATTAGAGGTACCTACAAAACTTTTTCCGATTAGGTGTAAAAAGATGAAACGTAGAAAAACCGATGACCTTCCGGAATATATAATTTTTATTTATGGAAAAGTGGTATAACCACCCCAAAATGTCATTATTCGAAGATTGGTATGTTATTTTTTTTTTAAACATAATGCACATGTTTTTGTTGACCCACCTATTTTCTATGTAAATTTTCAATTTACGAGAAAAAAATATGTATAGGCGTAGGCAACAGAAAAATCTTGTGCGGGGCTATTTTTCCAAAATTTTAAAAGTCAATTTTATATTTTTTTTAAATTACCGAAGTCAGTGAATCCCTGAAACAACATAGTCAATTGTTGAGCCACCATATCATGGTCTAAAAATAATCAAAATGCATTTTTTTTTTAGGTTGTAGGTATTTTTATGCTCGTATGCGGGTTCTTTTCTGTTTTCGAAATAGGTAAGCCAATAAAAAATTATAGGCCAAATAAACGACCTATGTTTTTTACGAATTTGACATGAGTGCAGTTTAAAATGAATTAAAAATAGACAACAACAACAGATCTATTAAAAAATTATATATTTAGAATCTGCACACAGAGCTCGACAAGTGTGTGCAATTTCATCTGCAGTGCACTCATGGAGCTTATGCAGAACTAGCTGTGAAAAACATGAAGTTGCAGCATTTGATGTGTTCTGCCATAAATCATAGATAAATCAGACCGAGCCTAAAGGTGTAGTCCAAAGCTAATTCCAAGCCTGCAAGGGCGCCAAAACAATTTGAATTCATACATGCATGTGCACAAAGAGGCGTGCACGTGTAAGTACATGTACACGTCCATGGAAGCGCACACACGTAGTTAACAGCACACACGTGTAGGTGCGCGTACGCATTCATTTAATTTCCTTTGTCAAGGGGATACATAAAGTTGATGAAGATGTGATGATGAAGAAGATGACAATGATGGAGATGTTGATGAGGAAGGGAGAGATGACAATGATGATTAAGATGTTGATGAGGAAGGGGGAGATGACAATGATGATGAAGATATTGATGATGATTATGATGATGATGAGATGATGGTGATAATGGTGATGAAGATGATGATGATGATGATGATGAGATGATGGTAACAATGGTGATAAATATGATGATGAAGATGATAGTGGTGATGATGGTGATGAGGATGATGATCATGATGGTGATGAAGATGATGATGATGACGATGAGATGAGGATGATGATCATGATGGTGATGAAGATGATGATGATGATGATCATCATCATCATCATCATCATCATCATCTTCATCATCATCATCATCACCATCATCATCGACATCTTCATCATCATTGTCATATCCCCCTTCCTCATCAACATCTCCACCGTCGTCATCTTCTTCATCATCACCATCTTCTTCATCAAAATCATCACCATCTTCTTCATCAAAATCATCATCATCTTTATCACCATCATCATCATCATCAACATCTTCATCTCCATCATCATCATCTTCTTCATCCTCATCACCATCACCATCATCATCATCTTCATCATTGTCATCATCAACACCATCATCATCATTGTCACCACCCTCTTCTTCCTCATCATCATCAACATCTAGGTCATCATCTTGATCGTCAACATCAGATCAACATCATCATTATCATCCTCATCATCACCATTGATGTTGATGATGATGAAGATGATGGTGATGATGTTGATGATGAGTATGGTGACCATCAACATCATCATCATATTCATCATCGTACTCATATTCATCATCATCCACCACCACCACCATCATCATCATCATCATATTTGTCATCACCCTCTTCCTCATCAACAACATCTTTGTCATCATCATCATCATCATCATCATCACGATAGGAAGATGATGACGAAGATGTCAATGACGAAGATGATGACAAAGGTGGCGATGATGAGTATGATGAGGATGATGAAGATGACAATTATGATGACGAAGACAATGATGATCGTGACCATGATCATATGATGATGATGATGATGGTGAGGATGACGAAGATGGAGATGATGATGACTAATGAAGATGATAATAACGAATATGATGATTTTGATGGTCATGATGATGATGATGATCATATTTGTCGTACTCTTATTCATCATCATCCATCATCATCATCATCATATCATCATCATCTTCATCATCCTCATCATCATCCGCGTCCTTACAATGATGATGATCATGATCATGATGAGGAAGTTGTTGATGATGAAGATGATGATGAAGTGTTGCATAGTCCTCATCATCTTCATCTCCAAATTAGTCATCATCATCATCGTACTCATATTCATCATCATCCACCATCATCATCTTCGTCGACGACGATGATACGAAGATGCCAATGATGATTATGATTATGATACGAAGATATCAATGATGATGATGATGATATGAAGATGTCAATGATGATGATGATGATACGAAGATGATGACAAAGATGTTGATGATGATGACGATTACGAGGAAGATGGCGATGACGAGTATGATGACGAAGATGAAGATGACTAAATTATGATGACGAAGACATTGATGATCGTGACCACGATCATATGACGACGATGATGATGATGAGGACGATGATGATGATGATGATGGTGATGATGATGACTAATGAATATGATGATCATATTTGTCATCATCATCATCATCTCCATCATCGTACTCATATTCATCATCATCCACCATCGTCATCATCATCACCATCACCATCATCATCATCATCATCATCATCATCATCATCATCATCATCCTTGTCCTCACAATGATGATGATGATGGTGATGATGAAGTTGATGATCATGATCATGGTGTCGATGATGCTGAAGATGATCATGATGATGAGGATGATGTGTTGCATATTCTTCATCATCATCATCTCCATTAGTCATCATCACCATCTTCATCATCATTGTCATCATCATCATCATCATCCCCGTGCCCACAATGATGATGATGATGAAGATGGTGATGATGATGACTAATGAAGATGAGTATGATGATGAATATGATTTTTTTGCTAATGATGATGATGATCATATTCATCATCAACATCATCATCTTCATCATCGTACTCATATTCATCATCATCCATCATCATCATCATCATCATATCATCATCATCATCATCCACATCCTCACAATGATGATGATGATGATGATGATGACGATCATGGTGTTGATGATGAGGAAGATGATGATGATGTGCTACATATTCCTCATCATCTTCACCATCATCATCATCGTCATCATCATCATCATCATCTCCAAATTAGTCATCATCATCATCGTACTCATATTCATCATCATCATCATCTTCGTCGATGATGGTGATACGAAGATGTCAATGATGATGATGATGATAAGAAGATGATGACGAAGATGTCAATGATGATGATGATTAGGAGGAAGATGGCGATGATGAGTATGATGACGAAGATGAAGATGACTAAAGACAGTGATGATTGTGACCATGATCATATGATGACGATGGTGATGATGATGATTAGTGAAGATGATGATGACGAGTATGATGATTTTGATGATGATCATGTTGATGATGATGATCATGTTGTTGATGATGATGAAGATGATGATGATGTGCTGCATATTCCTCATCATCTTCATCATCATCATCATCGTACTCATATTCATCATCATCCACCATCATCATCATCATCTTCGTCGACGATGACGATATGAAGATGTCAATGATGATGATTATGATATGAAGATGTCAATGATGATGATGATGATGATAATATGAAGATGTCAATGCTGATGATGATGATGATATGAAGATGTCAATGCCGATGATGATGATACGAAGATGATGAGGAAGATGTCAATGATGATGATGATTAGGGGGAAGATGGCGATGACGAAGATGAAGATGACTAAAGACAGTGATGATTGTGACCATGATCATATGATGACAATGGTGATGATGATGACGAATATGATGATTTTGATGATCATCATATTCGTCATCATCATCATCTTCTTCTTCATCATCGTACTCATATTCATCATCATACACCATCGTCGTCATCATCACCATCATCACCATCATCATCATCATCATCACCATCATCCTCGTCATCATCCGCGTCCTCACAATGATGATGAGGAGGAGGAGGAGGAGGAGGAGGAGGAGGAGGAAGAGGAAGTTGATGATGATGATCATGGTGTTGATAATGATGATGAAGATGATCATGATGATGAGGATGATGTGCTGCATATTTGTCATCATCTTCATCATCAACATCATCATCATCTCCATTATTCATCATCACCATCTTCATCGTCATTGTCATCATCATCATCATCATCATCATCATCCTCGTCCCCACAATGATGATGATGATGAAGATGGTGATGATGATGACTAATGAAGATGAGTATGATGATGAATATGATGTTTTTGCTGATGGTTATCATCATCATATTCGTCATCAACATCATCGTACTCGTATTCATCATCATCCATCGTCATCATCATCATCATCATCCGCATCCTCACAATGATGATGATGATGATGATGACGAGGAAATTGATGATGACAATCATGGTGTTAATGATGAGGAAGATGATGATGATGTGCTGCATATTCCTCATCATCTTCACCATCATCATCATCATCATCTTCATTGATGATGGTGATACGAAGATGTCAATGATGATGATGATTATGATATGAAGATGTCAATGATGATGATGATGATATGAAAATGATGACAAAGATGTCAATGATAATGATGATTAGGAGGAAGATGGCGATGACGAGTATGATGACAAAGATGAAGATGACTAAAGACAATGATGATCGTGACCATGATCATATGATGACGATGGTGATGATGATGACTAGTGAAGATGATGATGACGAGTATGATGATTTTGATGATGATCATATTGTTGATGATGATGATGATCATGTTGTTGACAATTCATCATCGTACTCGTATTCATCATCATCCATCGTCATCGTCATCATCAGCAATATGATCATCATCAAAATCAACATATCATGCATCAAAATATTTTCATAATGATGATGACGAGTATGATGATTTTGATGATGATCATATTGTTGATGATGATGATCATCATGTTGTTGATGATCATGATCATGTTGTTGATGATGATGAAAATGATGATGATGTGGTGCATATTCCTCATCATCTTCATCATCATCATCATCATCTCGAAATTAGTGATCATCATCATCTTGAAATTAGTCATCATCATCATCATCGTACTCATATTCATCATCATCCACCACCATCATCATCATCTTCGTCAACGATGATGATACAAAGATGTCAATGATGATGATGATTATGATACAAAGATGTCAATGATGATGATGATGATGATATTAAGATGTCAATGATGATGATGATGATACGAAGATGATGACAAAGATGTCAATGATGATGATGATTAGCGGGAAGATGAAGATGACTAAAGACAGTGATGATCGTGACCATGATCATATGATGATGATGGTGATGATGATGACTAGTGAAGATGATGATGATGAATATGATGATTTTGATGATGATCATATTCATCATCATCATCATCATCTTCTTCATCATCGTACTCATATTCATCATCATCCACCATCGGCGTCATCATCACCATCATCATCCTCGTCCTCACAATGATGATGATGATGATGACTATGAAGATGGTGATGATGACCATGTTGTGGATGATGATGAAGATGATGATGAAGAATATGATGAGGATGATGTGTTGCATATTCATCAACATCATCATCATCAACATCATCATCATCATCATCATCATCATCTCGATTAGTCATCATCACCGTCTTCATCATCATCATCATCATCCACCTAGAAGCATTATTCTTGATGTAATACATATGTTTATAATTCAAAATTAAATTAATGTTTTGAAAGTAAAATACATACTTGTAAATATACTCCTAAACCCCTAAACACCTAGAAGCACTTAAATGCACATAGGGATTATGGGTTAGAAGAGGTCCTAAAGGCTTTTATGGGGGAGGGGCTCTTTATGGGGAGGAGCTCTAGGAATAACCCGACACATTTATATCTCTTGGGTAATAAATGCATTGAATGTTACCCACCAAACAATACAAGGTTCAGAATGGACGCACATGCGCTAGATGCGCATGCGCGTTAGATGCACATGCGCATCCCTGTTGAAGATAAAATTTAGAAAATCACCCACGTTCTTTCTCCCGCAATTTTTTCCTCATTTTCGCGTTCTCTTTGTTGGTTTCACACACAGTCCGACAATCATTTAAATGGTAGATTGAATTCATACACCATTTGGTGCTTCCTTGACCATTTGGATAGAATACACAACATTTTGGGCTCTATTTTGGCTCCTTGGATTGAATACACACCTCTTGGGCTCTATTTGGATCAATCGAGTGAATACACAACAGTTCGACTCTATTTGGCACCTTGGATTGAATTCTCATGCTACTTGGACACACATGAAGTCTTCTTACATATAGTGGACACATCAAAAGAGCATTTGACATTTGAGGCAAAGAGCAATCATAATCCTTGAGGTATGGTGATAATTTTATCTTGTTAAATGTAGTTTAGTCTTCATTCACTTGTTTGAATGGCATCTATTTTAGTTTTTCCTCATGAATTGTATGATAGATCTATTTTAGTTTTCTTAATCTTCAACATAGACAATAAAAACATCTTACCAAAAAAAAAACTACAAAATGCACCAAGCAATGCTTTCAACCTTTCATGAAGATAATAAAAAAAAATTACTTGCATCACCACCAATAACATTTCATAATCACATTCTTCCATCTAGTAGACAAACATTTGTTGAATTCCTCATGGTTTCACTACAACAACTCACACAAACACCTAGAGAATTGAAAACTCTTAGTATTTTGGGGCTATTTTCCCTCATAGGGAAGTTGCTCCTACTAACATCCCATACCACCATTCAATACCATCCTACCGAGTTCCTAGAGATGTAGTTGCAGTTATATGTAGGGAATTCCCAATTGCTTTTAAGATTATATGAAAACATTCTCACTAGATGTTGTTGTACATAATCAATTTCTACATCGAGCTTTAATAATCATGTGCACATCGAGTTTTAATATCTTATTTGTTGTCATTCTTGCAGGGGTGATTTTTTTTTTTTTTTTTAAACGCATTGAATATGGGAAACAAATGTAATAATAAAAGAAAGTCTAGAAGGATGGTGCTGCCCCCTGAAAAGGCCCATGAGATAAGAGAAAATGCCAGGTTGTACATGCAAAATCATAGAAATCAAAATGTTAGTGCCTTAGATCCATCAACTAGCAATGACGAAGTGGTTGAAGCCAATCAAATACTACCTGATGTCGAGTATGAAGGGTTGGACGTTGAACAAGTTCTTAATTGGCAACCTCCCCAAGAAGAGCACACACATGCAGAACACACTCCCTTGCAGGATCAAGTTGTGAATGAAGGGACACAACAAGTCGTTGACGGGACTCATACTTCCTTGCTAACTCCCTTGCCTCGACTATCAAGCGGACGACGAAGAACTCCCAGACGTATTCATGTGGATGGAAGTTCATTTTCAGGACTTGAAGGTAAGATGCCCAAACGCACTATTGATTTCCATTGTAGCAAGATAACGAAAGAATTTTTTGAATCCAAAACCGATGCAACAAAATGTCAATTGTTTCTTGCTTTGTTAAAATCACATTATCTAGCAGATGTTAGGAGAATTTTGGGCATAAAGGTAGTTAGAAGTTAAGATGCCAACAACCATGTTGTTATAAATCTACAATCTGCATTTAATTTGATTGGAAAAAATTCTCGTACAAAAGATTTTAATGCGGCCCGTCTTGTACTGTCGGAATCGATTGTAGACAAATCCACAAGGCAACGTCGCCTACTATCACACACATGTAAAATCTTTAAAGTAGACAGAAAGACTCTTCAAAATTATTCTTCCATTAGAGAAAAACTTGAGACCCCAGGCCAAAAAGATTGTTGGGCCTTTGTTGGTAGGTTACCTCGTTCAGACATGAAGCTCATTGATGTTGTTAAAGAACTAGTGCAGAAGTTTTGGCATGATAACACTAGACCGTCATCGAATCAAAGAGATGTTTTAAAGTTGAGAAAAGGTGTTAGGGGAGGTGAACCCCATGTCAAGCACTTCCTTGACACGACACAAACAGAACTCTACGAGGGGTTCAAGAATGAGCACACACAATTGAACTTGGGCCAAAGGTCATTTGAAAAATGCAAACCCCGGTATGTTAAAATTTGCAATGATCACAATACATGTTGTTGTAGATACCATGTAGAATTTGAGTACTTTTATGATACATATAGACATATATTTTGTGATTTGCATACTAACATTGTACAGGATTTCCCATCATTACAACCACCGAATGCATCCAGAGAATTTACACATAGCATAATGTGTCCAAGACCTGAAGGACAAAAATATTATAAAAGATCATTTTTATATGGGACGTGTTCCAGTTGCAGTGGATTTGCATTATTGAGCCCCTGCATCCACGCAACCACGGAGAACGCATTTGGGAGGATGTCAATAGAAATGCATAACTTCCAGTACATAACATATCAAGTAGATAGTTCGAAGGAAAGCAAAAAAATTGCATTGGTGAAGTCACAGGTAATCTAAGTTTGCATACTTTCATACTGTACATGTTGAATTTGTACATATATATTCACATTGAAAATGTCACGTTGTATTATTGCCCTTGGTTTTGTGGCACCAAGTACAAATTTGCAATTTCATGAAGGAATTCTACCAAAAGACCGAGCAGTATGTATAGCATGTCCATGTAGCACGATGGCAGGATGAATAGTACAGACAGTGCAGAGACACCTTCCCCAATGGCACAATATTGTCGGTTGTGGACTTTGCTGAAAACTACACCTTGCAACCACAGAATGAGATTCAAAGTCAATACTACCATTCAGACCAAGTTAGCATAATGGTCCATATCACGTATAGGCACGTGCCAGAGAGCAGCAACGACAAGAGGATAATATTGAAAGAGACCAACTTCTACATCAGTGATGACAGGTGCCATGACTTGCATTACGTGCAACATTGCTTCAAAATTTTCTATGATCAGCTGAAGAAGAGAGGTATACAGATGGATTGGCATTGGATATGGTCAGATGGTTGTGCAGGCCAGTTAACAAATGCACGTGTATTCCATTGGTTGAGTATTTTGCACAAGACTTGTGATGTGCTGCATGTGTGGAACTATTTTGAGACCGGTTATGGAAAGGGAGAGCACGACGGTGCTGGGGCATGTCTCAAAACTTCCCTACGAAGGGAAGAGATGAGGTGCACGAGAAACCCTCATATTCGGGATGCAGAAACCATAGTTCAATGGTGCTCTGCAAAAATGTCAGATCGAACCACGGAGCAACACATACCAACGGGTAGAGGACATGTTGTCAGAAATTGCTGGCATGTAGTTGATATAGACCGATCACATTCTTATAGTTGCAGTACTGTGCAAGGAACTTGTGGATTTCATTCAATTCGAAGCTCAAACAACCCCTTATTTGAAATATGGACACGAAAAATTGCTTGCTTTTTTGGGCCTTGCAGTAGTTGTGAATGGGATGAATGTGAATCAATGGATTTGGTTGATGAATGGGATTGTGTATCACTTGCAGTGGACCCACGTGCAGTTGTTGAAACAATCCAGTTAAAGGAATGTCAGTCCTCTATTTCGAATGAATATGATCATATATCTGATCTAGTACAACCAGGTAAACATTTATGCATGCATGTCCCGGTTCCCTCCTTGTTTATATGTAATTATCCAAGTTATCAAACCACTACTTGTTGGAATATGACCGTAAAATGCATCTTTGCAGGACATATCTACGCAGTTGTCGCCCCAACAAACAGTGCAATTGGGATGAATTATTGGTTGGCACAATGCATCCAGGGGAAGCAAACCCTCCTCGCATCATTAACAGATAGTGAAGGCATTACCTTTCCCACTGGCTTGATGGTTGTTCAGGGGGAATATCTTACAATGGATGGAAAGGGACCAAAGAGCAATGGCTACACATACACGGATTATAGACCAGGGTCGCAGGTGTATCACTTTATGCACTTGATCGTTGGTACAAACACCCAACTACAGACAATGTCAACGAAGTCATCAAACAAGGTACGCTACTTACTACCTCATGCGGAGCACGAGAGGTTGTTTGAGACAATAAAAAACCGAGAGGATCCAGAAGGCCTAATTGATTGAGGTGCATAGTATAGTAATGATGTGATTGTTTATTCATGCATGTCCAAAGTTATTCATGTTAGATAGTTTATTTGATATCGTTATCTTATATCGTTTATTTGATGTTTGAGTTATGATTAAGTTATGATTTATAGCCATGTGATTGTTTATTCATGCATGATCAATGTTATTCATGTTAGATAGGAATTTGATATCGTTATCTTATATCATTTATTTGATGTACATGAGTTATGATTTATGTGAATATGTATGTGGTTCATGTGATGCAACAACTTCCATATTGTCCTGAGCTACTTCATCATCTCGGTGAGCAAATTTGATGGTCAAATTCATAGAGATCTTCTAGACTCTTAGATATGTATCCTAACAATTTATTTTAAAACATGCTCATTTATGGTTGAAGATTGATGATTGATTCCTATAGAAAACCACTTAGATACATCATCTCCATCATCATCATCATCATCATCATCATCTTCATCATCATCATCATCATCTTCTTCGTCATCATCATCATCATCTTCATCACCATCACCATCATCATCAACGTCTTCATCTTCATCATAATCACCATCTTCATCATCATTGTCATCTCTAGGTCCCTCACCAACATCGCCATCATCATCACCATATCCATCATCTTCATCATCTTCATCATCATCAACATCATCATCATCATCTCCATCATCTTCATCATCATCATCATCATCTTCATCACCATCGCCATCATCATCAATGCCTTCACCATCATCACCATCTTCACCATCATCACCATCTTCATCATCATCACCATCTTCATCATCATTGTCATCTCTAGGTCCCTCGTCACCATCTTCATCATCATCACCATCTTCGTCATCGTGGTCATCTCTAGGTCCCTCATCACCGTCTCCATCATCATCAGAATCTTCATCATCATCATCATCATCTTCATCACCATTTCCATCACCATCTCAACCTCCATCAGTTAGCCACTAGCCACAAGTGACTGAGGGAGGATTTTGCAAAGTTGACCCCCATGTGCAAAAATTGCACACTCCCTCACTGAGCAAAACCCTAGTTTCCAAGATGGACCTACAAGGTGACACCCGAGCCAGGGAAGCGGAGGGGAGGGGCACCCCTAGTGCTATCCCGATGTCCTGAATCCAATGGAGTCGACGGTTCGTTGATCGGAGCCACGGTCGTCGTTCTATGGCTCGCTCCGTCTCGCATCCGAAAGGCCTTCAGGGACACCTACTAGATACCTATCGGAGGCATAGAACTCCAACTGTGCAACAGAACTGGGTTTCGGCGAGTCCTGCAAGTGTGTCTAGGGAGGTTCTGGATGGGGACTCTAGACACAAGTGCCCGGGGGAGGATTTTGCAAAGTTGACCCCCGTGTGCAAAAATTGCACACTCCCTCACTAAGCAAAACCCTAGTTTCCAAGATGGACCTACAAGGTGACACCCGGACCACGAGATCAGAGGGGAGGGGCACCCCTAGCACTATCCCGACGTCCTGAATCCAATGGATTCGACGGTTCATCAATCGGATCCACGGTCGTCGTTCTATGGCTCGTTCCGTCTCGCGTCCGAAAGGCCTTCAAGGACACCTACTAGATACCTGCCGGGGGCATAGAAATCCAACCGTACAATAGAACCGGGTTTTGGTGAGTCCTTCAATTGTGTGTAGGGAGGTTCTAGCTGGGGATGCCAGCCACAAGTGCTCGGTGGGCGATTTTTCAAATTTGACTCCATTATGCAAAAATTTGCACACTCCCTCACTGAGCAAAACCCTAGTTTCCAAGATGGACCTACAAGGTGACACCCGGACCACAGGACTGGAGGGGAGGGGCACTCCTAGCACTATCCTGACGTCTTGAATCCAACGGATTTGATGGTTCGTCGATCGGATCCACGGTCGTCGTTCTATGGCTCGTTTCGTCTCGCATTCGAAAGGCCTTTAGGGACACCTGCTGGATACCTGAAAGGGGGCATAGAACTCCAACCGTGCAACAGAACCGGGTTTCGGTGAGTCCCGCAAGTGTGTCTAGGGAGGTTCTGGCTGGGGACGCTAGCCACAAGTTCTCGGTGGATGATTTTGCAAATTTGACCCCATTGTGCAAAAATTGCACACTCCCTCACTAAGCAAAACCCTAGTTTCCAAAATGGACCTACAAGGTGACACCGAGACCATGGAACCAGAGGAGAGGGGCACCCCTAACACTATCCCGACATTCTGAATCCAACGGAGCTGACGGTTTGTCGATCGGAGCCACGGTCGTCATTCTATGGCTCGTTCCGTGTTGCATCCAAAAAGCCTTTAGGGACACCCGTTGGATACCTGCCAGGGCATAGAACTCCAACCGTGCAGCAAAACCTAGTTCTGGGGAGTCCAGCAAGTGTGTCTAGGGAGGTTCCGGCTGGAACATATAGATCTTAGTAGGATTTATAAAATCTCTATTTTACGAGGAACTGACCTTAGAACTTCTCGTAGCAATGACAATGAATCCTTCATTTTGCATTTGTTAGCAGAAGAAGATCAATTTTCGACAAAACAATGTAGTTATTACATGTGGAGGCAGCGATTTCCCGTGGAAAACGAGTGTAGGGTTGAGCAGAGGAAAGATGTTGGGAAATGGGCTATTACATTAGCTTTTTTGATGGGTGAGCGGCTTACAAAAGGAAATATGGCGGTTGTAGGTATCTATGCTTTTCTTTCGACGGAAATTGTAACAGGATTTTCATTTATAATACAGGAAGATTTTTTACTGGTTTCGTCAAGAGAAAGTATCATTTTCAATAACAAGTGGAACTAGGGAATCCTTCGTTGTGTTCCATTAGCCCTTTGTTCAGCATTTCGTGCTATGATAAGTGGTAATTCACCTCTATCATCGAAACATTTATGTAAACCAACAGAATATCGAACAATACTCCCTGCTTTTAAACGCATTCTAGAGAAAGCAAGAGGACAAGTTCATCAAAGTGACTTCATTCATCTATATTCTCGTAATGTACACATAGTCCATCCTTATCTTGATAAACAAGATTTTTATAATAGCTTGAATTTTTTGGGCATGGTTATCTCCCTATATTTGGTTGTCTGGTTGGTTGACAAGCTTTCCTGAAAATCTGTATGTTGAACTTCTTTGTTTTATTGCTGAAAATTGGAAGGGATTTGCAAGTCACCTACAAAACACTCCTTTGTTGAGTGGTTGAATCAGTATCCTAAAATTACAGAGCTTTCTATATCAAAGTTTGTTAAGTGGCTCCTAGATGTAGTATCAGACTCAACAGACAGTAAACATGTTATCACCACTGCATAGTGGCCTGGTTTCTCACAAATCGGAGTTATGCATTGTCCATTCATCAAACTCCTTCTTCATCCGATCAGCGACCACTACCAATTAAGAAACTCCTTCATGCTTGTTTTGTGCCTGCGTGTTTCTTCAAATTAACAACTCTATGAATTGGGCAACTTGCTTTGTTGATCAAATCATTTATAATTGCTCTATTTCGACCATTGTTTCTTAACTATAGCTCATGCAACTATTCAGTGGCTGGGCATTGAGGCCACTTGAGTCCAAGAGAAGGTCAATGAAGAAGAAGGCTTCCTAGAGGGGCTGCTGCATTTGCATTTACACTCAAACATCCTTCGATCGGTAAGTGTCCATAAACGCAATTTGAGCCTTAGTTTGGTGCCGCTAGTTTTATTGGTATAGCCAATCGTTTTGAAACTTTGCCATCTTTTCTGGAATGCTTATGCCCATAAATTTGTTTGAAATATTTGTATGATATTTACCTAGATTGCAATAGCACCGCTTACCACTAGAGAAACTATATTATCTAAATTTTGATCTTAGTTGTAGCGAATTGACTGTTTGAATTAGTTGTTGTCTATGGCTATGATATTTAGATAATACGTGTCTATTGAAACGAGTCATCAAGCCATTTCGAAGATTGTTCCTATTAATTTGTTTGCTTCATCATTTTGTTTGTGTAAAATATATGGTAAACATAAAAATAGGGAAGGCGGGGAGAAAATGCAGAACGAGGGGGGATAAAAGCATTTTGCTAATATTTTTGCACAGACATAACGCGGGAGGATAAAAGCATTTTGCTAATATTTTTGCACAAACATAACGCACTAGCATTGTGTAAACCCATAACACGCTAGCTTGAATCTACCAAGAAGGAAATTATAAATTTAGATCCTCGAGAATGCCTGAATCTACCCAGAAGGAAATTATAAATTTAGATCCTCGAGAAGCTCAAAAACTGTATGAGTGGTTGAATCAGTATCCTAAAATTACAGAGCTTTCTATCTCAAAGTTTGTTGAGCGGCTCCTGGATGTAGTATTAGACTCAACAAATAGTAAACTTGTTATCACCACTAGAATGGCCCTGGGGTTTCAGCTAGGGGACCCCCCAAAGCATGCCCGAAAGGCCCGAAAGCGATGCCAATGGGCCATCCTCGGAGCTAAGGTTTTTCTCAGTGAAGGCCATTCCAAATTCCCTAAAGGGGGCCATTTCTCGTCCGGAGGCCCCTAGGCATGTCTGGCCACTGTGGACAGGTCCACTATGGCCACGTGGACCTGTGGGAGCCGACGGAATCCAATTTTGCTCGTCGGTTACGGTTCCATGGCCGCGAAGAAAATGCCCAAAGTGTCCCTGAATGGTCCCGGGGTTCCCGACTAGGATGCCCGTAGCACCCAAATCGTGGCTCGGTTCGTGAATCCGTCGACTCTGGTGGGTCCGGGACGCCAGGTTAGCTAGGGGACCCCACACAGCATGCCTTGAAGGCCTGGAAGCGGTCCCAATGTGCCATCCCCGAAGCTAGGGTTTTGCTCAGTGAAGGCCATTCCAAATTCGCTCAAGGGGGGCATTTCTCATCTTGAGGCCCCCGGGCATGTGTGGCCACCATGGATGGGTCCACTATGGCCACACGGACCTGTGGGAGCCCACGCAATCCGATTCCACTCGCCGATTTGGGTTTCGTGCCCATGGAACAAATGCCCAAAGTGTCCCTGAATGGCCCCGGGGTGCCCGACTAGGATGCCCGTAGCACCCGAACCGTGGCTCGGTTCATGAATCTGTCAACTCCGGTGGGTCCGGGATGCCGGGTTTCAGCTAGGGGACCCCACACAGCGTGCCTCGAAGGCCCGAAAGTGGTTCCAATGGACCATCCCCGGAGCTAGGGTTTTTCTCAGTGATGGCCCATTGGCACCACTTCCGGGCCTTCAAGGGACACTGTGTGGGGTCCCCTAACTGAAACCCGAAATCCTGGACCCACCAGAGTTGACGGATTCACGAACTAAGCCACGGTTCGGGTGCTACGGGCATCCTAGTCGGGCACCCCAGGGCCATTCAGGGACACTTTGGGCATTTGCTCCGTGGCCACAAAACCCAAACCGGCGAGCGGACTCGGATTCCATCAGCTCCCATAGGTCCACGTGGCCATATTGGACCTGTCCACGGTGGCCACGCATGCCCGAGGGCCTCCAGATGAGAAATGGCCCCCTTGAGCGAATTTGGAATGGCCTTCACTGAGCAAAACCCTAGCTCCAGGGATGGCCCATTGGCAACACTTCCGAGCCTTCCAGGCACACTTTGGGGGATCCCCTAGCTGAAACCTGGCATCCCGGACCCACCGGAGTTGACAAATTCACAAACTGAGCCACGGTTTGGGTGCTACGGGCATCCTAGTCGGGCACCCCGGAGCCATTCAGGGACACTTTGGGCATTTGCTCCACAGCCACGGAACCCAAACCGGCAAGCAGACTCGGATTCCGTCGGCTCCCACAGGTCCACGTGGGCATAGTGGACCTGTCCATGGTGGCCATGCACGCCCGAGGGCCTTCGGATGAGAAATGAACCCGTTTAGGTAATTTGGAATGGCCATCACTAAGGAAAAACCTAGCTCCGCAGATGGCCCATTGGCACCACTTTCGAGCCTTCAAGGCATGCTTTAGGGAGTCCCCTAGCTGAAACCCAGCATCCCGGACCCACCAGAGTGGACGTATTCACGAACCGAGCCACGGTTCGGGTGCTACAGGCATCCTAGTCGGGCACCCCAGGGCCATTCAGGGACACTTTGGGCATTTGCTTTGCAGCCATGGAACCCAAACCAGTGAGCGGACTCGGATTTCGTCGGCTCCCACAGGTCCACATGGCCATAGTGGACCTTTCCACGGTAGCCACACACACCCGGGGGCCTCCGGACGAGAAATGCACCCCTTTAGGGAATTTGGAATGGCCATCACTGAGCAAAACCCTAGCTCCGAAGATGGCCCATTGGCACCGCTTCTGGGCCTTCAAGGCACGCTTTGGCGGGTCCCCTAGCTGAAACCCAGCATCCCGGACCCACCGGAGTCAATGGATTCACAAACCAAGCCACGGTTCAGGTGCTACGGTCATCCTAGTCCAACACCCTAGGGCCATTCAGGAACACTTTGGGCATTTGCTCCGTGGCTACGGAACCCAAACCGGCGACCGGACTCGAATTCCGTCGATTAGAGTTAGAGTTAATGTTGATGACGAAGATGGTGATGCTAACAAAGACATTGATGATGATGGTGATGGCGATGGTGATGGTGATGGTGTTGGTGATGGTGAAGAAGATGGTTTAGTGCTAGGGTTTGGGTGAGGGTTAGGGCTGGAGTTATAGAAGGAAATTGAGTTAGGGTTAGAGTTAGAGTTAATGATGATGATGAAGATGGTGATGATGATGATGATGGTGATGGCGATGGTGATGGTGATGGTGGTGATGAAGGAGATGGTTTAGTGCTAGGGTTTGGGTGAGGGTTAGGGCTAGAGTTATAGAAAGAAATTGAATTAGGGTTAGAGTTAGAGTTAATGATGATGACAAAGATGGTGATGATGACGAAAACGTTGATGATGATGGTGTTGGTGATGGTGATGAGGGACCTAGAGATGAAAATGATGATGGAACCTAGAGATGACAATGATGATGAAGATGGTGATGATGATGAAGGCATTGATGATGATGGCGATGGTGATGAAGATGATGGAGATGGTGATGATGGTGGCGACGGTGATGAGGGACCTAGAGAAGACAATGATGACGAAGATGGTGATGATGATGAAGATGGTGATGATGATGAAGGCGTTAATGATGATGGCGATGTTGATGAAGATGATGATGATGATGAGAATGATGAGGATGATGATGGAGATGTTGGTGATGATGAAGATGATGATGATGTTGATGATGATGAAGATGATGAAGATGATGGAGATGGTGATGATGGTGGCGACGGTGATGAGGAACCTAGAGATGACAATGATGATGAAGATGGTGATGATGATGAAGGCGTTGATGATGATGGCGATGGTGATGGAGATGGTGATGAAGATGATGGAGATGGTGATGATGGTGGCGACGGTGATGAGGGACCTAGAGATGACAATGATGATGAAGATGGTGATGATGATGAAGATGGTGATGATGGTGAAGGCGTTGATGATGATGGCGATGGTGATGAAGATGATGATGATGATGATGATGAAGATGGTGATGATGATGGAGACGGTGATGAAGGACCTAGAGACGACCACTATGACGAAGATGGTGATGATGATGATGATGAAGATGGTGATGATGATATTAGATGCAGTGATCATAATCATCATGGGGAGAATTTTTTTATCAAATGCCACACAATCATAGTTGTAATAACCATAGTCACAGTCCCAAAGTTGCATAATTGAACCATGAGCAACATCAACTAATTGTGGCATCACATGAACATGGTAAGAATAACCATTGATGGGGGCAAGGGTGGGTATAAACATTGTGTAGATGATATAGAGAAAAAAAGTTGGTGCTCTATAGAGGTTAAATGAGATGACCATATCCAAATAATGTATGATGATGAATTTTGGAAAAAAACTTTATTCTCACTAAATACACAAAACACCTTACCATCCTTGAAAAACTGAAAAAATGGTTAGTTGTTTTCAGAGGCAGTATATAACTATTGATGGCAATTTCTTTGATGAACCATGTTTGGAAAACTACTATAATGGTTTGTGTTGTATGAAGTGAGAGTCCCTGGGATCCATTTGTTGGAAATAAAACTTCCATATTAGTTTATGAATGTCTACAATGACTTGGAAAAAAATTTCAATCCTTTAATCAACTTTACTTGCAAAAATTCATCTTAACCCCCAATCTCATTCATGCTAAGATCTATCGAGAAAGTGTAGAGTGTCTATCTCAAAATTCTTAGACTTAACTCCTCAATTGTTTGGATAGGGTTAAGATCAATTTGTGTATCCCAAGGGGATAACTCAATTATTTGTAGCCATTTTTTATGGCCATTTCACTAATTATGTTCCAACACACGCTCAGTTCAAATCCCCCCAGGTGATGCACACAAATTTATGTTGATATGCTTACTAAAAATGCAATCCTTGAATATGAGGAAGTGTCCCTTCAATTTCCTCACAAGGTTTCCTTTAGAAAGGAAAGTATCAACTTGTGATATCAAAGCAGTCAAATCATGTAATTTGAAGGTTAGAAACAAGTATGCTCTAAACTACGAAATATTGTCCATCAACAACCATGTAGATATTCTATAAGTAATCCTAAGATACTCTGCAAGTTGTCAACAATGGCCTTCATTGTGCATAAAATCACATAAATCAACCAGTAATCAAGCATGGAGTATACACTACACATCCATCACCATTGCACTTGAATAAAGGTAAGTTTATGCAGACTATTCAGGTGTGGATAAGTTATAAAAGTGGTTCCACAACCGATTTTAGCATGCTTTTGATTGGTTGAAACAATCACAAACATATTCTCAAGTAGTTAAATTTATCAAAAACAAGTCGAATGATCATGTACTAACAATCCACCAACAACCCTACAATGAATCATATACTATGCATATCTTTTTGAATGTATTGTGGAAAAACATTTCAATCATTCCTAGCAATTATTGAACATTTGCAAGTGCAAAAGAAAAAAGGGTTGAGTGTTTCTTAATTATAAAGCTACACCTCCAACATTATTGCACCTCAATGAGGATAGTTTATAGAGACAATTCAGGCATGGATAAGTAATACTATAAAAATTGGTCTTCCACAACCAAGTTTAGCATGCTTTTGATGGATTCAAAGAATCATAGACATATTACTAGATGACTAATGTATCAAAACAAGTTAAGGAATCATGTACATTCTAAGCAAGTTCTCTAATAAAATAGTTGAACATAGTCAAATGTCATTCATTGAAATTTTAAGCCTAAAACAAGCATTTTTAAAACAAATGTCAAATATACATGATATAGGGGTACCTAAAAAATGTCATGTCATTTAATGCACTGCAACACTTACGCTTTGGATGCCAAGGAGTAATCAAAGACATGATCATGATTTCATAACACAATTATAATTGTAATGTATTAAATTAGCAAACAATGTATTATTTTTACAGGTGCATGTATGCCAAAAATATTAATATTTTCCACTCTCCTATATGACAATCATTTATTTGATATTGATTGCTTGACGTTAAAAAAAAAACCAAAAATATATATATTCGACTAAAACATACGATAAGTTTGTCAATAACAACACTCTAGTATATCCATTGACATTGATTCCTTATATGGACTGAAAAATATTGTATTTGTCATGTTTTCACACACATGCCTATGCACTAAGTTTCGTTTATGTGTATTTTGCAATAGTGTATGATTTATTTTTGTTTACAAGTATTGGATTCAATCCTATCTAAAAAGATGCCTATTTTGTCCCATTTTCTCATTAGTGAGGAATTTTGGACATGCACGTCCATTTTCTACTATTTTCAATTGCATAGATATCCAATACACACACACACACACACACACACTCTATGATATCCAACTTCTCTTCTAAGATCTAGGTAAAACCAAAATTTAGACAACATCACATCCTGATACACACAACATGAGACAACGAGATTAGACAATGAGATATATAAATCACATAACTGCAAGTCCATGTACATCGAGGCTACAAAACTTATCCAAACATATACAATTTATGGCAAATAGTGGAACATGGTTCCCAATGTATGCACAGTGGCAACTTGTTCCCTAAACAAAATGCGACAACTCATGCCGTAGATCCAAAATACATGGCAACTCGTGCCGTAGATACTAAGTACATCAAAACTGGTGCAAAAAGGTGCCACATCGTGGCTAATGTACATAACACATGGTGTGTCAAGCATTGTGACCACCCTCGTCACTCCCAAGTGCATCTCCAAAGTCGATCTTCCCACTCTTTGAGCTACCAGTACCTCGGGTCTTGCTCCGTCTAGGAGTAGACCGTCTCTCCGGGCTCTAAAACAAATGATATAAGATACCGTCATTTTCAAGCATTTGCAACATTTACCACATTTATAAAACAAATGTAGAATTCGAATCTTAAATAAATCACCTCTGATGTGACTGAGAAACATTGGACAGTTGTCCTGGATCTGCGGAGCCTCTCCGCAATTCCAGCCTACAACATTTACAACAATCATTTCATTGAAAAGTAATAATTGCTTAAATTAATTTGTGTTAATGCATCAAAATATTTTCATAAATTAGTTTGATTCTCACAGTGTACACCTCCGACGATGGACATGGCTGGGCTTCTGGGCTAGCAGATGGCGCAGATGGTCGGACAACCACCTCTGATGCAATGAGGGGGGGGAGCAGATGTAGTGGCAACCACTACAAGTGCAACCACTGGAGATACAGATGAGGATACTGGAAGGGTAGACGCCACAATAGTGGTGGGAAGTGGGGATGATATGGTGGGAGAAGAAATGGTGGTATGGGGTGGAGGAGGACGCCGTGGATGATGAACCCCTGCTGGTTGTATGATAGAGGGTATCGAACCAAAAGGGGTAGGGGGGATGTTGAGGGATGGTGCATGGGAGGGAAGTCCTGCATAGAGGGAGGAGGATGGACAGAAGGGAGGTTGTGGATGAAGAGGGGAAGCTGGAAGGAAGGGGGGGTGTGGATGAAAGGGGGAGGATGGATAGACAGGGGGGAATGGATAAATTGGGGAGGATGTATGGACGCGGGGGGCGTGGTTGAGTGGGGGGGGATCGATGGAAGGGGGAGTATGGCTGGAGAGGGGAGGCTGAATGGAAGGGAGGGGGTGGGCATAGGGAGGAGTCTAGATGGAAGCAAGGGGGGGGACTCATGGGAGAGGGTGGATACATAGGACTAAAATGGGGAGCTGCAGTTGTTGGTGGCACCTACATATACATTTGTATTATCACAATTTAGTAAACAAACAATAAATTAAGCCATAGTAAGTCACAACAATTCAAATTAAAAGTGTGCTTATAACTACACATTGTACCTGTGTATGTGGTGATCTGCCAATCCCTGGCGGGGGTGGTTGATCACCGTAGTCAAGGAACACCTGTGGACACTAAAATGCATGCATATTATGCACATGTTAAACAAGTCATTATTTAGGCAATCAAGATATTCAAAAACATTGTACGAACTATCAATGTGTATGCCATAAATATAAATACTTGAGT
The DNA here is from genome assembly GCA_027924585.1 of Larix kaempferi. Lineage (NCBI taxonomy): Eukaryota > Viridiplantae > Streptophyta > Pinopsida > Pinales > Pinaceae > Larix > Larix kaempferi. The sequence goes on along the minus strand of BSBM01000636.1, from coordinate 1,276,086 downwards.
AATATAAATGACATAAGTAATAACAGTATTGTGCCAGCTACTGAAAATACCTCCATGTGGGGTGCCACAATTTCAGTTGCAGCTGCCATTGCTGCATCCAGGTTGGGAGATCCTACGTTCTCCCATGTTGGTGTGTCAACTCTGAATAAATGTACATTGAAATAATAGTTTAAGTCAAACAAAAATACTTTAAAAATACTTTACAAGTTATAAAGTGATGATTGAAAACACATTAAAAAAATTGTTGACCTGATCCATATAACAACCCTCGATCGGGCCAGGGAAAGTTTGCCCGCAATGGGGACAAATATGTGGCATTGTACCCGTCGAACTGGAATGCCCAGCATGGCTACCATCGGTCATGGATCTATCCTGGCCCTGCACCTGGATCTCTATCATGGTCACCCGACCTCTCCACTGTAGTCGCTGCTACAAAGGAGGTGTGTCTGAGGAGACCACGTGCAACATTCCTCATTGCCACCTCGATCTGATCAAGATTATGGGGCAACTGAGGTGGTTGGGGAGAGGGGTTGGGGTCGCGCCTCGGAGCTGGTGGCCCTCTCAGTGGGTTCCTCCTGGCAGTAGGTCGATCTTGGGCAAAGCCACGCCCAACACCGTGGATCTCGGTTATGTCAAAATAGTTGACATGTAAACCAAGGCAAAACTCAGCCCACAGTTGGCGAAGAAAGTACTGTGGAACCTCCCTATTATTGCAGGGAGGTTTATCATACACCATGAACCACCTCTACATCCAATTGTCCCTCCACGGTTGGTAATGACACCAATCCATGCAGACACGTGGCTTTGTAATGTTCGGTGGTTGGCTTGTTTTCGGCTCCGTGAACATACTATATAATTGGGCTTTTGTAATGTTCAAATCTTTTATTGCTTCCTTGGAGATGCCTGTGGAGTAGTACTCCCGCATCTTAGCCCTAAAGTGAGTCATGTCTGTCAATAGTTGGTGTGCATGTATGAGGGAATCGATTGAGTTCTCAATTGACGTGGCAAGAGACAATCGAGATGGTTCACCCGAGTTTCTAAGTTCGCGAGTGTGCACTATCATTTCACTTACGTAGTGGTTAAGGTCATCTTGTTCAAAATTAGGTTGTGGGTTTTGGTTTTGTTCGGCATTAGGTCCAAGGTTCGGGTTTTCTTGTGTTCCACCGAACTCGGGGTTAACATCTTGTTCACTCATTGTCTCAGTTGCAATCTGCAGATGAAAATTGGTTCATTGTTTTCAAAATTTGGGAATTATTTACAATTACATAAATAAAAAAAATACAAAAATTGACACAAATAATGAATAAAATTGAAAAAAAAACGTGATATTTACCTATTAATCGAAGTGGTGACAATTTTGTGAGTGTTGTTGGGTGGTTTTGGAGTGGATTCGGTATCCGTTGGTAGTTGAATGGACGCATATGCGGAGTAAGAGGACGCGCTCGGCCGACCAAATGAAAAATGTGGAAATTGTCCACTATTTTTTTTTATATTTTTAACAGGGGTGCGTGTGCGTCCCCTTTGCGCGTATGCATCAGCAACGCGCACGTGCAATCAATGCGCATGCACCTCGGTTCGGTACCGAACCTAGAGGCATGTGCGCGTCTCCTTAGGTGCAGTCACGCTATTTTTTTTCTCCGCTAGCGCGGCCCTATTGCAACGAATTTGGGGAGCATCTTCGTGCGCTCGCCCCTAAATGATCGATTCGTTCACAAAATTTGCGATGTCTCGTATTCATTTCTTCAAATGGTACTGATATATTAGCGTCAATTTCAATCTTCTTTCCTCCGCCCGTTACTTGTTGAGCATCTCCCACAATTGGTTCTACTGGTATATTGACTGGATATTGTCTTTGTCGCTCTACATTAGGATTTCTGTGTTGTTCTACAATTTGATTTCTTTGTTCTTCCATTTGCCTCGCTTTTCTCTCTCGATATGCTCTTTGTCGTTCAAGGCTTCGTTTTCTTTGTTCTTCTCATTCTTTAGCTATCATTCCATCTAACTTTCTTTTTTGATATTCCTTTTGTTGATCTGCATTTCGTTTTCTTTGTTCTTCTCTTTCTTCTACAGTCATTTCGTCCAACTTTCTTTTTGTTGTTCTGCATTTTGATTTCTTTGTTCCTTAGCGTCCTTCAACTTTCTCTCTCGATATTCTTTTTGTTAATCTTCATTTCGTTTTCTTCGTTCTTCTATTTCTTATGCTGTCATTTCGTCCATTTTTCTTTTTCAATATTCTTTTTGTTGTTTTGCTTTTCGTTCCAATTCTTCTTCTCGTTCCTTTTCTGTCATTTTGTTAGATTTTGTTCGTTGAACATCTCCCAAAGTTGGTTCTATGGGTATATTGGTTGAACATTGTCTTTGTTGTTCTACATTGTGATTTCCTTGTTCTTCCAACTACTTCAACTTTCTCTCTCGATATGCTCTTTGTCATTCGGCATTTCGTTTTCTATGTTCTTCCCGTTCTTCTGCCGTCATTTCATCCAACTTTCTTTTTCTATATTCTTTTTGTTGTTCTGCTTTTCGTTTCAAGTCTTATTCTCGTTCTTTCGAAGTCATTTCGTTAGATTTTTTCCTAGATTTTCCACGTTTTGTATCTTTTGATCTTCTCCTATCTATCTCATAGCATCTTCCGCATGCACAACTTCCATTTCTTGTTCAGACTCTATATCATAAATGTCAATTATTAACATATACATTGAAATCAATGCAAAGATAAAACACAATTCACTGAAATCTATGCAAAAAAAGTCAATATATTTAAGAAAAAAATTCAATATATTTTCAAAATATAATATTTTGGGAGGATTGAACCTTCGACCTCACTACCATTATCCCAACAACCTTACCACTATACCACAGGTAGTCCTTACTACATAATGTAAAGAACTTATATATATAGAGGAATATTTTTGAATTTAGTGAAAATAGGGAATGGTTAATCAAGAGGGTTTGACATCATGACCTACCTAAGAACACCTCTATGTTTTACGAATGAGATACACCTAATTGTTTGGAAAATTAAACATTAATTTACACTATGCAAGCATATATTTATAAATTTAAAAGTTTTAATTCACCGAAATCTATGCATAGAAAAGGATATTTAATATCAATTAAAAATATATATATAATATAAAGTTTAAATTATGTTATTTCAAATTTTAAAATTCAATATAAAATTTATAAAATAAAGTTTATATTATTTAAAATTTAATATAATTATGATATTATTTTAAATTTTAAATTTCAATATAAAGTTTATAAAGTTTATAATATAATTTGATATTAAATAACATAATATAATAATTTAAATTTAAAAATTTAATATTTAAAATTTAAATGTATTAATTCGTTGTGTTGCAGGGAAGCGTGGGAGGACGGCTGCGCAGGGCGGAGGGAGGAGCAGCGGAGGAGGGAGGACAGAGGAGATGGGAGGAGCTGGAGGGAGGGGGAGCAGCGGAGGAGGGAGGACGGAGGAGCTGGAGGGTGGAGGAGGGCTGCTGTGCGTGAAGGGAGGAGGGAGGAGGGCTGCGCACGGAGGAGGGAGGAGGAGCACCGGAGGAGGGCTGCTGCGCGTGGAGCCAGGAGGGAGGAGCTGTGCGTGGAGGCAGGGAGCTGCGTAGGGAGGAGCTGTATAGGGAATGAGGGAGGGAGGTAGCTGCGTAGGGAGGAGCTGCGCAGGGAGGGGGGCAGCGTGGAGCTGTGCAGGGAGGGAGGGAGGAACGGGGAGGAGGTGGGAGGGAGTAGCTGCGCAGATGAGTTCCCAATTGAAAACGACTTCTACACTATTTCCGAAAATTGAAAACGATTTCTACTAAGTACCAAAATTCATTTCGGAAATATTTGAAAATACAAGTTTTTTTGTTTTTATTAATGGTTGACTAAACAATATTTCAAATTATATTTTGTTATTATTTTGTTATGTTACTCGACAAACTCACACATGTTACAACATCTTCCTCATACTACATTCAACAAACTCGACAAACACCACATGTTATATGATCTCCCCCATACTGAACAGTATTGCGCCGCGCAACAAGTAAAAACATTTAATTTAAAATTTAAAATTATATATTTTGATTTTATTTGAAAGAACTTATATCAATATAAGTCAAACCTGAAGCATGTCAAGCCTGTCAAGGATACAGTGATCCCTTCTGGCCATTAGAATAGCATGCATCTTTTCCTGATCATCTTAAACTTTACTTCATCAGAAATAGAGTAATGTTTGTAGGAATAATTTAATATGGTTCTCAATAATAACCTTAGGATCATGTATCCCCAGGGTTCCTGTACATAAGCTGAGTTCTTCAAGGGCAGCAACTTCTATCAAGGCATGAGGGCAGTTCAGTAAAGTACTTTTCCCAACTTGATAGGGAATTTGGGCCATGTTTTCTTTCACTGTGTAGATAACATAGAATTAACCCCTCTACAATAATTTGGTACCCCTCAATACCAGTTTATAAGGAACATATTTTGGAAATATATAAGGATTGATGGATTTCATTCCATCCACCCTTTGAGACATCTTCTAATTTGAATAACCTGATAACCCCATGCATGTATAACTTGTCTTATCTTATTATGAAGGCCATGCATGTATAACCCCTGTCTTATTATGTTACTGCCAGAGATTCTATAGTGGTGAAGACTATTGATTTATCTCAGATTCTATAGTGGTGAAGACTATTGATTTATCTTACTGTTGTTTTAATAAACATATCAATGGAATGCGCAAGCAATCGTTTGCACGTCGTTGCAATTCCAATTCCGCTGCAGGGGCACATTACTCCAATGTTCAATTTCGTAAAGAAACTTGCAGCCAAGGGCCTTGTTGTCACCCTTGTTACTACAGAGGCTTGCCATGCCAGCATCATCAAAATGTATGATGGGGAGGATCCTTTCTCCCACGCCCGGAGCTTGGGTCTCGATATCCGCTCTGCTCAGGTTGACAATGGATTGCCCTTGGAATTTGATAGATCGTTGAATTCGATGGAGTTTATGGAAGCCTTCCAGACTAATATGGTACCGCATGTTGAAAAGCTGATCGCCCATCTCAGGGCTAAGGAACCTCCCATATTATGTATCATTGCTGACACTTTTTTTGTTTGGCTTCACAGCATAGCAAAGAAATTTGGGATTTCTCATGCTTCCTTTTGGACTGAGACGATGATCGTCTTTTCCATCTACTATCATTGGGATCTTCTTGTGAAAAATGGCCATTGTCCATTTCTCAACCACGGTATTTTTTTCATTTTTTGATACGAAGTCCGCCAGTATGTAATGATAAATGCGATATTATATTTGTCAGAACTTAAATGCTATAAAGTTAATAGAATAGGGTTTTTTAAGCTATGTCAAACATGTTTTGTGGTTTTGCAGAGGATGAGAATAAGAACGTCATAAATTATATCCCCCGAGTTTCATCGTTGAAGTTAACAGATCTTCCCTCCTATCTTCAGGAGTTAGATCTATCAACTAGTGTACACAGAATAAATTACGAAGCATTTCAATCGATTCGAGGGGCCGATTGGATTATCTCTAATATTGTTGACGAATTCGAAAGCCGAACGATTGCAGAATTACAGTCAAGAAAACCATTTTGGTCCATCGGTCCTCTGCTTCCATCAGCCTTCCTCGATGGAAAAGGTATCAATAACGAAACATTACGGACCAGCATGCACTCTGAATGCGACTGCACCAAATGGCTTGACTCCAAGCCCAAAATCTCAATCCTCTATATTTCTTTCGGCAGCTATGCGCATGTTTCCACAGCCCAAGTAGAGGAAGTGGCCATGGGATTACTAGAAAGCAAGCAACCATTCATTTGGGCGCTTCGTCCTGATATTGTTGCCTCGGGCGTTCATTTGGTCGCTTCTTAGCTCGAAGTTTTATCTCATTCATCTGTGGGTGGATTTCTTACTCACTGCGGATGGAATTCCATTCTTGAGAGCTTATCACTGGGAGTCCCCAGGTTAGCGTTTCCGTTATTAACAGATCAATACACAAATAGAAAGCTTTGTAGAAGACTGGGGAGTGGCTATGGACTTGGGTAGGAGTAGCAGGAGCTTCCAAAACTGTAGACAACTGGTTGGTAGAGAAGAAATAGCAAAGATACTCAATAAATTCATGGACAAAGACGAAGGAAGAAAATTGAGATTGAAGGTCGAGCCTATGAGAGCGGTTTTGAAGACGACGGCGATGGAAGGAGGCACCTCATTGTTTCTATTGTTGGTTATTTTGTAACCCTAGTTAGGAACATATATGTTGAAGAAATTAACTTATTTGGTGGAAGGGTTGATATGAAATATTACTCAAGAAATATAGTATAAGTGGTCATTAATTACCCTATCGTAAACATACATGATTGTAGATAATTTGATGTAAAGATTTAAAATGTGGATACATTATTCTTTGGAATATGGATTTGATGTCCACAGTGATATAAGATTCAATAGCACAAGATTTTTTTCAAATCCCACTTAATATCTCATGGTATTTCCTTTGTAGCCCAAATACCAATGTTGTGGTCAAATATCACCATGGTATTTATACTGCTACCTTTTATGACTAAAATTGCATTTTTCTTTGGATTGAAGTGCTTACAGAAAGTACAAAAACTAATATTTTTCTTGTGCTTGAAGTGTTTACACAAAGTACAAAACTAAGAATTTGACCGTAGATTATAACATTGATATATTGCACTTTCTTGGAAAATGACACCACTATCATATCTTATACTTCTACTACAATTATGTTTACACTCAGTATTACAATTTTTACACTTGCCTCTTGTGCTAAGATTTTAGATAATTCTTAACTAGACTTTCGCTCATCTTTCTTATTGTTATAGATCTTGTTCCATTTATAGAAGTATACCATTATTCTATTTGAATCTCAATGTCCATCAAAGTTGAAAGGCCAATGACAAATTGGATATTGCAATTATTCAACTTTCTTTATACATTGATGTCACAATGATTCATCTCTAGTGCCATTTTGGTTTCTTTTGATATTTACAACCTCATGGTTATGACTTCCTTAGGTCTTCCTCAACCTTGGGTTTGTGGTCTTCATGGGTGTTTTGCGAACTTGTGGTTGTGGTCCCCATTAGGTGTTTCATAATGTCGGGTTTGCCGCCTCCTTTGTGAGTTTTAAATTGAGGTTGCAAGTTTCTTAAATGTTGTTATTAGGATTAGGAAAAGTATTTAAGAGGTTTAATATATTATCATAAATATCATATAATGATGCAATGAATGCCAGAGAGGTTGAGCATATATGTGTAATTTGCTATCATGAGTAATTGGTTTAACGTTCTAGATTTCACATTGTTATAACATCCATATATGATTTATGTTTTTGGTTCCAATTAATCATTTTGAAACTTTTACAAGCTCTACGCATTGCTTATGGTTGATGGACCAAATTCTATAGACCTAAATGACCTTATAAATGATGAAAGAACAACTTTTGAAAGCAGTATATGTCAATGTATGCATATTAGTTAACAATAAGAAATGGTAGAGCTACATGCCACTTTCAACACAAATGCAACTTATAAATATATTTTGAACATAGAAACATATAATTACTCCCTTTAGGCAGAAGGGTTCTCAAAGGAAAAAAAATCCTTTGAGATTAAACCAATGTAGATCCATCTTAAACTCGGATCTATTAAGCACCCAGAGGGATCCAATTTCATGAGGTGTAAATTTTTTTTATCTTAATTTTTTTACAAATCAAGAAAAAATTTACATCTCAAGAAATAATTACTTTTAATTTTTGATAAGTTATGAGGTGACAAACATGACAAACACAACAAACCTGACAACATCTACTCCATACTATGTTGTAAGCACCTCGCTACTCTGTTTGTAATCCATCAATCTTTCATAGTAAGATTCACTTTAGCTTAACCACCTTAGGCTATCACACACATATCAATTTTATCAAGGAAGGTTGTTCAAAGCAAAGTACTAATTTATGTGATTAACAAACCTTTTATATCAAGGACTCTCTCTACCTACAATGGAAGTTTTGAATGCTACTATTCTCTCTTTATTGTTGAAATATGCAACATCTAAGCATATGGGACATGAACACGAGACACAAAGCAATGCCTAAGAAACATGAAAAGCATATAAGACATGAACAAGAGACACAAAGCAATGTGTAAGAAACATGAAACATATATCCCTTTATATTTTCTTGTAACCTTTGTATATGTATGTATCCTAGTCTATACCCAACTTGTCATGTGTTCATATTTGCTATAACTGTTAGACCACTTTTTATCCTCCTTATGGTATAAACAGGTATTGAGAGAAAGAGATACTTGGGAGCTAGATTTCGAAGAATCTACCAAACTTGAATATTTACTTTACTTCTTGGATTCACTTTTTCTCTGGAAGTTCCTTTTACCCCTCTTGGAGCAACTACGGGTTATATATGATATCAAAAATAATTTGACACTCTCTCAAGTTGCATAAAAGAAAAACTTAGAGTAAGTTAAACTATACATGATTTGCACATTTTGGACGCAAAAACTATGTGATTTCTTGCTAAAATTGCAATTTTAATTATTCAAATTACAATTTTGATTGTAGAAAATAATTCAATGTCTTCAATTACCTTAGAAGCACCCCAATTATGTGATTCCAAAAACCCAAAACTATCTTCATCTGAAATTTAGCTTACTTCATAAAATCATCATCAAATTTTTAATTAACAAACACATAAAAAAAGAAATTCCAAGCCTAAATTTAGAAAAAAGAAATTCCAAGCCTAAATTTTTAATTAACAAACATAGAAAAAAAGAAATTCTAAACCTATCAGGCAGCCTGGACGCGGAGTCTTACATGCATATAGGAAACTCTAAAGGCCACGTGTAAAGTATAATAAGATGCCGCGTTGTCATGGTGGTAGGGCGGCTCCCTTACATAAATAAATAACGCCGGTGACGACGATTTGAGAATAAAACCGATTAAAATTTTTATTGTAAATTGTTATTTTTGCATTTTTGTAATTTTAGTAATTGAGATTATATATTTTAAATTAATTGTTCAATTTTTAAACTATCTTAAATAATAGAAATTAAAATTTTAATTTTTGACAAAAATTACTCTACCCGCAGGTAGGGTGCGTGCGTTTTAGTTAACCATTATACGGTTCCCATAAAATAACGCTGACTCCTACCGCCGCCATGACCGAGTCATATGTGAGCGACCGGACCGAATGAAAATTTAAATAAATATGTTTTTAAAAATTTGATTTATCATTAGGTTTTTAAAAAGTTAGCTCCTGTAAGACGACGGGATTAACCGTTCACTGATTGCTAGAGATTCCTCCGGGATTAATACCTCATTGATTATATATTCAGCTGCGCGGGACATAACAATACTTTAAAAATTTTATTTATCATTAGGTTTTTAAAAAGTTAGGACCTGTAAGACGACGGGATTAACCGTTCACTGATTGCTAGAGATTCCTCCGGGATTAATACCTCATTGATTATATATTCAGCTGCGCGGGACATAACAATACTGAGGAGAGTTGATCTAATTGAGATTCCCTGCCTTATTAGGGTACAGCCAGAGGAAAGTCTTAAAGAGAAGAGATTTTATCTGACTGTTGTGTCACAAAACATATCAATGGAATCCGCAATCAATGGTGTGCACGTCATCGCAATTCCAATTCCGGCGCAGGGGCACCTTACACCAATGTTCAATTTTGCAAAGAAACTTGCAGCAAAGGGCGTTATTGTCACAATTGTTAATACAGAAGCGAGTCATGCCAACATGACCAAAGCATATAACGGGGAGGACCCTTTCTCCCACGCCCGGAGCTTGGGTTTCGATATTCGCTCTGCTCAGGTTGAGGATGGATTGCCCTTGGAATATGATAGATCGTTGAATTCTGAGGAGTTTATCGAAGCGTTCGAGACTAAAATGATTCCGCATGTTGAAAAGCTGATTGCCCATCTCCGGGCTAAGGATCCTCCCATATTGTGTATAATTGCTGACACTTTATTTGTTTGGGTTGACCGCGTAGCCAAGAAATTTGGGATTTCTCATGCTTCCTTCTGGACAGAACCCACGACCGTCTTTTCCATCTATTATCATTGGGATCTGCTTGTGAAAAATGGCCATTGTCCATTTCTCAACCACTGTATTTTTTCCATTTCTTGATACGAAGTCTGCTAGTATGTAATGATAAATGTGATATTAGATTTGTCAGAACTTAAAGCTGTAAAGTTAATAGAATAGGGCTGTTGAAGCTGTGTCAAACATGTTTTGTGGTTTTGCAGAGGATGAGCATGAGAACGTCATAAATTATATCCCCCGAGTTTCATCCTTGAAGTTAGCAGATCTTCCCTCCTGTCTTCAGGAGTCGGATCTATCAACTAGTGTACACAGATTAATATATGAAGGGTTTCAATCGGTTCGAGGGGCCGACTGGATTATCTCTAATACTGTGGACGAAATCGAAAGCCAAACGATTGCAGAGTTACAGTCAAGAAAACCATTTTGGTCCGTTGGTCCTCTGCTTCCATCAGCCTTCCTCGATGGAAAAGGTCTCAATAACGAAACATTACGGACCAGCATGTACCCTGAATCCGACTGTACCGGATGGCTCGATTCCAAGCCCAAAATCTCAGTCCTCTATATTTGTTTCGGCAGCTATGCTCATGTTTCTATAGCCCAAATAGAGGAAGTGGCCATGGGATTACTAGAGAGCAAGCAACCGTTCATTTGGGCGCTTCGTCCAGATATTGTTGCCTCGGGCGTTCAAAATATACTCCCGACAGGATTCTTAGAGGAAATCAAAGAGCAGGGTTTGGTGGTTCCATGGTTATCTCAGCTGGAAGTTTTATCTCATTCTTCTGTGGGTGGATTTCTCATTCACTGTGGATGGAACTCCATTCTTGAGAGCTTAACACTTGGAGTTCCCATGTTGGCGTTTCCGTTAGTAGCAGATCAATGGACAAATAGAAAGCTGATTGTAGAAGACTGGGATGTGGCTATGGATTTGGGTGGGAATAGCAGGAGCTTTCAAAACTGTAGTGAACTAGTTGGTATGGAAAAAATAGCAGAAACCCTCAACAAATTCATGTCCGAAGAAGAAGGGAGAAAATTGAGATCGAAGGTCGAGACTATTAGAGCGGTTTTGAAGGAGACGGTGATGGATGGAGGCACCTCTAATAAGAATTTAGATTTATTTGTTGAAGCTTTAAGAACCAGAAACCATTCCTAAGTTCAAGAATTTGGAGTATCAGTCTCGCTCAACCGTTTTCTTTGTAACAGGTGGGTATTCGTTCTGTACTGTTCGGACATATCTTCTTTTAATTGTGACATTGGATATCTTATTTTCTTTATATATATATATATATATATATATATATATAATTCGCAGTTTTACTTTTTACATGTTAACTTAGTTTTCATTTTAATACAGAACTTCCTTAGCTTCCTTTATCTGTAAATTTAAATTTCTTGGGGTTAAGGGTAGTAGCGGTGGGTACTCATGGCTGTAGTTGGGGTGATGAAAGTCCAGGTTCAGTTCTTAAAAAAAAAATAGACTTTTTATTTTTCTATATACCTCACTCTTTTATTTATTACATATCAATAATCCACTATTTTATTTATTATATATTAATAATCTACTAAAGTGTATACTACATTTTTTTTTCTAAGCTGAAAAATAGTACTTGGTGCAATCTAAAATCATGAGAGCGAAGCATATTTTTGCTAAACAAAATCTTATAATATAAGGTATTGTCAAAGAAAATGACAGAATTTAAATTCTGCTTAATTAGCAACTTGTGCGTTGTTAAGAAAATAGCAGACTTTAACTCCTAAGGTATGGACATCCACTCAAAGATTTGGTGACACAACATCACCTTTAGGAAGTAAGTTTATGAACCTCACAAGCAAAGCATTTTATGATCTCTTATATCTCTTTTAATTTTAATTGTAAATCTGAATATATTCATATATATATAAATTATAAAATTTATTATTTAAAATAATAATATCAAAAATGTAATAGACTATTCATTATATTTATGTAATATAGATCATGAACCTCACAAGCAAAGCATTTTATGATCTCTTATATCTCTTTTTAATTTTAATTGTAAATCTGAATATATTCATATATATATAAATTATAAAATTTATTATTTAAAATAATAATATCAAAAATGTAATAGACTATTCATTATATTTATGTAATATAGATCATAGATTAAATCATATTTATGTGATATAGATTAATGATTTAGAATCGCAAAACTGAAATAATGAAATCTATTTTTTCTTCCCTAAACTTTTATGGAAATTATTGATATAATTTAATAGAGATAAAATATGTAACCTTTATATAACAAATTATAATTAATAATAACATATATTAAATAAATTATTTTAATTTCAATTTCTTAATTATAATTGATATTTAATTATTTTGATCATTTTGTGATTTAATTGTTTTTATTATTTTCCTTCCCCGATAGGAGATAAACTAAACTCATACTTTGCCCATAGTCAAGGAATATTTTAATTATTAAACCCATATAATATAATATGAAGATATTCTAGTGGCAAGCTTATGTAGGGAATTTATGTTCAATTTTATCTCTCGAAAAGAACTGATGGTGGAATTTAATTTGGAAGTTGTTGGCCGTTAAAGTGCAAAATGGTTCTTTAGCTTGCTTTAAGTAATAAGCTTCTCACTTGGGATAAAGACATTAAGAGAAAATGGATAAATCTAAATCATTGTGCACTTTGCAAATTAAACGAGGAATGAGTCTCACATTTGTTTGTTTCAAGTTCTTACGTAGGCCAAGTATGGAACGCAGTAGTGCCAGATTTGCATCCTAAATCGGTATGGAATAAAACTAGATCAGAAGAGTGCATGTAGCAGTGGACCCATGATGAAGCTGTAAAAAGTTTTGAAGCATTTCCTTGCCTCATGGTATATGTTCTATGGTGGGTGTGTAACTCGTGCATCTTCCAATACAAAGAAGTTCCTTCAAAAGTGACAACAGGTCTTGTACAATTCTATAAGGAATTTAAAGATGAACAAAAATGAAAAATAAAAGAATAATACCAATTATTCCACAGCTAGATTTTGACTTACCATGGAATTTTTTCGATGGTGCAATTCAGTCGATCCTCTAGTTAGTGGTGTCAGAGTGCTATTATTTAAGAATCGATCACATTACTTTTATATAAAGTATGTGCCACCCAGAGGAACAAACATAAAAGAACAATTTACAAACTTGTGTGCTCTCTTGCACTTGGCTACCCTGCAAGGCCTAATAAAAATATGGGGATTAAAAAACAGTGATTGATTGGGCAAAAAATAAAATAATTGTGAAAAATGTTTGAGTTGGTCATCTCTTGTAAGAAATCAAAAAATCGGTGTAGTCTTTCCAATGGACTATGTTCAATCATATATATCATGAACTCAATAAAAAATTCAACGAGATTTCTAAGGAAGGTTTATAATTTTGTTCTACTGGAATTCATGGATGGTCAAGAAGGATGGTCAAGAAGTGGAAGGAATGACTTTTCATTATTAGAGTCTTTCTGCCATTATTAGGTCTGTAATATGTATTAATTTGCTTTATTTTTGCAATACATTGTGGTGAAATTGATGATTTTGAAAGGAACTTTTGGCATGTAAAAATTCAATATAAATGTTTGGATAGCAGGAAGATCTAGGGATCTGGATTTGGTTTTATGCATAGGGATAGTGTAAATATCAGGACAAACCAAAGGACGGTAGTCTATATGTTCATTTCTTATGAATATAAAGTTCTTTTTCTCTGGAAAAAAAATTCAAACTTTAATGAAAAAAATTCTTATCTAAATATAACAAAATTTTATTGATAAATCTTGTTTTAAATTTTATTGAAGCTACTAATAAGAAAGTAAATAATAAGCAAAGAACACTTAAAATATTATTACACATAGACATGAGAGAGCATCCCAAGATATGGACGTGGTTGGAGAAGCTACTAAGAAAGCAAAGAAAAACACAATAAATTATAAGATATAGTATTGCTCAATATGCATATTAAAGAGTTGGGCTGGCAGGTGTGGGAGGGGTCATCTTTGACCCTGGGGGAATAGACATAAATATTATGCATGGGGGATAGGGAAGACTTCGAATAATTGTGTGGAATGGCTTGCGTTAATTAAAGGGTTGGAGATCGCTAGCAATATAGTAGTCTTTGGTGACTCACTTATGGTCATAAGAGAGTCTAGAAATCTAATCATGAACTATAAAACTCCCTCTATCAAGCTACACCATATATTAAAAAATATTATCTACAACTTTAGTGCTATCAAATTCGTCCACATTCTCTGAACAAACAACCAACCGGTGGATCAAATGGCGAACAAAGGTGTCCACCTAGACTATGGGTACATTGTTTACAATGAAGACAATCTTGAACAATGTTGGGTCCCTTAATCTATTAAGGATCCCTAGTAGGGATGTTCCTCCTCCTAATTTTTCGCAATTGATAATCTTCTCAACCATCTCTTACAGGGATCACAATCTCCTACAATGTGGCATTATTCATTCCCAGTTCCAGAACCTACTTGAGCATGTATTCAATGCATGGAGGTGTACAGTTGGGAATCTCACCTTTGGTAGAGGGATGACACGCATGAAATAAATACGGTGGATGGGCATATGAAAACTCTCCTTCTTCGTCATGTCCTTCATTTCTTTCCTACTCTGCTTTGGCTTCCTATGAAATTTTGGCTACGAGAAGCTTGTGTAATGGGCGAATCGCTCCATGTCCCTCTACTAGCATCCACTGTGGGTGCTGGGTCTCCAATTATGGACTTTGATCTACCAATTCTGCTTCATTGTCTCCTTTGTAAAAAATCTTTTCCTTTGGCTCATGAGATCGATACTAACTCATTTGGTGTTTTCTCGTCCCATTATGCACACTCCAATGAAATTTTGAAGCTCAACCTTTTGTCCTTGGAAGGATATAGCAAGAGTACCACTCTATCCCAGAATATAGACACTGAGATCAATAACTTGATGGAAAATATGGAAGAACAAATTCATCTCCTCAGGGCAGAAAACTCAGAGATGAAAAGAGCAATAGAAAGATTGTACTCTTTGGCTCAAGCAACACACTCTGAAATCAGGAACGACAACAATATGATGAATGGTAGGATATCCAATCTAAATGATACTCTGGACTATGTTGCAAATAGCATTTCGAATGTTGATTCAAAAAATGATGACAACAACCAGAATATTGTGGATGGGGATGGGAAAATCGACAAGCTCAGAGAAGATATCAGTCGCTGAATTCCAGGATTTCAGGATAGCAAAGGCTTGGCCATAGGTAGACAACAGGAACAATCTATGGAAAGCATTCTAGGTCCACCTGCACAACATTGACAACGCTAAATCGACAATTTCCTAGACTTGTTGGTTCTCCTCTCTACAACTTCACCGAATACTTTGACTAATGGTTTTTATTATGCAAAAAATGACTGCTTATCTTTATTTTACTATATCTAGAATAGGAGCAATTTTGGAATTCAGGTCATAAACAAGCAAAAGGTTTTCCTTATTTCGGCCATGGGGCCAACACCTAGACCAATTTTGGCATGTTTTTTTGTCTTGTTCTCCTCGGACAATTTGTAAGGAGGTATAGCCTCAATAGAATAGGATTCTATCATAATAGTTTCAATTTTGTAAATGATGAATAAGGTATCTTGGACATAGCTCCCCTCTGGGAACAATCTAGCACTATATTTTTGTAATACTTTGATTTTTCTCTTTTAATTCAAATGCTCCTAAACCGTTTCTGTTAAAATATATATATATAGGTATATGCATATGAAAGACGGAGATAATATTGTTTTAAATAAAAGAGTCATATAAAACAAAATTATAATTTATAATATAATAGTATTTTTTAACATTTAAATTTTGTAAATCTGCTTTCAATGGTAAACTATAGAGAACCCAAAGGCCTGAAATAATGACACTGACTCACTAGCTTAGGGAATATAACGGAGTGAAGGAGAAGGAAATTGAAGAAATGTTCAATTCAAATGGGGAACCTATGTTCAATGATCCTGAATTCTTCAACAATTATGTTGAGAAAATTCCCGTCAAGATAAAAAATAAATTGGTGTTTCATGAACTCCCATATTGGGAGTATCTTAAGATTGTCTACTTACTAGATCCCGTGCAAATATTTAAAAATGTTTCATCTTCTTTGTATATGCACATATCATCGAAACAAAGTGACATATTGGCTGTCGGGAAAGACTTTATTTCTTCAAATACTAAAAAGAAGCATTGGACAAGATAAGAACATAGAGGAGAGGATGGCTCCTTTTGCTCATTAAGATGGGTCTACTTTATGGCACTGCTTAACTGTAGATGAACATTTGTCGGGTTTGAAATCACATGACCATCTCAACCTTCTAAGGTTACGTATAATGTCAAAAAATTGTAAATTTTTATTTTTTATTTATATCTTTTAACACACAAGTTAAAATGAAATTAAATTTTTGTGTTCACTTTGTAGTGTCATTATCTGTTGCTCATGCACGGGTGTGTGAACCACAAATTTCCTAAGGTCTTGAGGCATGCCATATCTAAACTATCTACATTTGTATGGCGGATCACATCAAGGGACATTAACATCGCTAACATTCCACGATGGTGTCAAGAGATAGCTGAGATTGTTTGTATGTTTGAGAAGGAATGCTAACGAGTTTCATGGAATTGCATGTTCATCTTCTAATTCACCTAGTTGATTAGGTTAAATTAGTCGGAGTGGTCTCATGTCATTGGATGTTCTTCTTATAGATGTACATGAAAAAATTTAACGGATTTGTTCAAGAAAGGGAAAAACCCAAGGGGTCTATGGAAAAGGGGTACATTGTATATGAGTCGTTCTATTATTCCAATGAGTACATCAAGCAAATCGACCACACATTAGGCACAATGATTTGGGATTATGAATGCAATGAGGACAAAAGGGATGGGGAGCTACACCAAATGAATGGGAAAAGGCACATGATAAAGACTACGTCATTTATTTTTCGTCTTTTATATTCACAATGAACTTCATAATCTATATTTGATCTCATACGTACTATATATTTTATTTCATGAATGCAACAGTGAATTCATAATTTGATGCCATCAAGAAGTTCATTCTTTACAACACGGAGGCAACACAACCATGTGTCTCATTGACAAGAAAGATTTTAGACATTGACAGGAAATATTTTGGTTGAGTGAACAGTAAAAGAATGCCTTATCCAGATCATTTAAAAGAAAATATGCCAATGACCTATCCCAACAATTGGGTTACTAACCAAGTCAGAGAGAAATATGGTGCATCTAGTCGTTACCCGCATGTTGAGGAGGATGCACTAAACATAGGGATCGGGTGCAACAACTCAGTAATAATCACTTTATGTTATACATTTCTTACTTTATAATGCACCTTTGAATTATAACATTTATATTTTATATATTAATGGTCAAGTTATTCGACATATGACACTGTCATTTATTCACTTTTTTATAGGTGCATTTGTTCCCATCTATGTGGGAACATGGGAATCATTTTTGTTTGCACAAAGGATGTCATTGATGGGCATCTTACACAAGACTATGGAGTGGAAGTTGAGTTCAACTGATCTAGTTGTGCTAGCCACCACAATCAAAACCTAAAAGGGGGGAAGTTGGGTTATGGGTGAGTGCACAAAGTTGAGGGACCTTTTAGATGTAATGGTATATTCAAGAAACTCATTCAATTTCTATAAAAGAGAATTGATCCCAAGCAATCCCAATCCTGCGAAACCTAGTCCCAAGCCTACCACGGTGAAGGCCAAGTAGGATAGTTAAACAAAGTGTGTACTCATTATGTAGTTCTAAAACATGTACTCATTTTGTAGAACATGTTGTATGCCCCAAAACGGGATGCGCCCATCATTTTCTCTACGACGACGACATGTAGCAATTTTTGGTGACCAACGAAGGTATTGGTGAATGTGATTTGGGTGAGAAGGGCCTCCATCTTCCACCTTGGGAATCATTCTCCTCCATATAAGGTATTTACATCAAAATCCATTCTTCTAAATAATCTATTTTTAGTAATTTGTATGCCGTAAAATAAATTTAAACCATAATTTTATTAATTTGTATGCCCTAAAAAAATTTGAACCATAATTCTAGTCATTTGTATGCACCCAAAAGAAATTAAAACCCCAATTTACTCATAAAAAATAAATCAATTTCACTAGATACATATATATCCATGAGCATCCTTATGAATCCAAAACACTATTCACCAATATGCAAAGTTTCTCATGTATTTAGCAAGGTTGCATACAATTAAAAAAAATATCAAGTGGAATTCATATATCTGCCTCAAAATACAACTAAAAAATATCAAGTGGAATTCATATCTACCCCAAAATAAAACTAAAAAAAAATATCAAGTGGAATTCGTATTGGGATTTTATTCATCAATAGCACCATATGCCCCCTCCTCTAGGATCTAGCCCTTGCCTCTATCCGGAATCTCGAAGTTGGTCCTCCAACGACATTAGTCAACATCCTACAATTTTAATGAAACTTCATAATCCAAGCCTCAAAATAAGGTAGAGAATCTTGCCATGAAATATACACATAGGACATTTAATGTTTGTATCTGGAAATTTAAATTAACACCTATACGAAAAAAAATTAGGATGGAAAAATGTTAAATGTTTATTCGTTAGTGCAATTGTTCAATTATAAATATTAAATTATAAATAGTTCACGCCATTATTTGTTGTACACTATTTTTACATTTTTCATTTCTTAGAGATGTCATTATTCCATGTGTATTTTTCTAATGATATTTTTTTTGTATTTATGATTGTAGTGGCTACTATGGATTCTAATCTGGAGATCTGAAAGATATTTCACATTTGAGAGAGATTGGTGCCACTTGGAGGGGTGGAGAGGAACTATGCCACTCCTTGCAGAGTCATTGGATGCTATCGTAGACACTATTAACCGCTCTAACGATGTGTTGTACAACTTAGCATTGCACAGAGAAATAAAACAACAAGAATATATGCAAATGGTGTGAGTTACAATGAATTCAAGAATAAGAAAATCACAAAAGAGCAAATATAGGAACATTTCGGAGTGCCTAGAACAGATCAAATTCCAAACACCAGCATAGCACATATTTTGATTGAGTGGTGCACATATCAACCATTCCGAGATCATTGGATGGATAAATGGTATATGGTTTTTGATATTCGACCACACAACAATAGGGAACTGCCTCTATACTTCCTCCGGAAGTTGTATGTTGAGTTTTTTTTGGGTAAACATGTAAAATATTTTGATATATCGAGGTTCCAGGGCATTGCTATGGGTATGCCTCAAAATAGACCCAATGCTAGGCATCTATATGCCAATCATCCCATACCTCCTACTCATATCCAACTACCTAGGCCAGATGTCCCTCTTGCACATCATATGATTCCCCAAACAGAGGAGGTGTTTTTGATGCTAGCTCAGGTAATTGTCTGCCATACCACAACTATTGACCATGAAAGGCTCTCTTCCACTGGTGGGGCACAACCATAAGATTTCAATGGCATAGAACTATATAGTGGCGGGGATAGTCCAACATCCCATGAGACCCACATTGATCCACACATGTGTACAGTGTGTGATCAAGCCTTCTATGGTCATGGACCAACACATGATACCTCTTTGATGACTTACAGCTAGGTAAGTATATGGTTACAACTCTAATTTTTTTGAATTTTTTTTTTCCATATTGTACACATATTAAGATTGTTAATGTATACAATTTTTAATCTTGTAGGAGCTTGATTCCTCTACAGGGGGTGCTAGTGTACCAAGTGTTGTCGTATCTGAGGCAGCAACAACTAACACTGAGGTCATATTTCAACATGTCATTTTTTTAATACATGCCATTTCATTAATACATGTTAGGACATTAATGTTATATGGTCTAATATTTACAACTATTTTTTAATTTGCAGACACGATATGCTCAGCAGGATGCAGGACACAATGATCTCAGTGAGATCCTCGAGGATGGCCTCTATGAGTTTTTTAGGTGGGTAAGTACATGCTTAATGACTTAATATTGTTCAAATTATTTTTTTCTTATTGTACTACTTTATAGATTGCTAATATTTAAATAATTTTTAAACTTGCAGGAGTTGACTAAGGATGTTGAGGGGCAAGGAGTTGCTAGTAGTGATCCCTCACATGGGGTAGATACTTTTCCAAATACATGTAAGTATTACAACATGTTATTTTCAATACATCTTATTGCATTCATTCATGTGCATGTATAACTATGACTTGGAACTCTGTGACTGTAGGGATCAACCCAAATCCTTGCACCACCACTTTGGTTTGCCTCTCCCCACTGTCCAAATGTAGACAGGGGTTTTTTCTATATCATACCGCCCTCTTTTGTAAAATGAGCGGGTGTCCATGATCATGGACCTACTGATTCCACGGTAATGTATAGCCTTTGATGACAGTTGTTGATTAGCTTTCAATTTTAAATCCACAACTTGTTCTTCTTAATTTGTTTTTTTCACATGTTTACAGCACCAGGATGGAGAGTTCTCCATGACAGAACTAAGTGGGGTTTTTGATGCAACAGTTAATGTTGCGTCTACGATGGGAATAAGTCACACAGAGGTATATCTACTTCAATATTTGTACATAGTTCATTTGTATTGTGTATTCATGCATGATGCCTAACTATTTTAACATATGGTGAATGCGACCTCACTCCTCTAGTCCAATAGTGCATTCAACCAAGGTTGATGTTCAACCTATGGCTCCAATCACTACACAAGAAACCTAGTCTCCTTCTCTAAAACATATTTTTTCAGTGAGATGTTCATTAATTACAAAATTCAAGTTAGTAATTTCTCATGCATACATGTTGATAATTGTTGAGCTAATTGACATAGGATATTTTATTTGCAAAGCATCTTCGTAGAGAGGATTTCAACAAGGAGGAGGACACCATTCACATCTATAAATCAGATGGATTCAGTGATTGTTTGTTACAAGTAATTGAGTCATATTTTTTTTTAAGTTTGTTAGTGCTTGAGTATTAGTTCAGTTAGTTGATCAACAAATTTGATCTTTGATTTGTAGACTCCTAAGATGCACAGCAGTCCTAGATAGAGGAAAGGTGCATCAGAGTCAGGGAAAAATAAGAGGAAGTTAGATTTTTGATGTGTAGTCTAGAACATACGCACTTTCATTTACATGTACATCATTGACCTTTTTTTATACATGTACATTGACAAGCAAGCTAAGGACCATATTGTCTCTTGAGATCTTCACAACAATATTTTAAGTGTGATCATACATGTGTGGTGAATAATTTTTATGTCTATGTGTAATGTTGGACCATTTTTTGATAGCTTGGACACTTGCATGGAGATATATCAGTCATAACGTTGAGAACAATGCATAATTACAACAATGCACATTTACAATGTTCTTGACCACAATCCAATTGCATATACAATGTTAAATTGTATTGAAAACAATGCACATTTACTTGATGTTCTTGACCACAGTCGAATTACATGAAATTATGTGAGTGATGCACCTAATCTACACAAGATACTAACACACCTAACCTGCAAAATAAGAAACGAATACAATTAAGTGATGTACAAAAACTCATAACCCACTTAAGAACTTAACAAGTGTGATAAACACACATAGGCTATGCATCTAGACTCTCATACACATGTGATGCACTCACGCAATGCATGTAAGCAGGTTAAATTTTAGTGTGATGACACTCATATAATAAAATGAATGGGTGCACATAAGTTCAATCTGACACTATCCTAATAACATGAACATTGACAACTAAACCATTAATCCTTTTATCATATGCTCCATTCACAACTCACCAACTACACTCATACCCTTTTTATCCTAACCCACGAACCACCTAATGCATCTCATTTTTTTCCTAAGTCACATAAGCATCCAATGTACTTAAGTGACATGTACATAAGGAACAAACCATTTGCATCACAAGAGTTCTTATTGTCACCTCATAGCATCACATTTTTCAGATATGAATTGCTTTTGTACTAATATCTTAATTACTTGGGCCAATGACCAAATTCATCATGCACATATGTTGGACTAACTCATGCACATAAATACCTAACCTACATAAGAACCAATTGGACATATTAAAGGATACACATAGATGGCACACCTATGAAACACACTTGTTTATCCCACATAATTTATGCTTATCTTTTACCTCGACCCATGCAACCCCTATAACACTAATCGATATAAATTCAATCCCATTTATGGTTAACCCACTACCCCTAAAACCCCCAACACATAACCTAATAATGATCCTAACCCTAACCACCTAAGTCACTTTGAAAAATACCTAACACACATAAGCACCCAACACACTTAACCAATTGACCCAACTAAGTGGAACACATAAGCACCTTACCCACATAAGAACCTATCAAACATAAAGGATGCACATAGGTGACACACCTAAATGATGCACCTATGTGGTCCACATAAATGAAATTGGCATTTGGCATGGTGACTTTCATATAACAAGTATATAGGATGCATAGTGATCATCAACAAACAAGAAAACCTAGAGTTCATTCATGATCATCAACACATTATAAACCATGTGTATGAATAACAGGATAACCTGAAAAAATCTGAGAGGCCTTGCCTTGCAGAGAATTCCAACTATGCAACAAAACTGAGTTTCGGGAGGTCGTGCAAGTTTGGCTAGGCAAGATCCACGTGGGAATGCTAGCCACAAGTTCTCAATCGATGAATTTCTAGATTTTACCCCTTTGGGTGTTTATATCTAGTATCACAATTTGAGTGTCTACATCTAATTTCATAATCAAAATTTTCCAAAGTTTACCCCTTTCTACAAGAATTACATTGTACCTTACTAAGCAAAACCCTAGTTTCCAAAACCATACTAAAATATGCTCTAAGGGCCATGGAGCCATAGAATAGGGGCACCCCTATAATTAATTCGATGTCCTGATTCCAAGAGAGTTGATGGTTCATCGATCAGAGCCATGGTCATCAGTTCATGGCCGGTTGAAACTCGCCTCCTAGAGGCTTTCAGAAACACATCTTGAATCCCTACCGGGGGAATATAACTCAAATTGTGGTATAGAACTGAGTTCCATGAGATCCTGCAAGTGTGTTTGGGCGGGTTCTACATGGGAACACTAGCCACAAGTTCCCAGTCGCAGAATTCCCAAAGTTGACCCCTTTCTACAAGAATTGCATTGTCCCTTACTGAGAAGAACCCTAGTTTCCAAAACTGTACTAAAAGATGCTCTAATGGACATGGACCCAAAGAAGAGGGGAACCCTAGCATTAATTCATTGTCCCGATTCCAACATATTCAACAGTTCGTTGATCCCAACCATGGTCATTATTTTATGGCCGGTTGAAACTTGCTTCCTAGAGGCTTTTGGGACACATGTTGAATCCATGCTCGGGGCATAGAATTCCAACCGTGGTGTAGAACTAAGTTATATGAGATCCTACAAGTGTGTTTGGGTGAGTTCCATGTGGGAACGCTAGCCAAAAATTCCTAGTTGAGGAATTCCCAAAGTTTACCCCTATGTGCAAATAATGTACTGTCTCTTGTTCAACGAAACCCTAGTTTCCAAAGCCATTCTATAAGACACTCTTTTGGAAATGGACCTAGAGGAGAGGTGCACATCTAGCATTAATCCAATTTCTTGATTCCAACGAAGTCGACAGTTAGTCGATCTGAACCACGGTAATTAGTTTGTGGCTTGTTGAAACTCGCCTCCTAGAGGCTTTCAGGGACACATGTTGAATCCCTGCCGCGGGCATATAATTCCAACCGTGGTGCAGAACTAAGTTTCGTGATACCCTACAAGTGTGTTTGGGCGCGTTCCACTTGGGAACACTAGCCACAAGTTCCTAGTTGAGGAATTCCCAAAGTTGACCCCTATGTGCAAGAATTGCACTATCTCTTATTGAGTGAATATATATATAATTTTGTAATTTAGCTAAAGTTATAATCGTTGCATAGCAAGTTCTAAAAATAAAGACATCGAACTACAAAAAAGACCATACATACATCCAACTACTAAATATCAAGTTATAAATTCTTTTTGACACTATATGGGAAGTTGTGAGAATAAACCTAAATGTACATTTGATCAAAGTTTTGAAGTGTAATGTTATTTCAAAACAAAAATATGATAAATGAGATTTCAATTTTACAAGGTCAAAGGCACAGTTTTTCCTCTCAGCTAAATCTATAATCACTCCATGGCAAGGTCTAAAAATAAAGAGAGACAGCCAACTACCATAAAATAACATAGGTACATCCAACTACCAATTATTAGGTCATATTTGGAACTTAGCTAAAGCTATAATCGGTACATGGAAGGGTCTAAAAATAAATACATCAATAAAGACATTCAACTACCAAAACAAACATAGGTACATACAACTACCAAAAAAGAACATAGATACATCCAACTACCAAATATTAGGTCTTATTTGTAACTTAGCTAAAGCTATAATTGCTCCATGGCAAGGTCTATCAAAGGGAGTAAGCTAAACTCTAGACGATTTGCATCATTCGGATGATATGATTTATTGCTGAAATTGTGATTTTGATTGTTCAAATTGCAATTTTGATTGCAGAAATGGATTCAACATCCTGGGTTACCCTTGGAACACCCAGATTATGCAATTCCAACAATCCAAAACTGTCATTTCAACTAAATTTTGACCAGAAACATTGTCGGATTTTGGGTGCAAATAGAGTTTAGTTTACTCCCTATCAAATACATCCAACTACCAAAAAAGAACATAGACACATACAACTACCATAAAACAACATATATACATCCAACTACCAAATATTATATCATAAATGACTTTTGACAATGTGATGGGATATACAACTACCAAACATGCAACTACCATAAAAGAACATATATACATCCAACTACCAAATACTAGGTCATAAAAAACTTTTGACAATGTGATGGGACATACAACTACCAAACATGCAACTACAACTACCATAAAAAAACATACATACATCCAACTACCAAATATTAGGTCATAAAAGACTTTGTCAATGTGATGAGAAGTTGTGAAGCTAAACCAAATGTAAGTTTGATAAAAGTAAGTTTAGAAGCTTTAAGTAAATAAAATGAGATTTTAAATAAGTTTGGAAATGTAAAGCGAGATAAAATAAAATTTCAATTTAACAAATTCAGAAAAACATTTTTTCTTATTAAATAATCACACAACTAATTAACATATTTTATCACTAATTATATTAAAAACAACAATCATTGAAAATGTTAAACTCCACTTTAAAGCATAGATCCTGATTTGAGGAATTCTGCATCACCAAAACCTTCTAAAATTCTTAAACTAAGTAAAGCCATGTTTCTTTAATCTTTTTCTTTTGGCTTTCCCCAATTTCAAACGAAACGGAGTTTTCTAGCCAAAATTGACTGTCTGTTTGTTACAAGGTGTTTCTCTCACCGATAATACTACAAACGTTAAGACAACGAATAAAAACGTGACATCAATGTCACTGGTCATCGATCATCATGTCCGTCCAATCTGAACGAGTAGTCATCTATCGTCCTGTCCGTCCAATCTGAACGACTGGTCATCGATCAACTATGATTGCCATGGATTTTAGCAGGCGAGTAAGCCAAAGGTTGTGTCTTTTGCATTGTTTTTGGGTTGATTTTTTTTTGCACTGTTTTTGGTAGTTAAAATTGCATAATTTAAATTTGAAATTATATAATAAGGTTTTTAGAAATCCATTTTTATATTAAAAATCAATTTCAACTCAAAAAACCAAAACATAACATTTTTGAAACATTTAGTATAAAATGACAATTTTAAAAAAATCTATGTTAAAAATTAAGATAATAAATTGTTCATTGTTAATCCACAGTTTAATAATTAAAAGCGAGAGGAAATCTACATTGAATTCACCACACATTTCTTCTAGTTTTCAATAATAAATTGTGTTTTGATTTAATTTGAAAGAATTTATATCAATATATCAAGTTAGTGAAGCATCATATTATCAACTATGTCAATTAGTAGAGTCACTTAACTTGTGGGCAGTTAACATTGATAGGTCACAAGTTAAGTGGCATGAACAAGTTATTTGTTATTTGTTCTTCAGGCTTAGTTGTAATCACCTAAATTGTTATCCATGCATGAGTTACAAGTTATAATTGTTTATTTATGTTTCTTTTTAAATTGTTTATTTAGAATTGACGTCCATAAAATTAATCTAACACTTGTCCCATTCTTCTTCAATTTGGAATAAACATAAATAGTAATCCACCTCAAATTCTAAAAAATAAACACCTATAAATATCATGAAGTATATACATGATGACGAAAAAAAGTGAATCCACTTACTTGATCGCTGATTCCCTTCACCTAACAAGCATGGAGCAAAGTCAAAAGTCAAAGATTAACTTTGCTCCATACCAATTGGATGGAAAACATCAGCAATCAAAATAAGCTCAGGCATTGAGAACCCGATGCTGCCCGACCAGGGAGTCTTAAAAGGGAAGAGATTTTATAGTGGTGAAGACTATTGATTTATCTCACTGTTGTTTCACAAAACATATCAATGGAATCCGCAAGCAATTGTTTGCACGTCATTGCAATTCCAATTCCGCTGCAGGGGCACATTACTCCAATGTTCCATTTCGAAAAGAAACTTGCAGCCAAGGGCGTTATTGTCACCTTTGCTACTACAGAAGCTTGCCATGCCAACATCATCAAAGCGTATGACGGGGAGGATCCTTTCTCCCACGTCCGGAGCTTGGGTCTCGATATCCGCTCTGCTCAGGTTGACGATGGATTGCGCTTGGAATTTGATAGATCGTTGAATTCGGTGGAGTTTATGGAAGCCTTCCCAACTAATATAGTACCGCATGCAACACACTTGTTTATCCCACATAATTTATGCTTATCTTTTACCTCGACCCATGCAACCCCTATAACACTAATCGATATAAATTCAATCCCATTTATGGTTAACCCACTACCCCTAAAACCCCCAACACATAACCTAATAATGATCCTAACCCTAACCACCTAAGTCACTTTGAAAAATACCTAACACACATAAGCACCCAACACACTTAACCAATTGACCCAACTAAGTGGAACACATAAGCACCTTACCCACATAAGAACCTATCAAACATAAAGGATGCACATAGGTGACACACCTAAATGATGCACCTATGTGGTCCACATAAATGAAATTGGCATTTGGCATGATGACTTTCATATAACAAGTATATAGGATGCATAGTGATCATCAACAAACAAGAAAACCTAGAGTTCATTCATGATCATCAACACATTATAAACCATGTGTATGAATAACAGGATACCCTGAAAAAATCTGAGAGGCCTTGCCTTGCAGAGAATTCCAACTATGCAACAAAACTGAGTTTCGGGAGGTCGTGCAAGTTTGGCTAGGCAAGATCCACGTGGGAATGCTATCCACAAGTTCTCAATCGATGAATTTCTAGATTTTACCCCTTTGGGTGTTTATATCTAGTATCACAATTTGAGTGTCTACATCTAATTTCATAATCAAAATTTTCCAAAGTTTACCCCTTTCTACAAGAATTACATTGTCCCTTACTAAGCAAAACCCTAGTTTCCAAAACCGTACTAAAAGATGCTCTAAGGGCCATGGAGCCATAGAATAGGGGCACCCCTATAATTAATCCGATGTCCTGATTCCAACAGAGTTGATGGTTCATCGATCCGAGCCATGGTCATCAGTTTATGGCCGGTTGAAACTCGCCTCCTAGAGGCTTTCAGAAACACATCTTGAATCACTACCGGGGGGATATAACTCAAATTGTGGTATAGAATTGAGTTCCGTGAGATCTTGCAAGTGTGTTTGGGCGGGTTCTACATGGGAACACTAGCCATAAGTTCCCAATCGCGGAATTCCCAAAGTTGACCCCTTTCTACAAGAATTGCATTGTCCCTTACTGAGCAAAACCCTAGTTTCCAAAACTGTACTAAAAGATGCTCTAATGGACATGGACCCAAAGGAGAGGGGAACCCTAGCATTAATTCATTGTCCCGATTCCAACATATTCAACAGTTCGTTGATCCCAACCATGGTCATTATTTTATGGCCGGTTGAAACTTGCTTCCTAGAGGCTTTTGGGACACATGTTGAATCCATGCTCGGGGCATAGAATTCCAACCGTGATGTAGAACTAAGTTCTGTGAGATCCTACAAGTGTGTTTGGGTGAGTTCCATGTGGGAACGCTAGCCAAAAATTCCTAGTTGAGGAATTCCCAAAGTTTACCCCTATGTGCAAATAATGTACTATCTCTTGTTCAATGAAACCCTAGTTTCCAAAGCCATTCTATAAGACACTCTTTTGGAAATGGACCTAGAGGAGAGGTGCACATCTAGCATTAATCCAATTTCTTGATTCCAACGAAGTCGACAGTTAGTCGATCTGAACCACGGTAATTAGTTTGTGGCTTGTTGAAACTCGCCTCCTAGAGGCTTTCAGGGACACATGTTGAATCCCTGCCGCGGGCATATAATTCCAACCGTGGTGCAGAACTAAGTTTCATGATACCCTACAAGTGTGTTTGGGCGGGTTCCACTTGGGAACACTAGCCACAAGTTCCTAGTTGAGGAATTCCCAAAGTTGACCCCTATGTGCAAGAATTGCACTATCTCTTATTGAGTGAATATATATATAATTTTGTAATTTAGCTAAAGTTATAATCGTTGCATAGCAAGTTCTAAAAATAAAGACATCGAACTACAAAAAAGACCATACATACATCCAACTACTAAATATCAAGTTATAAATTCTTTTTGACACTATATGGGAAGTTGTGAGAATAAACCTAAATGTACATTTGATCAAAGTTTTGAAGTGTAATGTTATTTCAAAACAAAAATATGATAAATGAGATTTCAATTTTACAAGGTCAAAGGCACAGTTTTTCCTCTTAGCTAAATCTATAATCACTCCATGGCAAGGTCTAAAAATAAAGAGAGACATCCAACTACCATAAAATAACATAGGTACATCCAACTACCAATTATTAGGTCATATTTGGAACTTAGCTAAAGCTATAATCGGTACATGGAAGGGTCTAAAAATAAATACATCAATAAAGACATTCAACTACCAAAACAAACATAGGTACATACAACTACCAAACATCCAACTACCAAAAAAGAACATAGATACATCCAATCACCAAATATTAGGTCTTATTTGTAACATAGCTAAAGCTATAATTGCTCCATGGCAAGGTCTATCAAAGGGAGTAAGCTAAACACTAGACGATTTGCATCATTTTGATGATATGATTTATTGCTGAAATTGTGATTTTGATTGTTCAAATTGCAATTTTGATTACAGAAATGGATTCAACATCCTGGGTTACCCTTGGAACACCCAGATTATGCAATACCAACAATCCAAAATTATCATTTCAACTGGATTTTGACCAGAAACATTGTCGGATTTTGGGTGCAAATAGAGTTTAGTTTACTCCCTATTAAAGACATCCAACTACCAAAAAAGAACGTAGACACATACAACTACCATAAAACAACATATATACATCCAACTACCAAATATTAGATCATAAAAGACTTTTGACAGTGTGATGGGACATACAACTACCAAACATGCAACTACCATAAAAGAACATATATACATCCAACTACCAAATACTAGGTCATAAAAAACTTTTGACAATGTGATGGGACATCCAACTACCAAACATGCAACTACAACTACCATAAAAGAACATACATACATCCAACTACCAAATATTAGGTCATAAAAGACTTTGTCAATGTGATGGGAAGTTGTGAAGCTAAACCCAAATGTAAATTTGATAAAAGTAAGTTTAGAAGCTTTAAGTAACTAAAATGAGATTTTAAATAAGTTTGGAAATGTAAAGTGAGATAAAATAAAATTTCAATTTAACAAATTCAGAGAAACATTTTTTCTTATTAAATAATCACACAACTAATTAACATATTTTATCACTAATTATATTAAAAACAACAATCATTGAAAATGTTAAACTCCACTTTAAAGCATAGATCCTGATTTGAGGAATTCTGCATCACCAAAACCTTCTAAAATTCTTAAACTAAGTAAAGCCATGTTTCTTTAATCTTTTTCTTTTGGCTTTCCCCAATTTCAAACGAAACGGAGTTTTCTAGCCAAAATTGACTGTCTGTTTGTTACAAGGTGTTTCTCTCACCGATAATACTACAAACGTTAAGACAACGAATAAAACCGTGACATCAATGTCACTGGTCATCGATCATCATGTCCGTCCAATCTGAACGAGTAGTCATCTATCGTCCTGTCCGTCCAATCTGAACGACTGGTCATCGATCAACTATGATTGCCATGGATTTTAGCAGGGGAGTAAGCCAAAGGTTCTGTCTTTTGCATTGTTTTTGGGTTGATATTTTTTGCATTGTTTTTGGTGGTTAAAATTTTGCATAATTTAAATTTGAAATTATATAATAAGGTTTTTAGAAATCCATTTTTATATTAAAAATCAATTTCAACTCAATAAACCAAAACATAACATTTTTGAAACATTTAGTATAAAATGACAATTTTAAAAAAATTTATGTTAAAAATTAAGATAATAAATTGTTCATTATTAATCCACAGTTTAATAATTAAAAGTTAGAGGAAATCTACATTGAATTCACCACACATTTCCTCTAGTTTTTAATAATAAATTGTGTTTTGATTTAATTTAAAAGAACTTATATCAATATATTAAGTCAGTGAAGCATCACATTATCAACTATGTCAATTAGTAAAGTCACTTAACTTGTGGGCAGTTAACATCGATAGGTCACAAGTTAAGTGGTATGAACAAGTTATGTATTATTTGTTCTCCATGCTTAGTTGTAATCACCTAAATTGTTATTCATGCATAAGTTACAAGTTATAATTGTTTATTTATGTTTCTTTTTAAATTGTTTATTTAGAATTGACGTCCATAAAATTAATCTAACACTTGTCTCATTCTTCTTCAATTTGGAAAAAACATAAATAGTAATCCACCCCAAATTCTAAAAAATAAACACCTATAAATATCATAAAGTATATACATGATGACGAAAAAAAATGAATCCACTTAATTAATTGATGGCTGATTCCCTTCATCTAACAAGCATGGAAAAAATTAAAGTCAAAAGTCAAAAATTAACTTTGCTCCATACTAATTAGATGGAAAAAATCAGCAATCAAGATAAGCTCGAGCCTTGAGAACCGGATGCTGCCAGACAAGGGAGAGTCTTAAAAAGGGTGTCTTAAAAGGGAAGAGATTTTATAGTGGTGAAGACTATTGATTTATCTCACTGTTGTTTCACAAAACATATCAATGGAATCCGCAAGCAATTGTTTGCACGTCGTTGCAATTCCAGTTCCGCTGCAGGGGCACATCACTCCAATGTTCAATTTCGTAAAGAAACTGGCAGCCAAGGGCGTTATTGTCACCTTTGTTACTACAGAAGCTTGCCATGCCAACATCATCAAAGCGTATGACGGGGAGGATCCTTTCTCCCACGTCCGGAGCTTGGGTCTCGATATCCGCTCTGCTCAGGTTGACGATGGATTGCCCTTGGAATTTGATAGATCGTTGAATCCGGTGGAGTTTAAGGAAGCCTTCCAGACTAATATGGTACCGCATGTTGAAAAGCTGATCGCCCATCTCAGGGCTAAGGAACCTCCCGTATTATGTATCATTGCTGACACTTTTTTTGTTTGGCTTGACCGTTTAGCAAAGAAATTTGGGATTTCTCATGCTTCCTTCTGGACAGAGACGGCGACCGTCTTTTCCATCTATTATCATTGGGATCTGCTTGTGAAAAATGGCCATTGTCCATTTCTCAACCACGGTATTTTTCCATTTCTTGACGCCAATTCCGCCAGTATGAAATGATAAATGTGAAATTATATTTGTCATAACTTAAAAGCTGTAGAGTTAATAAAGTTAATAGAGTGGGGTTGTTTAAGCTGTGTTAAACATGTTTTGTGGTTTTGCAGAGGATGAGCATAAGAACGTGATAAATTATATTCCCGGAGTTTCATCCTTGAAGTTAACAGATCTTCCCTCCTATCTTCAGGAGTTAGATCTATCAACTAGTGTACACAGAATAATATACGAAGCGTTTCAATCGGTTCGAGGGGCCGATTGGATTATATCTAATACTGTTGACGAAATCGAAAGCCGAACGATTGCAGAATTACAGTCAAGAAAATCATTTTGGTCCGTCGGTCCTCTGCTTCCATCAGCCTTCCTCGATGGAAAAGGTATCAATAATGAAACATTACGGACGATCAGCATGCACCCTGAATCCGACTGCACCAGATGGCTCGACTCCAAGCCCAAAAACTCAATCCTCTATATTTCTTTCGGCAGCTTTGCTCATCTTTCTACAGCCCAAATAGAGGAAGTGGCCATGGGATTACTAGAAAGCAAGCAACCGTTCATTTGGGCGCTTCGTCCTAATATTGTTGCCTCGGGCGTTCAAAATATACTCCCGCCAGGATTCTTGGAGGACATTAAGCAGCAGGGTTTGGTGGTTCCATGGTCATCTCAGCTCGAAGTTTTATCTCATCCATCTGTGGGTGGATTTCTTACTCACTGCGGATGGAATTCCATTCTTGAGAGCTTATCCCTGGGAGTCCCCATGTTAGCGTTCCCGTTATTAACAGATCAATACACAAATCGAACGCAGATTGTAGAAGACTGGGGAGTGGCTATGGACTTGGGTGGGAGTAGCAGGAGCTTCCAAAACTGTACAGAACTGGTTGGTAGAGAAAAAATAGCAAGGATCCTCAACAAATTCATGGACGAAGAAGAAGGGCGAAAATTGAGATTGAAGATCGAGCCTATTAGAGCGGTTTTGAAGACGACGGTCATGGACGGAGGCACCTCTAATAAGAATTTAGACTTATTTGTTGAAGCTTTAAGAACCAGAAACCATTCCTATGTTCGAGAATTTGGAGTAAGTATTTGCCCAGGTTAGAATAAGATCAGTCTCGTTCTACCGTTTTCTTATTTAGACTTATTTGTTGAATACCGTTTTCTTATTTAGACTTATTTGTTGAAGCTTTAAGAACCAGAAACCATTCCTATGTTCGAGAATTTGGAGTAAGTATTTGCCCAGCTTAGAATAAGATCAGTCTCGTTCTACCGTTTTCTTTTTTACAGGTTGGTATTCGTTTTGTGTTCGGATATATCTTCTTTGTGAACTTGGATATCTTATTTTATATATATATATATATACACACGTTATCCACAGTTTTATTTATTACATGTAAACTTAGATTTCTTTTAATACATAGCTTCCTTACCTTCCTTTATCTGTAAATTTGGATTTCTTGGGTTGAAGGTAGTAGCGGTGGATACTAATGGTTGTTGTTGCGGTGATGGAAGCCCAGGTTCAGTTTTCTTTAAAAAAAATGGTTGTTTTTTTTTTAATATTACTCCATTATTTTATTTATTTATTACATATTAGTAATCTAATTAAGTTTATACTTTTCCATTTTTTTCTAAGCTGAAAAATCTCTAAACAGGTATCATTAAGTGAAATAGTACTTGTTGCTAAGGTAAAATCATAAGAGGGAAGCATATTTGCTCTCAAATAAATCTTATAATAATTTGAGGTATTGTCAAAGAAAATGGCAGAATTTAAATTATGCTAAATTAACAACTTACGGGTTGTCAAGAAAATTGGAGACTTTAACTCTTAAAGTATGGACATCCACTTTAAGATTTAAGATTTGGTGACACTACATCTCCATGGGAATATATACTAATGGGCATGTGCAATATAATGAGCGTCGCTTTTGACACATTAAATGTAATAGAAAACTGAAAAATCAGGCATCCCTTAACTTATGGAACATAGGAAATTGGGTCACGTTTCCAAATATATAAGTTTTAATCATTGAAAATTTACATAACTATGTCAAATTTCATTTTTTCTAAGAGACACATTTTTTTTTGACAAATGATAAGGTATATGTTTTTGTGGGTGGAACCTTTCAGTGCCTAAATGACAATTTCACGCTACAAAAATTGGTATACATGTATAGAACCCGTAGCACTAGTGCAACACTATTTTTCCAAAATTAAATGTTTATTTTTTATTTTTTTTTAATTATGTAAGTGATCAAACCTCGAGAACTATGTGTCAAATGTGGGTGCAGCCTTTGAAGGTCTTAATGCAGTTATTTCGACTTGGATTTTTTATAGCATGCAGAGGTATGTGTCTACTAGTGCAACATACAATTATTCTTTTAAAATGGTTGTGAAATGAAAAAGTTATGGAATAAACACTAATAGTATGTTTTTTTTATTTAAGGAGTGATGACACAAGAAAATTATGAAACAAATAGAAAATCTCAATATTTACAAAAAAAAATTACATATTTGGAATTTGCATAAAAAATTCTATCTGTGCCTAAAAATTCGTCATAATGGTCATGTATGTCATGTTGTAGAGAGTGGTGAAAAATAGGCATATTGAGAAAAAAGGTGGAAATGCCTAATTAGCTATGGTTCACTAAATTCCATAGCACAGGTTTGGTAAGTTAGAACCAACCACATAGGACTGTGGTTGACACGCGAGTATGGGATGAGTGGGTGATTAGGTTCTCTGGAATGCGCGCACATTCTATTTAAGTTCAAATATTTTGATTGGCGCGCGTTTTTGTATATACAAAATGTGCACACATTTTGTATATACATAACGCATGCGCATTATTAACTTCACAAATTTATGTTTTTAAGTGTTTAATAAATTTATATACCCACCAATCCATAACCCCTCCTCTCCCTCTCCATAATCCCCACCACTCTTAAACCCCCCTCCCTATGTCACTCTCATAATCCTGTCACTGCTAAACCCTTGCTCACTCTCTCCCCTCCTACACCTAACCCTTACTAACTCCCTCTCTCTCTATCTCTTATGTACTCCTCCACCAACCCCTATCCCCCAACCCTCTCTCTCTCTTAACCCCCTTAAACCCTCCTCCCTCTCTATCTCTCTATAACCCTTTAACCCACCCCACCCCATCCCATCCCATCCCATCCCACCCACACCTAACCACCTCCTCTCTCTTATCGTCTCTCCTACTCCCCATACCCCTAACCCCCCTCTCTCTATCCCCTCCTCCTCGTAAACCTTACAAACCCCCTCTCTCACTCTCTCTTACCTACTTCTACACATCTCTCTCTCTCTCAACCCCCTCTCCCTCTCCCTAACCTCTCCCCCATCCATAACCATCCTACTCTTTCTATCTCTCTCCTGATCTCCCTATTCCTAAACCCCTTCTTCTCCCTATTCCTTACTAACCCCCTCTCTCAGTCTCTCTCTCTCTTCCCTACACTTGCACCTACCTCTAACAACACCTCCAATCTCTCTTTCTCACTCCGTACAACTAACACCCTCTCTCTCCCGCCCCCCTAACCATTACTAACCCCCCCTCTCTCACTCTCTCTTCTCTACTTCTACACCCCTCTCTCTCTCTCTCTCTCTAAACCCCCTCTCCCTCTCCATAACCTCTCCCCCATCCATAACCATCCTACTATTTCTATCTCTCTCCTACTCCCCCTAACCCTAAACCCCCTCCTCTCCCTAGCTTTTACAAACACGGTCTCTCTTAGTCTATCTCTCTTCCCTACACCTCCACCTACTTCTAACCACACCTCCCATCTCTCTTTCTTACTCCTTACAACTATCACCCTCTCCTCTCTCTCTCTCTCCCCCCCTCTCCCCCCCCCCCAACCATTAATAACCCCCTCTCCCAATCTCTCTCTCTCTCTCTCCCCCTCGCTAACCCCCCCCTAGCCCCTTACCCCTAACTAACTGCCCCTCTCTCACTCTCTCTCCCCTGCTT
This sequence comes from Larix kaempferi, assembly GCA_027924585.1. Classification (NCBI taxonomy): domain Eukaryota; kingdom Viridiplantae; phylum Streptophyta; class Pinopsida; order Pinales; family Pinaceae; genus Larix; species Larix kaempferi. The sequence continues at coordinate 1,239,973 of BSBM01000636.1, read as the reverse complement.
CTACACCTCTCTCTCTCTCTCTCTCTAAACCCCCTCTCCCTCTCCCTAACCTCTCCCCCATCCCTAAACATCCTACTCTTTCTATCTCTCTCCTACTACCCCTAGCCCTAAATCCCCTCCTCTCTATCTCACTCCCATCATTTCCCTAGCCCTTACTAACCTGGGCTCTCTCAGTCTCTCTCTCTTCCCTACACCTCCACCTACCTCTAACCACACCTCCCATATCTCTTTCTTACTCCCTATAAATAACACCCTCTCTCTCTCTCCCTCCTCTCCCCCCTAACCATTAGTAACCCCCTCTCTCAATCTCTCTCTCTCGCTCCCCCTCGCTAACCCCTCTCATAGCCCCTTACTCCTAACTAACCCCCCCTCTCTCACTCTCTCTTCCCTTCTTCTACACCTCTCTCTCTCTCTCTCTCTAAACTCTCTATCTCTGTCCAGAAGGAAGCAGGAGAAATCCCAAATTTCTTTGCTACGCGGTTAATCGAAGTAAAAAAGTATCCGCGGCGACAGTCTTTTCCATCTATTATCATTGGGATCTACTTGTGAAAAATGGCCATTGTCCATTTCTCAGCCACGGTATTATTCCATTTCTTGATGCGAAGTCCGCCAGTATGTAATGATAAATGTGATATTAGATTTGTCATAACTTAAAGCTGTAAAGTCAATAGAATAGGGTTGTTTAAGCTGTGTCAAATATATTGTTTTGTGATTTTGCAGAGGATGAGCTTGAGAACGTTATAAATTATATCCCCGGAGTTTCATCCTTGAAGTTAGCAGATCTTCCCTCCTTTCTTCAGGAGTCGAATCTATCAACTAGTCTACACAGATTAATATATGAAGGTTTTCAATCGGTTCGAGGGGCCAACTGGATTATCTCTAATACTGTGGACGAAATCGAAAGCCGAACGATTGCAGAATTACAGTCAAGAAAACCATTTTGGTCAGTTGGTCCTCTGCTTCCATCAGCATTCCTCGATGGAAAAGGTCTCAATAACGAAACACTACGGACCAGCATGTACCCTGAATCCGACTGTAGCAGATGGCTCGACTCCAAGCCCAAAATCTCAATCCTCTATATTTCTTTCGGCAGCTCTGCTCATGTTTCTTTAGCCCAAATAGAGGAAGTGGCCATGGGATTACTAGAAAGCAAGCAACCGTTCATTTGGGCACTTCGTCCGGATATTGTTGCCTCGGGCGTTCAAAATGTACTCCCGCCAGGATTCTTAGAGGAAATCAAGGAGCAGGGTTTGGTGGTACCATGGTCATCTCAGCTCGAAATTTTATCCCATCCTGCTGTGGGTGGATTTCTTACTCACTGTGGATGGAATTCCATTCTTGAGAGCTTATCACTGGGAATCGCCATGTTAGCGTTTCCGTTATTTACAGATCAATACACAAATAGAAAGCTGATTGTCGAAGACTGGGGAGTGGCTATGGACTTGGGAAGGAGTAGCAGGAGCTTCCAAAACTGTACAGAACTGGTTGGTAGGGAAGAAATAGCAAAGACCCTCAACAAATTCATGGATGATGAAGGCAGAAAATTGAGATTGAAGGTCGAGACTATTAGAACGGTTTTGAAGAAGGCGGTGATGGACGGAGGCACCTCTAATCAGAATTTAGATTTATTTATTGAAGCTTTGAGAATCAGAATTCACTCTTAAGTTTAAGAATTTGGAGTCTTTACTTGCACGGACTATTCTGAATAGGATCAATCTCGCTTTACAAGTTTTCTGTGTTACAGGTTGGTAATCGTTTTGTGTTAGGACAATATTTCTTATTTTGAAGTTGGATAACTTATTTCCTTTATTTATAAAATATATATATTCGTTCTCCATAGTTTCAACGAATTGATATAATTAAGTCGGTGGGTAAGACATTTAATTACAATCTACCACACATTCAAGACTTAATTTAACCTTTATTGAACTGAAATATCCGTTCCATTGACTCCAAATCTATTTGCCTGTGAAAATTATTCGTTGTTTAAGACCAGTTCCATTGATTCCAATGAGATCTATTCAACGAAGATGGCATGGAGGGGATGACTTCCAAATTCAGTTAAACAATCAATTTTCAACAATCAAGTCTCTAAATCCATCTAATTGTGAATGGAATCTCAATTTGTCTAATTACTACTAAGGCGTTTTTTTAAGGGGCTTGCTCCTTTCACAGGCATGCTCTTCTTACTAAATCCCTACTCTCTTTGTAAGGTTTATTCTGTGCAATAAATTCGAGCCATAGTTATAAAAGTGACATTCATTATTTATTTTACTGGACAAAGTATAAATTAAATAATCTTTTATTTGATTACTGTAATCAATGCTGTAATCAATGTTCTGCAAGAGGCTCTTGACAGAGAAGTAGAGGCTCTTAACGAAGAAGTAGGCATTCCTCAGAGGCTCTTGACAGAGAAGTAGAGGCTCTTGACGAAGAAGTAGGCATTCCTCATTGGGAGGAATGGGTCGAGCGGGCCCTTACTCTTTAAAGAATTATGCCTTTTTTCTCGAATATGGTTAGGAGTTTTGCTTATGTACTCTTGGTTATTATAGTTGGCACTCGTTTTTAGATCTATTTATATGCTTGCTTGTATGTTTTGAACAGTTACTCCTACTTTGTTAAGATAGACATGCACAATATTATTATATACTTTTTAATTTCTACTTGATAATTCCTGATCTTTTATTTTCATTTAAAATAATTTATTGAAGGCATGTTTCGTTGGCGTAACTTTTCCTTTTTCAAAACAGTACATTAGTTGAAAATGGGTCTCACCATAATTTACACCAAAACTCAATCTTGTTATATTTTTAAAATAGTTAATACTTACTTTTGAAGGGGTTTATTCCTATGTATATATGTTCATAAATATATTTATTCAAAAACGATGTAGTGTAAATTTATAAATATTTTAATATAAATTAAATAATTAATATAATAATAATTTATTGTTAAAATTTGATGTTTATTTTTAGTAAAATCGGTCCTACCATGGTCAAGTAGGAAACCCTCACAAACTAAATAATTGGATTAGAAATTTGATTTATTTAATATTTTATTATTAAATTATAAAAACTCAATTAAATTATAATTTTTTTTAAATAAAATATTATAATTATTTTTAAATATTAAAACTAATAAATTACAAATTATAAAATGAAATATTAAAATCATTATTAAAATTTTAATAGAAATTCTATATTACTTATAATTCAATTACAAATAATCAAATATTATATAAATTTAATTTAATTTATTTACATAAATAATTAAAATCAAAATTAAATAATTAAAATATTATAATCATTAAAATAGCACAATTATCATAAATAACAAGACTTTGGTTTTTGATGTTGTAACATATTTAAATGTTATATTGTTTACCCATGAGGATATATGAACATGAACATATTTTTATTTGAACATGAGGATATTAGATTGATCAAACTCGAGGCGAATAAATGATAAAATCTGAGATGGGAAGTGTTGTTAGAAGAACAAGAGTGTAGATTCTTACAATCCAGAAGCCTCAAATTTTGTTGTTCGAGTATACTAAGGGTTTATAGCCTTGACCAAGTAATTCACCAGCGGTGCACTCGTAGTTGTTTTCTGTGAAAATGGATGCCACCTTCAACACTATGCGATCTATAGCATCATTGCCTAGGGCTGAAAGAAACTGACAGTATGCTTTCCGTAATGGTATTCTCTAGCTCATATTCTAGGAAGTGGTATCCATGTGACTGTATCACTTTAATGAAATCATTTTCTTTCAACGAGTGGATGCCTGCAACAAAAAATGCAGTGGTAAAGAGATCCTTATATTTAGATGAGATTGGAAGGTCCAAATCCACGAGCACTTGTGCTAATTGTGTATCACCAATTTTGTAAACATCTTTAAAGACATAATTGATTAGCATGGCTAAAATGTGACACAAATGTGAGGCATATTTTTATCCTCCCACTCAGTAAAAGTCATCTTGCCCAAACAATAGGAAAGCCGATTACATTCACTCTTTGTAGGGTAGAAAAACATATTAAATTCAAAGCACAAATGCCCGTGGTTTACAACATTTTTGCTAATAAAAAATTCACATCATCTCTCTCGGCTTCAAAGCACGAAAAATAGCACAAGCTCTACCTCACAACCAGTTCTCTATCTCATAACCAGTTCTAGCAGTGGAACTCATGGTTCTCACGACCAACAATAATGAATAGTACTTCCCGACTTGAAGGAGTACTTGCTTTTCTTGAGGTTTGTTAGGCTACTAATCGTTCTCTCTGTGCAGTATGGTTTTCCTATTGGCAGAGGTCAGGATATCGAATCACGTTGCGTTTAAAATCTTGCTTTGTTCTCAGCAACGCCAGGCTACATAGTGTGGAGAAAAGGACGCGTGTATAAACCAGTGGAGGAGTTGGATCTGAGTGACAAAAGAGAAGAAATTTTCGTATGTCCTCATATTCTTGGTGCGTTTTTCCTCCAAATTATCTCACTTATAAAATTTAAATCTTAAATAGTTTATAGATGCAAATCTGTCATCTCAGCACTTATCTTCAAAAAATTTCGAGAGGTTTGAATTTGTAATTTTAACTAGCAACTTATAACTTCAAAGATTATGCAAAAGCAGGGATTATTATTTTCAAATAAAATCAAACCTTATTCAATATTTGTTAATGCACACAAAATACTCAAAGTTATGTTAAAATAAATGTATTTATGTTTATTTATGTTTCAATTTTCTTATTCCTCCATGGAACATTAATGTGACTTTGGTGGTGAGCATTTCTTTTGGAGTATTTGTGAGAACATTAAAATTAATTTAATAGAAAAAAATTACTGATTAGTTTAATTATAGGTGTGCACTTAATTGTTTGGCACATAGGTTAGACACACTATACTGAATGAATGTTTGTAAAGTTTTTTTTTCTTGTTTTACAATGTTGTACACGTCCTTTATACTGCATGCACCATTTACACCTGGTCATCACAATGTTCCAGGCATGCATCCACCTATACTGGATGCACCCTCTACACTTGGTGGGAAATCATTTGAAAGCTTCAATGAATGTGTCTCTTAGGGCCATCAACCTTACTGATACAGATTCTTAACAAGACCCAATTTCTCAACTATAACAACTATGAGATTGACTACCTGCAACATCTATGAGGTTAGGTTCTTACAAACGACCTTCTCTTTTGAAGCTCCCTACTACTACAAATATTTGAAAGATTTCTTGAATGTCACTACTCAATCGATAGCATGCTCGAATCAATGGATTCCATCAATGTTTTCTTCAGTGTCTCTTCTCAATCTCTAGCATTCTTGGCTTAATGATTGCAATAGATACAGATTGCAAAGAACAGAGAGTGAATCCATCCTTGCATAGACACGATACAAAAAAATGGTATGTTACATATTAATCAAGTTTTCTAAGGCACAACGGAGTACCGATATAATAACTGTAAGACACACCTAGCATTACCCATTCCAACGGATGTGGAAGAGAAGGAATCCAGTCATAGATGGCTGGAGAATTCATCGTCGATTCAGTAGATGAATAGATTACTCAATGAGCTGCGGAGAATAATTGAATTTATAACCAACGGGTTTGGTTGTTTGAGGAACGAGAACTTCTATCAGCCGTTCGATTCATGTCATTCATATGCGTGCGAATGAATCCATCCCATCGAAATATTTCCATAATATTTTCATCTTTCAATGCCCCCGAAGCAGGAAAATGAAACGCTGAAGATAATTTCGATATGTTGCAAGATGAGAGAAATTTGTGCTAAATTCCAGAATCATGTGCCACCATGTGCCTTCTCATAACAGGAAGTACAAGGCATTTCTTCTATTGGAGGCCATGAAGCAAAGAAGACATGGCTCACACATACTCCCTAGAATTATCGACACAACCACCCAAATTACTACACCACCCATTCCTTAGACCGTTGGAGCTTTAGAGCATTTCAGGTCATCTAGTGGCCTTAATAACCACCGTGGAATTAGCTGGCCTCGCCAGGATGAACGACCTGATGTTTTATGTACTTAAATCGGTCATCGACATGCAAACCTACTACATCCGTCCAAGCTTGTGCTGAGATGAACGTTTCCAAACCCTTATAAGAGTTGCTTCGATGAGGGAACTCATTTCATATTATGGTTGACACTAAGGAAGTTGAAATCATTAACTTTGTTAAGATTGAGACTTGCACCTTAAAGTCATTGGAAGGTTGGGTGGAGTGAAGCCATTAGCGGATAGGGTGGGTATGGAAGGTAGGGTGGAGTGAATTTGCGAGATTTATACCAGGGATTTGAAGGTAAAGTGAAGTTGTTCGAAGAATAAATCATGTGATTCGCAAGTTTAGACATTATTTGCTTGATACTAACAATAAGGTAGCTACCCCCACTAAAAGAGCTCATGAAATCTATGCAATTGCATGTTAACCATTTATTTGTATTAGAACACCATTATTTTAACCCTTTATTCGTAACAAAATGCCATTCTCTCTATGTGTGGTATTCTCTCTTTAACCTCCCCACCTTCCCTAAAGTCTATGTGAAAGAACAAATTTCGAATTCTTTAACATAGTGTTAACTTCAACAACCAATTTCAATGGTTGGTTTTACATCTTGCATCATTGCACACTCAAGAATATTCTAATCATGTTACCAAAATCACAACATAGAATCGAGTAAATAAGGAGACAAAATGTCCTAGATGACACTTCCTCTTTACAACTTAGATTGTCCAAAAATGACACATCATCCTTACACCTTGGATTCATAAAATTATATGCAAGACACATTTAAAACACATACTATATATAGTCTCAACTCTTGATTGTCAAATATCATATATGATAATATGATATGACATCTTCACACGATTATGATTTATAGAGCAATTTACCTACAACATGAAGCATAATGAGAAAAGTATTAAACCTTTCTTAAATTATGAATGGAGTGAGTTAATAAGTGGATAAACTCAATTTTAATGTGGAATCTTTTTTCTTAAAAGGTAAAGTTGAAACAATCTAAATATTTTTTAAAATGGATTAAAATTTGTAATGGCTAAGTTTTCCATTCATTAAGAAGAACTATAACTTCACTAAAAAAATCCTACCAAATTTGAAAATAAAATTAAATAGAACAATAATGGAATTTATAAGGCTTCATAACATGAAAAGCAATTATTATAATCATAACACTTGATCATCTCAATCCTGGCGAGTTGCCAGTCTTCACTACAAGCTGTAGACAGAGCTATCATTAACCAAAATCTATCACATGATCTTTTTGATACCTCTAAGTATCTACTCCAATCTATGATTTTTTCTAAAGTTCTTACAAATCCCGGTACAAGCACAAAGATTGTACTCTCTCTCACACTTATTGAGTTGTAATGATCTCAAATGCAGTTAATGTTATTTTAAATGTGGACCCAATTGTTGGGATATTCATGTGCCATATCTGCGGTTTAAGAGAAAGGGTAGACCTTTCTTTTTCACATTCCATGAAGAAAAGTGAACTAAAACCCACTCGCCGTAGTACATATAGATTATGGTTGAATAACAATTGTTTACAGTTAATTTTTAAGCAACGATCATAATATTATTGGATCCCTTTGAAATGTAATACCAACGTAAAATGATCATAGTATTATTGAATCCCTTTGAAATGGAATACCAAAGGAAACCTGGTAGATACACGACAAAGGAGTAGCTCCAATATTTTTTGGATGTAATTATATTGATTTGTTTTAGTTTTTGAGAGCAAATTAGGATTCAAAGGGAATTCGGGTGGATATATTACATTGAAAGGCCTTACTATTATTATTTATTATTGAATGCTAAGTTGTACACTTTTTTTTAAATATATTTTTATTTATTATTAAATGTTAAGTTATAATATAATTTCCATCTCATACTGTAACAACAAAATCCTACTTTGAAAGAGATGGGACAACAAAACAATTGTTGCAGATAAGATATGATATAGACACATTTGGCATTTGCATCAACACTTGATATAGGATTTTGGTGTTATAGTTATTATGGTATGGCAATTTTAGTAGGTGATTCATCGATTACTATCTCTAGCATAAATTAGCTACTACAAATATTGATTTTCTACTCGGCATTTCATTTCGATGGCCTATGAGGAACCACCCCCTGTCACTAAAAAAGTCAAATCTACAAATATGTGATGCGACCAAACTTAGCCGTATAATTATTTATTCGTAGATATGGGTTTTACCTCACTCGGGTTAATAGATTTCAATGCCGTGTTCATTAAAGCACGCGTGTGTCATGCACATTCAAGTGATGAGAATATGTGAATGGTGAAGACCTAAACCAAAGATCTTATACAACCTTCTGTTCAGATTGTATGTATGTCTGTAACCAGATTTATATAACCTTTTCATGAATTAAATAGTGACTACTGGAACATCAAAGCGCTAGATTGATCTCTATCTGCGGATAGTAGATACTACCTTTTCCTCTACAATTCAATCCACATGAAATACATCACGGTGCAAAAATCCATTGATCCAGTTAATTCAGATCCACATACTACAAATTTTAGATATTCCAATCCTGACTCCAATCATTGAACCCCCAGAAAGGGGAAAAGGGAAAGCCAAAGGCTACAATGGAAGCTTAAGCATATAGTAATGGTAAGAGGCAGGTATAGCTACTGAGATGAGAGTAGAAAAATAATTGGTTGATCCTTGATCCCACAGTATATCCTGCAGAGGGATAATCGAAGGCAACTGACCAGGTTTATCCATATTCATATCTAAAAGAGACTAGGGAAGAGCCTATAGTATAGATGGAGGCATCAGAGATACTCGCGCTGAGATATCACGAAAATCCAATTGCAGTTTGATACCCTGTAGTAGAGTTCACTACCAGAACATCAAAGTGCTACCAAATCTCCCAATCTCTGGTTCTACTCAGATCTGCAATTACAAAATTATATTCATGTAGCTAAAACTCAGAAGTAATATGAGGTAGATATTCCCTTCCTTTCAAGTTGATCACACAAACGTTCATGCTTCTATTGGTTGATTTCAAATAGCTCAATTCAAACATAATGAAATTAACTTGAATGGCATTGATTGTTGAGAGTTCTTTCAATAATTACAACTCATATTGCTGGGAAAATCCACCTTCCTAGAGAGTACATATTCCTCTGAACATAACACTCAAAGCCCTCAGAATCAATACACTTCCACATTTTGCTTCCAATGGCGTGACTCCCTTTTCTCTGCGATTTCCTTCAACATTTTAAACATTTCTTGCAAATATACCCTGTAACAGTTCCAAATGAAAATACCCTATTGTTCCAGAGATCAATATTTCAACAAAGATTTTTAATTAGAATGAAAGTATGATGAGTTTGGAAAACGACCCTGTTCACCAAACCATGACCATGCTCTTCTACTAACTCCACTCCAGCATCAATATTTCAATGCAGATTTCTGGAAAATATTAACATGGTCCTTCAATCAACAAAGTTCAAATCCTTCAATTGGAAATTAACACACAAAATGTAGAGGACTTATTTTGGCATCAATGCCATGATCCAATGCAACCTTTGATAATCTTTCCCAAATCGAATCCACAATTCGATTCTCTCGAAATCAGAAGCATGTAAATATGCTTTCAACAATCAAATTCGTATGCATCATGTAAACAGATTCCTGTTAAAGTGGATTGTTTTCACAACTAAAGAAAATATGATAAAATCTCCATGGTCCAGCCTTTATGTTGGATTTCCTTGATTGTTTTTCAAACATGCATAGGTGTGGGTGATTTTATCTTTTTTCCTTCTGGTTATTCGCAGAGGCCTTTGGAAAGCTAGAAGTTGCATTCTAATATTTGAACTTCTTGAAATATGGTTAGTACTTGTATGCAATGTACTATGGGAATACAACGATCTAAGAATGCTTCAACTTGTATTTTTGGTTCGGGGTGTTAGTTTATTGAATAAGAATATTTTATTCAATAATTGTCACGTCCCATCCCATCATCTCGACCCACAGAGAGAGAACATGAACGCAATATGGGGTGTCTAATTCTTCCCCAAGCCATATGACTAAATTTATGATTTAATAAAATGAATACTTAAAATATATGCAGCAGAATTAACACATAGTAACACACACACTGAATGGAATGCATCAACATATTTCTCCCAAGATGAATGATGAAACAACATACAAAGAATTAATCCCCCTTCTCTTACTATGCACAGGATTTATACTGATTAACTTAAAATAATCATTTCATTCAATTAACAAAACAATCAATAATTAACGCATTGTAGAATTAAAAACAAATAGATAATACGTATCTTTGAGATGAATCTGTCCAAGCAACTGGCTATGTGAGAGCAACATTCCAACCAACCATAGATCTTTGTCCGACCTATAGTATTTTAGCTGAGAGACCACCCCTGAGTTGGGTTGTGTGTCCACTAAGGACTCGGAACTAGGCAGGCATCACTCACAACCATGGTTTCACACAAACAATCATGCTAATCCAACACACAGTTGGGTTTATCAGGCATGAAAGAGACAATGGAGGAGGATGCTAATCCAGTGATCTCAACCACAAAGCTACATGAATCTCAACTAAATCCAAACAACCTTGGCACCCACAATACCTACCACACCCAACACAAGGAAGGTCCCCTTCTCTGCTACACAGTCCCTGAGGCACCCCTTCCCTCCAGTGCTATTCAGGGTGGCATAGAAAGGCCCAATCACTAATTCCTTGATATTCTATCCTTCAAAAGGTTTTTCAAGCAATCCCATCCTTTGTTCTCTCTTCTTCTCTGTTAATCGCACTTGGATTTTCTCAATTTTATGACCAGATGACTTTGTACCGTAATTGGATTTTCTGGCTATCAAATCGGGGTTTTCCTATGGATTTATGGGCATATCACACTCTCAAAATCACCACAAGTTTCAGGTATATGGATCCCCCATTGGATTTCACTGTCCACACAAATTTCTAGGCAATTTTAGCACTTCCAAACGTGGCTTAATTCAGAGTTGCAATTTCTGTTTTTTCTCACTGCTGGAACTGTGTAATGGATGAAAACTGATTCTTATATGTTCCACAATGGAATGGGAATGAGGAAAAACGAATTCCCATGAGGTAGAGTGGCTTGTGGGTCAAGAAAACAAATCCCATACCTGCCATACGAATTTCTGGGTTGCCCATGCTCCATTGAAGCCATGGACCGATTTCTTCAACCACTTCCTTACAACTGAATTAAATGTCAGCAAGGAAAGTCAAATGGGTTCTCAAGATGACATTTGGAAACATATGGTTCAACCACAAAACCCCCTCACCACTCCCTACTGGAATACACATGGCCCCCTCTTATTAGTTGCTTCCATAGCTAGTTTTTTGGTATTTTATTGCAATATTCATATTTACATCATTTTACAATGTTTCATGGCTTAATAGCACATGGATACCATAACATCAAATACTTTCCTTATTAAATAAAATCCAAGCATCCACTAGTGGGGCCTTGGCCTTGAGCTCCACACTATGACAGCATACATCGCATGTATACAATATTTACATTAAAAGCCAATATATCCCAAGCACCAAAATGGGGGTATTACAATAATTAATTTCAAAGTTTGATTCTTGCGATGTTCTTGTTCCATCTAATCTTCTTAAAAAACCATCACTATTTTTTGCCACATGTATATGAATTCCTTGAGCATTGTGACATTATTTGCCTAAATATTAGTACTCCTTGTTTAATTAGATCGTAGTCAATTTATCTGAGCTGTGCTAGATCAGTCAATTCAAGAAAATCTATCGTGTTGATTATTTTCTTATAGCTTGAGTGTGATAAGGAAGGTGGAAACTATGGTTACAATGAGTGGACAACATGGTCTTTTGAAATGGACAATCTAGTCTTTTTATATATTAAGAATCTCAAAATGTTTGTGGGAAATAATTAGAAATATATTGATCCTTTGTTTGTGGAAATTGAATTTTTGGAGCTGAATGATCAGATAGGATGAGTTTTGGATAACTGCCACTAAGAGAAATTTGGACTGCGCAAGGATGGACCTTGAGACATGTATTTGGCACTATGAACAATATGTTTGTGTTAGAATTTTGGACGTTATTAAAAAGTAATAGAGCGTGTACTTCATATTCAAGATTTATGTTAGAGTGCTTACGCGCATGTGTACATGTGGTGGTAGCTGATAACTTGTGAAATCTGGAGTAAGTGGACCTTTCTTCCAGTTTGGAGATACCAGAAGTATAAACATTGGAATTAGTAGTAGTATCAACATGAATGTCAAATAGGGGGATACTGGAAGTGAAATGAGGAAATTGTTATTGTAGGTAGATGCATGCAAAAGGTCAGTAACAAGCTCTTATGTTGTAGGAACTCCAATCTATACTTTATCCGAAAAGTGGGAATGAAAAAGCCTCCCCACAAGTAAAGGGCGGCCCGGATGAATGAACACCTAGGATCAAGCGAGAAGATAAGTTGAGAAATACAAAGGATCATTGCATTAAAAAATATATTAAAAAAATTAAACAAATGGTTCTCTATTTTTTTAATGAAATTGATGAAATATGTAATTGGAAGAGGGAAAGCGAATAGTATAATTATAAATTTGCTAAAATATAATTCAATTAAGTATTTATATTCTCTTTTCTCTCATTCGTGTTTGCATTTGATTTATGAAAGATGTAATTGGAAGAGGGAAATTGAACAGTATTAAAATTTACTAAAAAATAATTCTATTTAATATTTAAATTCTATTTTCTCATTTGTTTTTTTCTATGTTATATGCCTGATTCTCTCAATTGTGTTTGCATTTGATTAATGAAATATGTAATTGGAAGAGGGAAACTGAACAATATTAAAATTTACCAAAAAATAATTCAATTTAGTATTTAAATTCTCTTTTCTCGTTTGTTTTTTCCTATGTATATCGTAAATTTTTTCTATCATGTTATCATAGTCCAAGTAAGGCATTTGGTGGGAAAATTTCTATTAAACCTGTCTAATTAGACAATTGTCAAATAATTAGACAATACATTGTCCAACTAGAGAAGTTATAGAAAACGACTATAAGGTTGTTGATTACAAAAGGAGGCCATGAAAGAAATAAGTCATACATCTCTATTTAAAAATGCTATAAATTGAAGTTGCTACATGAAAGGAATCAATGAGGATTTTAAATGTTATGATATCTGCAACATTAATGTTGAACATTAAAAATAATTAAATAAAATAAAAACTTAAAATGGTAGGCCCCCACCAATGAGAAAGTAGTTGTAACCACTACAATGATAAGAACACTTTAAAACATCATAGCAAGGGAAATTTAATTGGAGATGCATTCTCCAATTAGAACAAGGGTTTGGAAATTGAAATACAAGAGAGATTGTAAAAATAAGTTTGACAAGATGCGGCAGAACCATATGATAGGGATTTGCAAAAAATAAATAGTTAGGAGTAGACATAACCAAGAATCCAACCAAAAGTACTAGCATTGTGTATTCAAATTGACTTGGTACGATTGTTTCACAAATTCACATTAGAAATAATACTTAAAAATAAATTAAAACTAGGAATTCAAATGTACATTATAGGCTTTAGTTGCCAAGTTCATTGGAATCTCTAGCATGGCCAATGTAGTTGTTTGTAGCCACATTAGGACCTTTAGCAAAGGTTGATAGTTCATAGGGGTGTGCATTTTGGGCAATATAAGTGCAATATATTGATATAGAGAAGCTGTTGGTAAACCATAGGATGTAGATTTAACACAGATGTCCTCAAAGCTAGGAGGTGTGGATGGGGGGCATCCTTACCTTTGGAGGAAGATTAAGGTGAGCCATGATGCACATTGCCAATATTTGGAGATATGCCATGGTTGAGGCCATTTCCAACTATTTAACCTTGTAAATGGTCATGAAGGAATGAGATTTTTCCTCCCATGCTCTTACATCAAGACTATGGTTTTCTATCTTCCACTAGAAATGCCATATATTAAGCCTTCAAAGAAACACAAATTGCAAATGCTTTCCTACATTGTTCCCATTACAATTTATGAATGATTTGAAAAACATGAAACTATATAAGTAGGCATAGATTTCAACTCACAAATTAGAGAACAAGATTTCAACTCACGAATTAGAGAACAATATCTTGATAGATTTGGAATTGGAGGCCTAGTGGCAATTCACAAGAAAGAGACCCACACGAGCTCCATGTCGTGACCTCTTTCAGAGGAGACCTTGTTCTAAGCCCATGGGAAGCGCCTTTTTTTCATTCTATGTTTTCTTTCCCCATCACCATCAGCACGGCTCTCAACCCACAGAACTCATAATTATCTGCAAATTAGCGTTGAAGTGTGTCGTGGGTAGCGGTGCTCGGACAGAAGGAAAAGGGTTTGTCCCACTGGCAGAATTTTCAAGAGTAGCATGCAGACCTGCTAACTACATCGTCAATAGGATTTTCAAAAGGTGGCATGCAGAGCTACTAACCAGCGCGTCGCCCACTCTTCCCAATGATCCATGGGATTAGAAACATATTGATCCCACCATTAAGCTATAGATTTACCTACTATGTGTATTAAGATGCCTAGAATAAAAAAAATCAACAGATGATTGCATGCATTCAACACTTGTACACTTATTATATTATTTGTATAATGTTATTCATGTGGAAACTAGTACGTGTCGTTCGATTCTTTCTTGGTCAAATTCTACACAAATGTGTCTATTATGAAGGCTTGGTTCAAGCAAGTCCGAGAGTCACATAGTTGGCTTCGTCTAAGTATATATAGCCTGACAAAAGGGGTTTGTACTCTCTTTTTTTCTATTTTGCATTAAAGAGAGACCTTTGGGTTCAAATATTAAGTGTAGCTTATTGACATCAGAATCACCTCCCGGTAAGTTGTTCAGGGCATTCACTTTCAGAGAGACCCACCCATGAGTCTGTGGCCATTTAGTACATGCCATGATGGTCTATGTGTCTTCACAACAAAATGAGAATTAACCAACTTGGTCATCTCCTTTTTATTCTAAACCAACAAAAATGAGTCTTTAAATTCAAAATTGAGTACAAATGGAGGTCTAGTGATTGAGTATATGTACGAGCACAATGGCATCTCGAGCCAAAATAGCTATAATATCAACATAGGAGAAAACCCCTGGACATTCTCTTTCCAATGCCTTCTTATATCGGACAACCACATCAAACCGATCTCTTGCTAGTGAGAGATTATGGATTGCATCTATCTCGGCATAATTGCCTCTGCTGGATGACATTAATACAAACTCATCGCAGCCCTACATATATGACATCAATTTAGTCTATTTTTAAATAGCAATTAACATGGGTATATATGCATTATGCATATGGGATATATTTGTGTGGATGTTTCAAATCATTATTTTGGGAAATGGTAAAAAATCCCCGCAATATTCAAGTTATTGGTTTAGTTTATATTTATTCAATCTCAAGATTCCGACTTAAAGCATCCTCACTGTTTGAAGATAAGTCTTGGTCATCTGGTGGTTAATATGACAATAGATTTTTACTCTTGGTTATCCAGTGGTTAATAAGAGCGTAGATTTCTACTCTTACCAAATGTATCTGAGTTTTGAGTCATTAATCTATTTTTCTGCATCCAAAGAACATGAATTTTTAACCAATCAAAAATAGCATAAGGTCATGTACTCTTGGACCATTAAAATGTTTCCCTATATCAAAAAAACATCCTAGAAAAATGAATTCTTAACCAAACAAAAGCAATTTAAGGTCATACTCTAGTGATTTCAACTAAAATAGTAAACCTGAGTCGGTTAGTAGGGACCATCATGTACAGGCTAGACATATAATCAAGTTGTGCGAAAGAAACTAAGGAATTTCCCATTCCGTCCATTTATGCCTACCAATCCTCTGTTCTATCCATTGAATATAGACCACCTTTTACCTTTTTCCTTCTCGAAGACGAATGATTGGTCGAACACCTGTAGATGTCGTAATATATTTGCACTTGAGATATTTCGACTTTTTAACCAAAGTTTCCTCGGGTTTTCTGTGTTCAGAAACATATCTTCATCTTCTCCCATCCATTCTTGGCATTCAAATCTATAAGTGAGTTTTTATATTGTTTCCCTTGAAAAATTGGATTTTTTTATTATTAAAAATTATAATTAAAATTAAAACAATCGACAAATGGCCAACCGAAACTTTTCTATGATCAACAAATATTATAAACTCAACACTAGATCAAAGAACTTCACATGAATGAAAAGATTAATAATGTGCTTACTTTGTAAATAGGATTTATATTTATAGTAAATAATTTTAATTTTTAATTACACTAGTAAAAAAGTCTTACAAGCTTTTAACCACGAAATCATAATTACATTGATAAAAAAAAGTTAACCACATGGATGCTTTATTAAAGATTTACAATTGTAGTAAATAAATAAATTTTGAAATTTCAATTACAATCCACTTAAATGTAACACAAAAATACAATGCAAATTGATGAGGACAAACTTATTTGTCCTAACTGAACCACTTTGTTTTAGACCATGTATATATACATTAAAAAATTCAAGATTTATGACTACTAAATGTAACACAAAAATAGAATGCAAAGTGATGAGGACAAACTTATTTGTCGTAATTGAACCACTTTGTTTTAGACCATGTGTATATACATAAAAAATTCAAGGTTTATGACTACTAAATATTGGATTTGTATTAGGAGCATTCAAACTTTGACACACCAATCCATCTCTTTGCTACGAACATTCTTGCAAACAATCATAACAAATACATGCTACAGGCATTGGCTATGCTTATTACATGATCTGACGCAGATTTCACCAATGGTTCAGATGCATAGCAAGATGATGACCATCAAATAGAAAAATAAATAGTGTTATGTGTGGGGCAACGAGTAATGCTATCTTGCAATTTATGGGTCCAATCAAGACTGGTAAATGGTGTACTTGGAGTGACCATGCAAATTGTATACTCAATTTATAGTTTTATGCTTGGGATGGGAATCAGAAGGTTGAAAAAGTACAAATGAAAAATGAAAGTGTGGGTAGCCAATGACCTTCCCCTACCAACTGACAAATCGGTGCTGCTAGTCTATGGCGTTGATATTATCAAACCATTTTCCTGCATTTGAACAAGCGACTATCATATTTTTATATATAAATCTTTGCTCAGTTTGAATTTTATGATTCATTGTACATAAATATTAATAAAATCTCATCTTAGATTGAAATTTATGATTCATTCTATGAAAATATTAATAGATTATGAGTTGGAACACAGTGGATTGTTGAATACCTCATATGTCTCACTTTGCAAAAAACAAGATGCATGCCTTCATTCCCTGTCCTTTCACTTAAAATTGCAACCCTTAATCTATGCACTACCCCTACCAAATGAAAATACCAATGTTGATTTCCAATATATTTAGAGCCAAACTTGATCACTACCTAGCCCTTTATTGTTTTACTCACATATGTATACTTTTTCGTATGAAAAATTAATGTACAAATCATTTTAGTTGCCATCGATTACATGTCTTACTATTTATTGATTATTAGTACTACTATCTCTATCATAAATTAGCTAGACTTGCTTTCAAACACATAAAATTATATTATCTACATACCCACAACTTTCTCTCATTTTACAACATATTTAACTTCTTCTCGGCATTTCATTTCCCCTGCTTTGGGGGTGTGCTAGTTTTATTAGAATGACCCAAAAGACTATACAAAAGTTGGTGAATCTAAATTCTACATAACCATGCCACACGTATGACTATTTTGTGGTGGACAGGTTATAGTGTTTCCAGCTAATAACATAAAAAAAAACATGTAATGCAATGACTCGAAGATAATTGTCAGATTCAATACTTTTTTCTTTAATTCAAATCTTGGTTTTCACAAATAAAGCTAGAACCCAAATAATTTAAAATAGGTGTCAAAATAATTAGTATTTTCGAAAAAATTAAAAATAAAAAAATACTTTGATTTTTCTTTTTGCATATTAAAAAAGTGTAAGTTGCCATTTCAAGAAAGAATCAAAGTTACAAGAGAAAATCCTCCTCCAGAGCAAAACACATCCAATCTGGTTAACACTGATTCACAACTAGCTTAGAAAAAGACAAGTTTAAGCTGTCCTACCTATACAGGATACAAAAATTGTTTCTTTTCTATCAATTTCAATTAACAGTCCAAAAAGAAAGACTAGACCCACTATTGTAACACTATCACATGTTGCATTACAAAAAATACCATGATTCTATGTTGCATTACAAAAAAATATCATGATTCTATGCATAGAGTATATATCATAATTGATATATCACGTGATTATTACATTGATAGGTGTTTACATCTTAGAATTTGGGGTAAACTACCATCTATGTTTTTCCTAGATTTAAGGAGGATGGGATAAGTGTACAGTCCAGATTGATTTTATTCAAAATAAACAATTATTTAAAAAAAAAAACATGTATTTGATGCATGGATAACTTGTAGCTCGTGCATGGATAACAGGTAGTGAAAGACAATCCGTTTAACTAAAGAAGATAACAAGTAGCTGAGGCATAGACAACAAGTGATTACAACTAAGCATGGAGAACAAGTAATACATAACTTTTTCAAAGCAGTTAACTTGTGACCTATCGATGTTTACCTATGTAAAGCCCCTCAAACTCACTATGACTATCAACAAAGACGATACTTATTGGTAAGTGAACCAGTTAAAAACAACCAAGAATAAATGAATGCTTACGGTTTGATTTGGAATAAATTGCTTACTGACTAGAGATATACATGATAAATGAATATGCTTTTGAAAATTTCTTGATTTAAGGGGAAAATATGGATACTCGTGTTTATGATGAGAATTATTATCGATTAATTAGCACATGTAGATGAATGTCGCGTTTATGCTGAAATATGGAAAATGGAAATATGTGCATGAATTATGATGTGAATTGAATGGACCAACGTTTATATTTTGCTTAATGATTAGCAAATGGATGAAATGAATTGTGATATGATGATTTTGAGAAATACTATTAATGTGTGCTCTGATTATGTGTGCAATAGCAAGTAAGACATCCTACCAAATGATTCACAATCGAATAGGAAGGGGGTCATAGAAGACGGGAAAAAACACACATGGGATACAACGACGGTGTCGGCTCCCGATAGCATCCATGCACGAGTTGAAATCTCGTTCATCTTTAATTGGGTGGGTGTGAAGTCGTATGGGTGAGACCATAACACTTTGGTCACATAAAAAGTTGAGGAGTGCGCAATAAGAACAGACTTACTCCTCAGCGCCATTAGTCTCACATAGAGTGTAGCTGGATGATTTATGGTAACGGTTCCTAAAATCAATACACGGAATCCAAACACAACAATGAAATGAGAAATCATTGTTGGAAGGACCCGACGATGTGGTACCTAAACAATTAAAGAAAGAAAGTGTTGTCAGAAGAACCCGACAATGTGGTACCTAGACGAATAAAGGAAATGGATAAATGGACACCTACGTATTAGAATATAGTATTGAATTAGAGTATTTTTTCATGAAAGGACTAATTATAATTATGTATATGACATGTAGTATTGTATTAAATTATTTGTGCATAAAATATAATTGCATATTTGACAAATAGTATTGCATTAGATTATTTTTGCATGAGATGATTATTTGTAATTAAATAAATGGGAATAATTAAATATGGAGCAAAAGATAGATTATGAGTCATTAACTAGTCAACTCCACATGCACCCACTAAAATAGGGATTGGAATCCTAGCATCAGGGGACATCTAGGATAAAAATGTGTGAAGTATGTGCACTCTCATGAGAGAGTAACACATGGTTGGGTGATTATTTGTATTAAATAATTTTGCATAAAAGAGTATTTTTGCATGAGGCAACATGTGTCATAGAGGATTTTGTTATTTAAGCAAGAGGAAAGGAAGGAAAAAGGGGGATGGCTCCCTAATGGTGGATGACCGTTGGAATGGCAAAGAAATTCTGATTGTCCTTTCTATTGTGATTTTGTCTAAGGATTATAGTGAGGGGGGTATCACGTCGGAATCCTTGCAAGTGTGTATCCTCTACGACCCCGAGGCTCGGGGTGACTATGCGAATTGCATAAGCCTATGGTTGGGTGGTGAAGCTAATGATTGCTTCACCTATGGTTAAACGAGCTTTTACTTGTGGAATCCAATCGAAGACATAGACGGAAAAGGACAAGCGGGATGAGTTGACGACGATGACTCCTCCTTCGATAGCGGAATCGACCTATGGTTGATAGGTTTATGGTTTCATTTTGTAGTGGCTAAGTTCAATCTTTATTTATTTTTTTTGTTTTCTATCAATGATATTATCGAATCTATTCTATATTAAGTTGCTAAGTTTCATATTCAATTTGTGAAGGGCCCCAGAAATGGGGGTCCCTACATTTGGTATCAGAGCGAGGCTCGAACCTAGATGGAATCAAAAACATTACTTCCGCAAATTTTTAAAATTGATTATAGAATTTGAACACATTCTCCAAGAACTTTGTCCCTATTTTCAAGTAAGTGGATTTTTGTTTATGTAGATCATTGTAATGGTGAAAGTTATTACTAAAACTATTCTTATTCTTCCTTTTTAGCCATGACGGTATTGTATAGACTTTCGATTATTGCCATTATTTAACAGTATTGTGTATAGATCTGGATTTTATGATGGATGATTGTTTTACTGTTTGAATTACTCTTGGATTTTAGTGTTGTAAAGAAAGATATTTTTCCTTTTACTCTGTTTTGAAGTAAATAAGGAATCAGAACGATTTAAGGAATGAGTATATTTTATTGAAAATTCCACCCAAGCTAAATGGAATGAAGTCGATTGAACTTGTTATTTTGGTTTAATGTTTAAACTTTGTTTGATACCTCATACAAAAAAGAAATTATTTAAGTTACAGATCGATCTCTGTTATCTTATTGTTTTATCATTTAAAAGATTTGATAAAATCTTAGTATCACCATATACTGTAGTCAATCAGGATCTCTTTAATGCTCACAAATATTGTTGTCTCTATTATAGACTCAAAGTACATAAATAGTATGTACTCATTTTACGTTGTGCCGCTATCTAGTGTGCCAAATATTTTATATTCTGCTTACACCATAGGAATAGATATGGCTTCTGCTTCTATTGATGGTTACATTCTGTTGAGTTTTTTGAGTTTTTACATTCTAGGTATTATGGCTGAGTATGATATCTCATGTTATTTTTATTATTGTTATTATTATTATTTATATAAAATTTCTTTGAATCGGCCGCTATTTACCTTTTCTGTCATTGATGTATTTAACATTGCTCTCTGAGGATGCAATCGTTTTTTACTCTTTATTATAATTTAAGAGAAACTCTGGTTCGACTCTAGAATGTTACCCATAAATTATTTGTGGATATTAATCCATCTGAATACTGGGTAATTTATTTCGTGTTGGTATTGTTAATATGCAATCCAACTTTTTGTCCTTGCAGTTAAAAATCTGTATATTTATAGCACATAAGCATTCATCCTTAATGCGGTTGTATTGTGGTCATTTCTGATCTAATCATATGGATCTTAAAGCCTATGCTTGATCGTATCACTGTTGACCTCGTTTTTGTAGTAAAGATTTTGTCTGTTTTCTTGAAAGCAGCATGTATTTTTTTTAGACTGTTCTTTACAGTCGTTGTGTCTTCTACGTGGTTACAGAATTTATGCAGTAAAAAATTGAATCTAGTGGAGGACATGTTAGTCCTGTGGATTGTAGTAATGGTTTTGTTTTCATCTTGAAATCCCTGTAGTGTGAGCTAGAATGTTTTCATTTTCATCACAGGAATATATTTGTCTAAGTTTCGAAGTAACTCAAAATCGGCGGTTCAAACGCTCGATCTGGGTGATCTAAGAAAGATTCTTTGCAGAAGAAAAAACAAATGACTGCTACTCAATAACCTTTTGGTTTGGATGTCGTTAGATGCTTGATCTTTTGGCTGGTTTATTTGTCTCTCTATGTGGTTGATTCATGTATTTATTATTTGTGCTACAGATATTTTTGCACCATTTTGTACCAGGGGGACCTTTTATCTTTGCAGTCAGATTCCATATTTTTCATGGTTCTTGGTTTTCTTAGACTGGAGTGTGGTTTTGTAGATTGGGATCTAGGGGTGCAACCAAACTGCACTATTCAGTTTTATTGTGCAATGCTTAGTATAAGGATATGACTTAATGTACTGAACTACATACTCGGAGACTATTGCTTTACTTGGCGAGGAAGTGACCAAATATCCAGAATAATTCTTTTGATGTATTTTCTCCCTTTTTAGAGGCTCAACATTTAAAAATGTCGCCATTATGGTTCCTTCACGCAATTTCCCATAATGGACGAATGTTCGAAGCTATTTTCGTATGCTTACTACTATTTTAAGCATGTTACTATGGGTTTCAATAATTCCTTCACACCAAATATAGTCAAGCAAGATTTAGTGCTAATTGAAGTCAACTATGAAAGTGAGATGCATTTTTCTATACAACTAAAATTCAGATACATCCCTTTATGAATATCTTGGTTTTATTTTATTGGCTTAGAAGGACATAACCAATCATTCTTATAATATGTGATAAAATCACCTAACTAAACCGAAGGAAATCAACAAGCACTCTTAATCACTCATCTGTAACTCGACTAATGGATTCACTTATGATGAAAGTGGGATAGTGGAAGTCCGAGAGCTCTGTGAAATTTTCTAGCATCCCAGTGTAAAAATCCATGAAGACAGTAGGTAATATGCTAAGAATTATTATAGGAAAAAATGGGAGTCAAGGAAAGAGGGATAGTCAAAGAGAATTTAGCTTTCTTGCTTGCACATCAATTATCTAGGATTTTGAATACGTTTTCTTGTTTTGATTTTTTGATGACTTGGAAAATTTGATTTATTGTATGAAAAGATGTAGTCTATTGAATCTTACGCCTTTTTCATTCAATTTATGATTGACTGGACTTTTTCTTTTGTGTTTTATTATCCTTGCTTTGATCTTTGTTGTTGTTTGGGAAAATTTCGATCTATTGACATATGTAGATAGTTGTGTTGCATACGCCCATAAATACGTAATTAGGTTTTACCTGTAGGTTGAATGTGTTGTTGGAGGAATATGTAGGCGGGAAAATAATGTGGCATGAAGTGTAAATAGTAGTATTCAATATTGTAACTTCATTTTTTTAAGTAAGTGTTGTTACACTTCATCGATTAGGAAATCAAAATATACTTTTGTCAATTCAAATGCTCAAATTGGTGAGAACTTGACAGATTGTTGAGGGAGTGACGTGGGCTTAAAATTTGAAAGGAAAGATATCAATGTTATTAGCATGAAGAGCTGAACTTAATTACACTAATTTTCTCGCATGACAATATCGTTAAAGAGAATGAAAAAGTACAAACTTGATGCAAGGTCACGACATGATGAATGGAGAATTCTTAACGAAAGATACACCAAAAGGGTCAAACAAGGACGAGTGTTGTAAAACAAAGTATGGAGATGATCAACACAATGAAGATAACCTCAGGACATGGTCAAACCTTGAAGAAAATACGACTATCCCCAAGATGGAACTCAATGAGGTTAAGAAAACCCACAGTGTGCGACTTGATGAGTATGTCGAAGTGGTCCTATGACAACAAAAATGATGAAATGAGGTAAGGACGTGATAAGCTCATTGACTTGGACATGAAGTTAATGATGAACGGACTAGGAATTAAAGTTTAATATGTTTGACTAAGTCGCTGAGTTATGATACTTGGAATCTTATCGAATTGAGAACCAACATTTAGGGATTTGGAAGTAGTCTTATGGGAATTGGATTTGAGACTATTTGATAGTCACTCTTGACTTATTAATCCATCATTATAACTTACCCATCTGTATTTTACTGAATATTGTATGATGTTTACCTTCTCTTCTTGAAGGAAAGGATAGCCAATGAATTTGAATTCTTGCTTGGATTTGATGTGCAAATGATGATTAGGTAACTATGCTGTGACTATTGATGCAATATAACCTGTAGTTAAATTGGATATCATGGATCTTCGTGGATGAATAGAAGATATAGGAAATCTAAGTTGGGACTGATAATTATTGAAGGTGTTATTGGATTTGCATTACGCGAATCTACGATTGAGTTCCTGAGAATGTATTGGAATCATGTTGGATGAAATATAAAACTAATTATTTATGATTGATTGAGAAAAATAGAAGAGAATGACAAGAAGACGAGAATAGGAAATTAAAGTAAAGCCTAGCATCGAAAGTACGAGAACAAAAATTAACTTTGGGATGAAGTTTTAATAAGAGGGAGTGTATGTAATTCCCCTCAAAATCGCTATGACTATCAACAAAGACGATACTTATTGTTAAGTGAACCAGTTAAAAACAACCAAGAATAAATGAATGCTTACGGGTTGATTTGGAATAAATTGCTTACTAACTAGAGATATACGTGATAAATGAATACGCTTCTGAAAAATTCTTGATTTAAGTGGAAAATATGGATACTCGTGATTGTGATGAGAATTACTATTGATTAATTAGCACATGTAGATGAATGTTGCATTTATGCTTAAATATGGGAAATGGAAATATGTGCACGAATTATGATCTGAATTGAGTGGACCAACGTTTATATTTTGCTTAACTATTAGCAAATGGATGAAATGAATTATGATATGATGATTTTGAGCAATACTATTAATGTGTGCTCTGAGTATGTGTGCAGTAGCAGGTAAGATTGTTGGCAATATGGAAGATGGCTTTGTTGGCATTGATGTCAATATATGAGATGATGGAGATTTGGTGAACTAATGATTGTGGATAGACACATCCTAGTGATGTTCATTGATGGAAAAATAAGATGAGAGGCATGTCCTTGTTGACAAAACCATGGATGAGGCTGAAAGCTCTGTCAAAGCAAGTGGTGAAACTAGGAGACACTGTCTAAAAGAGGGGTGCTTGCAATAATAAATGCAAAGACAAAAATTGATAGGTTTTCTCAAAGACTTTGCTATGAGGCTCAAGACATGCCACGTCTTCAAGAAGCTTTGAGTTTCTATAGGCTAGTGTTGGCATTGCTAATTAACATTGTTGGTGGATTTAGAATGCCTCTGCCTACTGAAATGTCCAGTGGAATTTGCCTCCATGCCAGAACACTTTGTGGATGATGCAATGGAGAATTTTACCTCTCGGGTTCCAAGAGCTTTAGATGGTATTGTGTTGGATGATTTCATGAATCTTATCATCATGTTTATGGCAAGTCCAGTCTATGTCAAGAACTCTTATTTAAGGGCCAGGATGGTGGAGGTTTCAAATGCCTAGATGCAATTACTAGCAATGGCTTCTCTTTTTGAAGGACATTGCTTTGCCCAAAGGCATCTTGTATTCAACCTGATGAAGCTTTATGAGGTTATGGCAGTGATGAATTTGAAATTTATGACATTGATCAATTGAGTAATATGGTCATGAAAGTGTTAGACGCACCCACTCCAGATCTTCTGAAAGAAGCTGAAAATTACTTAGAAACACAAAAACGTTATCTCAATCTAGGTCTACGGGCAATTGCTCATCAGGCAGCAGCACTTGGAGTTGAAGTGACTGCTCATAAAATTTTTGTTCCACATAATCATGGTGACCAAAATGTTGATATCAGCCATGATGGCAAAGATGATGATGGTAGTGATGATGGAAACAGAAGTGGTGATGATGAAATCGAAAGTGGTGATGGAAGAAACACAAATTTTGATGATGATAAACGTGGTACCATTGGCGGTGCTAGAAGCAGAAGCAATGATGCTGGCAGTGGTAGTAAGACAAGTGGAAGCCATAGCAGCAGTGGCAATGGTAATGGAAATAGCGGTGATACTGTTAGTGGTGATGATTAAGAACACATTTTCATGCAAAGTATTCAATTGATGATTCGAATTTTTACCTAGAATCCCTCAAAAGAAGGGTAGGGCAAGGTAACTTCAGTAAATGGAGTATGGAACAAATACTTGCAATTAAACCTGCAGAAGCCATGAATGAACCAGAGTGCATGGAGAGTGCAGACCGAGAAAGGCTATGGCCAAAACTGGTTCAAGGTTTCAAAGATCTTTCACGTCGTTTAAAAATTGAAAGATGAGGCATGAAGAAGGTGAAACCCGCAATCTGGGAAAGATAAAGGCCTGGAGATGGAAAGCATAAGAACAGATTTAATTATTTAATAGTATGTTAATTTAATTAATATCTGCTATGGACAGAGTTTCGAAGAGACAAGTTTAAAAACGGAGTTATAGATAATGAAGTTAAAAGGGTATGAGCCAGTGTTTTGAAAAGACTTGACTGTCCAAAGGAGAAGAGGCTTTCCAAGATTCGAAAAGGTGTGTTGAAGAATATATAGCAGACTTAGAGTGCAGAGGATTAAGTGTAAGCAGAAGAGTGTGTCTTGGTTGGAAAAGAAAGAAGCTGTGTTAAATAGAAGAAGATGAGTGTCCTTATTGGTCTGTATGTATGAAGATATGAGTTTATAAGAAAACCAAAATTAAGATCAAAGACATAGCTGTAAATTAGCATGAATATAAGAAGTAGAGTTGCAGTCTAGAAGAGAGACCAGACTGTATGTTGCAGAATAGAGCTTGTGTGGCTGAGGAAGTTATGATGAATACTGGAAGATGATTAAGAAGACAACAAGTAGCTCTGAAGACCAAAGATCAGTGAATGCACATTCATCTTGATAATAGTGCAGCATGAAGGACAGAGTATGAAGGTGAAATTCCTTGCAGAGCAAAAGACCAAGTAAAGAGAGTAAGAAGATAAAATTCGAAGAAATCGGAGAAGAGGACATCCCATCAGTTACAGCTGATAAATGCTAGGGTGGTAGGGTGGTGCTAGGGCAGGCTACTTGCCTGCTAGGGGGATTTAGCCTCCTTCCAATAGTGGCTGGAAAACATGGTATAAATATATCCTTGTCTGTGGGTGCAGGCAGAAACCAGGGTGTGGGTGCATCCTTCAGTGGTGGCTGAGAAACTTGGGGATTGGTGTCTCCAACAAGTTGTGGCTTGCAAAACTTATTGTAAACATAATTTTGCAGTATAGAAAGTGTTGGTGGTTTACCCAATTGGGGTTCCACAATAAATTCTGTGTTTTTTGTGTATCTTGGTGATTCCATGTTTTGATTAAAGTTTAAATAAGTGGCTAAAAGGTAAAACGTTAACAATACTGATTCACCCCCCCCTCTCAGTATTGACCAATATTCCATCAATTGGTATCAGAGCAAGGTCGCTTTAGGAACAGTCTAACAAACTGAAAGGAAGATCCAATTAAGCACACATGGATGAACAAGAGATCTACACTATGAATGGAACTCCAATACTTGGAAAAGAAGAATACATATTTTGGAGTACAAGAATGGAACGACATCTGAAGGCATTGGGAATTGATGCATGGAATTCAGTGATCACTGATTACTACCCACCAAACAGAGTAAGGACTCCAGCTCAAAAGAAATCCAAGAAAAATAACTCAATGGCGATAAATACAATCCTTGATGGATTACCTGATGATGTCAAAGAGAAGATAGGTGAATATAACTCTGCAAAGGAACTTTGGGACAAGATAAAAGACCTCTACTCAGATGAGAAGTCAAAAGAAGCATATCAGTCAGAACAAAGTTCAGTCTACAACCATTCTAGAAATGAAGAAGACTCAAACATTGAAGCATAAGTCAATCTTGAAGCTAAGCTCGAGTGTACTTTAGATGAACTGAGAAAATATAAACAAAGGTATAAACAACTAAAGGATCTCATGTTGGAGCAAAGGAGGAAACAAGGTTCAAAGAAGAAAGAACTTGAGCAAATCATAGTTGACTTTAGAATCCAAGTTCAACTAGATCAAGAGAGATTGGAATCCTTGGAACAATCTCTTAATAAGGAGCAACAAAAGGTTGATGAGCTCAAACAACAGCTGCTAAAAAGTGAGGAAGAAAATCAGACCTTGAAAAGACAAATAATATCCTCAAAAGAAGAGCTACACAGTTCAAGACAACAAGCAGCCATAAGCATGGAAGAAGCCAAAAATTTAAAACAAGAAATTGTTGAACTCAAGGATCAACTGAAGATTGTTGAGAAGTTCAAGAAAGGAACTGAAGCCCTTGATAAAGTTCTCAGTCTGCAAAGATTTTCCTCTAACAAATCTGGCCTTGGATATAACCAGATACACATGTTTAAAAAATCAAATCCTATTATTCAAATTGATGTAGAAGATGACAAGTGTAGTGATGATATCTTCAAAGAAATAACCATGCAGTAGAAGGATGACAAGAATGCAAACCCTCATGCTCAAGAATCTGCTCACCCTTCCAAAAGGAGTAACCTCAAAAGAAAGATCAATCACAAGCAGAAAGATCCTAACAACAAGACTAGGTTCAAAAGATATTTACAAATGTTCAGGGGTTATTGTTATTCGTGTAATAACTATGGACATAAAGCATCAGGTTGTCAAGCATATGGAAGACTTAACAAAATTGGGAGAAATCATAAGTCCTCTGGCCTCTTGCCAAATTATCCAGTTGAATGCTATAATTGTCATAATTATGGACATATTGCCAGAAGATGCACAGCAAGACATCCTAGACCAAGATACACAAAGGTATGGAGAAGAAATACTGAAGTACAAAACAAGGATGATGATGAAGATCCTACTCTTGCAAGTGATAGAGTGTCAAAAGAAGAGAAACATGTAGAAAAAGGAAAATGTGAAGACAATGAGAAACTTACAGATCAAGGTCAAGGAAACAAAGAGAGTAAGAAAGTTACATATGGAAGGGAGAGATCGCTGGAAGAAAGCCAAGGCAAAAGAAAACTCCTATAGTAAAACAAACAAACAAAACTATGATATGTCTTTATGAGAAGCAGAGATTGCAGGACAGAGTCCTCCCTTGAGGCAACTAAAATTGATTTGGAATTTTTAAATGAACAAGAGCATTTGGTGGTTCGTGCATGTGCTCATGAACAGGTAACAAATTGAAGTGCTATGACGAATTGAGCTCAACAATTGAAACTTTTCTTTTGGAGTCTGAACCCTCTATTATTAATGTTGAAAAAATATCCTCTCTGGAGCTTTCAACAGCAACATCTAAATCAATAATTCAGAAACATTCATCTATGGACAATACAGAAAATGAAATCTTCACTTTTGATTCCTCTGTTAAAGTTATTGAAAAAGTTCACGATTCATCTTTGGAAGCTTCGGTACCAAACACATCTTTAGAAGGGAAATATTTGACTGCGGTAGAGAGCAGATATGTAGGGCCTCTAGTAAGGAGCTTCTCACCATGTTCTATGAATGAAGATAATTTATCCCTGTATCACAATAAAGGAACTTCTCCAAAACTGGTTGAGGCTGTCACTGATCCTATATCTGCAAAATTGGCCGATGTTCGTCATGTTTCACAAGCCATCAAATCTCTTAGATGGAAGCGCCAAACTTCAAGATACCGAACTGAAGATAACAGAAGATGGCAATAAAACAATGGACCGAAAGATTTGGCAGCTTGTTCTGTTGTTAAGAGAGTCTTATCTAACACTTGGGCAGGATTGTAAAGATGATGGGCAATTGCATAGATCCCTAAAGGTTGTGGATTTTGCATGCTCGGTATATGGGTCTATGCCTCCATGTTTAGAGGAAGTTAAAGTATGTCTCAGCTGTGGAGAAAAGAAACTCAAAATTGTGCAGTTCATCTGATGCCCAAGTCAAGGAAAGAAATCAAATAAATGATTCCTTAAGAATGGTGGTCCATAGGTGTTTGAAATTCACAATGAAAATGATACTGCACATGGTCAGTTTGGTGTGAAAGGTGTATTCTGGGGTCAGGTATGGACCCTTGTTGGGTATCTAATGAATTGGGTCGGAAACCTTCCAATAAAGATTTAAAATGTGTTGAATCTGCTTTTGCAACAACAATTAAAGCATTCAGAGAAGTTAAGGACTTCGCCAAAATTGTTGTGATCAATTGCAATTTGGGACATAGCAGAAGATCACTTGCAGAGTCTTTGATATCTAAGATAGATTTCTTTAGAACGTGTGGTATACTCCAGAATGCTTATGGGCATATGCTAGACAATGTGAAATTCCAGTATGGAGAAGCTTTGAAATACTATGTGCAGCCCGTTTTGAACTCAATGCCATTGAGTCGGAAATTGATTCTATGATAAAAGGCTTACGTAATGAAGTTATTATTCAATATGCCCATACATATTTGAGACTTGGAATGTTTTTAGCAAGAGAAGACGTGGCGGAAAATATATTGGGACATGTTAATTGGGAAGAAATGCCAACACAGTCCGATGCTACAAATGATGAGAGGAAGAAGAAGTCTCATAAAAAGGGGGACTGTTGTTTTAAGGCTTTGAACCTTGAAGGGAAAGGACTCATTTTTGAAAAAGGACAAAATGCTAATTTTCAGCAATCAAGACGTTATGCATCTCTAGCAGAGCGATCTTGGCAGAAGGTTATGGAATTTCACTGTGTAGAAACACATCCTGATATGTTCTATAGATGGCATTTAGCCTTGTTGGTGCTATCACATCAAATTGTAATGAAGAGTGATTGTTGCTGAATATGTTTGTCCCACCATTGGTAAACATGAATGACTGGCACCCTTGAAAAATAATATAATAAATTTGTATAGTGGATCATCATAAGTATTGGGATATAATCTTCTGATAAAAAATAAAAAATAAAAGTTTCAGGCAGTTTTGAAAAGTTCAAGTATTAAAGATACATTCTGAGCAGCCTGAATAATCTTGATGGTAGAGGGAGCTGTCACTAAGAAGAGGTGAAGCAACTGAGCAAAGAAAGCAACAAGAGAATTTCTTCTCAGCTTCAAGTTTGGATGCTACTGAAATCTGAAAAAACTGAGTGTTTTGAGCTTTTCTCAAACAGTAAACAACTCAATGCTGAGTTAAGATGATAAAAGACACTTCAAAGTGTTTTAGTGAAAATACATAGTCAGGGGGAGTCAGAAATCAAAGTCAGGAGGAGTTAATATCAAAAATTGGAATTGATACTTAATATATATATCTTTGGTAAGAAGACAATAATGTTTGATGTTGTCATCAAAACAAGTAGATGACTCAGACATTGAAGAAGTACAAAGTCAGGGGGAGTCACTCAGCCCTTTTCCATTGTTGTCAAAGGAGGAGAAGATTTAGGTGTTGCCATCAATGCCAAAGGGGGAGATTGTTGGCAATATGGAAGATGGCTTTGTTGGCATTGATGTCAATATATGAGATGATGGAGATTTGGTGAACTAATGATTGTGGATAGACACATCCTAGTGATGTTCATTGATGGCAAAATAAGATGAGAGGCATGTCCTTGTTGATAGAACCATGGATGAGGCTGAAAGCTCTGTCAGAGCAAGTGGTGAAACTAGGAGACATTGTCTAAAAGAGGGGTGCTTGCAATAATAAATGCAAAGACAAAAATTGATAGGTTTTCTCAAAGACTTTGCTATGAGGCTCAAGACATGCCACTTCTTCAAGAAGCTTTGAGTTTCTACAGGCTAGTGTTGGCATTGCTAATTAACATTGTTGGTGGATTTAGAATGCCTATGCCTACTGAAATGTTCAGTGGAATTTGCCTCCATGCCAAAACACTTTGTGGATGATGCAATGGAGATTTTTACCTTTCGGGTTCCAAGAGCTTTAGATGGTGTTGTGTTGGATGATTTCATGAATCTTATCATCATGTTTATGGCAAGTCCAGTCTATGTCAAGAACTCTTATTTAAGGGCCAAGATGGTGGAGGTTTCAAATGCCTGGATGCAATTACTAGCAATGGCTTCTCTTTTTGAAGGACATCGCTTTGCCCAAAGGTATCTTGTATTCAACCTGATGAAGCTTTATGAGGTCATGGCAGTGATGAATTTGAACTTTATGACATTGATCAATTGAGTAATATGGTCGCGAAAGTGTTAGACACACCCACTCCAGATCTTCTGAAAGAAGCTGAAAATTACTTAGAAACACAAAAACGTTATCTCAATCTAGGTCTACAGGCAATTGCTTATAAGGCAGCGGCACTTGGAGCTGGAGTGACTGCTCAGAAACTTTCTGTTCAACACGATCATGGTGACCAAAATGATGATATCAGCCATGATGGCGAAGATGATGATGGTAGTGATGATGGAAACAGAAGTGGTGATGATGAAATCGAAAGTGGTGATGATGAAATAGAAAGTGGTGATGGAAGAAACACAAATTTTGATGATGATAAACGTGGTACCATTGGCGGTGGTAGAAGCAAAAGCACTGATGCTGGCAGTGGTAGTAAGACAAGTGGAAGCCATAGCAGCAGTGGCAATGGTAATGGAAATAGTGGTGATACTGTTAGTGGTGATTATTAAGAACACAGTTTCATGTAAAGTATTCAATTGATGATTCGGATTTTTACCTGGAATCCCTCGAAAGAAGGGCAGGGCAAGGTAACTTCAGTAAATGGAGTATGGAACAAATACTTGCAATTAAACCTGCAGAAGCCATGAATGAACCGGAGTGCATGGAAAGTGCAGACCAAGAAAGGCTGTGGCCAGAACTGGTTCAAGGTTTCAAAGATCTTTCACGTCGTTTAAAAATTGAAAGATGAGGCATGAAGAAGGTGAAACCCGTGATCTAGGAAAGATAAAGGCCTGGAGATGGAAAGCATAAGAACAGATTTAATTATTTAACAGTATGTTAATTTAATTAATATCTGTTATGAACAGAGTTTCGAATAGACAAGTTTAAAAACAGAGTTATAGATAATGAAGTTAAAAGGGTATGAGCCAGTGTTTTGAAAAGACGTGACTGTCCAAAGGAGAAGAGGCTTTCCAAGATTCGAAAAGGTGTGTTGAAGAATATATAGCAGACTTAGAGTGCAGAGGATTAAGTGTAAGCAGAAGAGTGTGTCTCGGTTGGAAAAGAAAGAAGCTGTGTTAAATAGAAGAAGATGAGTGTCCTTATTGGTCTGTATGTATGAAGATCTGAGTTTATAAGAAAACCAGAATGAAGATCAAAGACATAGCTGTAAATTAGCACGAATATATGAAGCATAGTTGCAGTCTAGAAGAGAGACCAGACGGTATATTGCAGAACAGAGCTTGTGTGGCTGAGGAAGTTATGATGAATACTAGCAGATGATTAAGAAGACAAGAAGCAGCTCTGAAGACCAGAGATCAGTGAGTGCACATTCAGCTTGATAATAGTGCAACATGAAGGATAGAGTATGAAGGTGAAACTCCTTGCAGAGCAAAAGACCAAATAAAGAGAGTAAGAAGATAAAATTCGAAGAAATCGGGGAATAGAACATCCCATCAATTACAGCTGATAAATTCTAGGGTGGTAGGGTGGTGCTAGGGAAGGCTACTTGCCTGCTAGGGGGCTTTAGCCTCCTTCCAGTAGTGGCTGGAAAATAAGGTATAAATATATCCTTGTCTGTGGGTGCAGGCAGAAACCAGGGTGTGGGTGCATCCTTCAATGGTGGCTGAGAAACTTGGGGATTGGTGTCTCCAGCAAGTTGTGGCTTGCAAAACTTATTGTAAACATAATTTTGCAGTATAGAAAGTGTTGGTGGTTTACCCAATTGGGGTTCCACAATAAATTCTGTGTTTTTTGTGTATCTTGGTGATTGCATGTTTGATTAAAGTTTAAATAAGTGGTTAAAAGATAAAAAGTTAACAATACTGATTCACCCCCCCCCCTCTCAGTATTGACCAATATTCCATCAAAGACAGCCTACCGAATGATTCACAATCGCATAGGAAGGGGGTCGTAGAAGACGAGAAAAAACACACACGGGATACGACGACGGTGTCGGCTCCCGATAGCATCCTCGCATGAGTTGAAATCTCATTCAGCTTTACTTGGGTGGGCGTGAAGTCATATGGTTGATATCATAACGCTTTGGTCACATGCGAGGTTGAGGGGTGCGCTGTAAGAACAAACTTACTTCTCAGTGCCATTAGTCTCACATAGAGTGTAGTCGGATGATTTATAGTAGCGGTTCCTAAAATCACTACACGGAATCCCAGCACAACAGTGAAATGAGAAATTATTGTCGGAAGGATCCGACGATGTGGTACCTAGACAATTAAAGAAAGATAGTGTTGTCAGAAGGACTCGACGATATGGTACCTAGACAATTAAAGAAAGAAAGAGTTGTCAGAAGGACCCGACGATGTGGTACCTAGACGAATAAAGGAAATGGAGAAATGGACACCTATGTATTTGGCATATAGTATTGAATTAGAGTATTTTTGCATGAAAGGACTAATTATAATTATGTATCTGACATGTAGTATTGCATTAGATTATTTGTGCATAAAATATAATTACATATTTGACAAATAGTTCTGCATTATATTATTTGTGCATGAAATGATTATTTGTAATTAAATAAATGAGAATAACTAAATATGGCGCAAAACATGGACTAGGAGCCCTTAACTAGTCAACTCCACCTACACCCACTAAAATAGGGATTGGAATCCTAGCATCAGGGGACATTTAGGAGAAAAATGTAGGAAGTATGTGCACTCTCATAAGAGAGTGAAACATGGTTGGGTGATTATTTGTATTAAATAATTTTGCATAAAAGATTATTTTTGTATGAGGTGACATGTGTCACAAAGGATTTTGCTATTTAAGCAAGAGGAAAGGAAGGAAAAAGGGGGATGGATCCCTAATGCTGGATGACCACCGGAATGGAAAATAAATTATGATTATGCTTTCTATTGTTATTTTGGCTAAGGATTCTGGTGAGGGGATTCTCATGTTTGAATCCTTGCGAGTGTGTATCCTCTATGACCTCGAGGCTCAGGGGTGGCTATGCGACTGATTGCATAAGCCTACGATTGGGTGGTGAAGCTAATGATTGCTTCGCCTATGGTTAAATGAGATTTTACTTGTGGAATCCAACAAAAAGGGTGGACGAAAAAGGATAAGCGAGATCAGTTGACGACAATGACTCCTCCTTCGATAGCGGAATCAACCTACGGTTGACAGGTTTATGGTTTCATTTTGTAGTGGCTAAGTTCAATCTTTAATTTTTTTTTTTAGTTTTCTATCAATGAGATTCGAATCTGTTTTATATTAATTTGCTAAGTTTCAGATTCAGTTTGTGAAGGGCCCCAAAATGGGGGTCCCTACAACTGACCACAAGTTAAGTGGCGTGCTAGTTATATACTCAGAATATATACCGCAAGTTAAGTGGTTGTGCTAGTTATATACTCAAAATATATACACATATACCAATATAATAGATTTATAAACATAGAGAGACAACCAATCTAATAAATTTGTATGCTATACACCCCAGAAGAAGGGATATTCTCCATTGACATCAGTTGATGACCAAGAGATGGTGTAGCTTGGTAATGTTATGCTTTTCTTGCATACTAAAATCGTCTCATTTCATGTCTAGTTTACTTCGTCCACAACGAGCAAAAATTTTTCCACACTATTCCAAACCTGCAATACAATAAAACCCATTAGAAAATTATGAAATATAAACAACCGAAAAAAAGAAATTCACAAATGAAAATGGAAATCATAGTGGAAACAGCCGAAGGAAATGGAACGCCTACGGAAATTAAGGAAAAGGCATAATCGCCGATGGAAATGGCAGATGATATTATGGAAATAGATGGTGCCACTTAAGTATGGAAAGGCGGGCAGAATGCAAACAACTGATGGGGACGGAAGACAAGGATGCACGCGGCCCATAAAACAGTCGAAGTGGAAGATTAATGAGGGTAATTGAAATGAAATTAGTATATTATTTATTATTTCGTCCTCATTAAATAAAAATGTTCAATTTAGTGAAAGCAAGTTATCAAATTTAATTTAGTCTCAACAGCTAGCTCAGTTGGTTGGGTCCCAATTTTGTTTGGCCAGAGATCAAGGGTTCAATTCATGGGTCTGTTTGGGGTCAATATCATCCGTTACAAATTCCAATGGGTATAGGTGCTAACAGGGTGAAGCCCCATAGATTACTATGGTATAGGTGTTGACAAGGTGAGGCCCCATTCTGGTGGGACCCACAGATTCCTCAGGATATAACTTGATTTCTAATTTTCTTTATATTATTCCACAATTTTATTTCTTACATGTTAATGATTCCTCCAGAGTTGGAATATAAACACCCATATCGACATAATTACTTCTTAAAAAAAATGCATCTAATGTTGAAACTGTAGTTTTTGATGGATGATATTTTTTCTAACCTCAAAAATCTCGAGACAGGTACCATTGGCTGTGAAGTACTTGACTTATTTGGTGCTAGGGGAAAAGCATATTCTCTCTAGCAAAATCTTATAAATTCAAGTATTGTCAAAGAAAATGGTAGAATAATTAACAACTTTATGTGTTGTCAAGAGAATGGCAGACTTTAACTCCTGTCAAATAGAAGGTATGGAAATCCATTCAAACATTTCGTGAGATAAATCTTGTGAAATAGAAGGTATGGACATCTATTCAAAGATTTGGTGAGATAACTCTTGTGAAAAAGATTTGGCAAGTTGATTAATTGCATGATTTATGGAAATTTCATAGTATGTAGAGATGTTTTGCACCTATGCTTTGATCATGTGCAGGAGGTGGTTCTCAAATCATCTTTGTTCTTACAATTTTCAAGAGTTTCACCATTCTGTAGCAAAATATTGAAGTTCTATGTGTATCGGCGCTATAGAATGAACTTTCATTCTTCAACGAAAATTCAATCTGGCTTATATACAGGTGTTGCAGAATGAGTCCTTATTCTTCAGTACACTACAGAATGAGTCCTTATTCTTCAGTACGCTACAGAATGAGCTGCAATTCTGTAGCAAAAGGTTATTCTGGTAATAATTCAGCGCTGAAGAATCACATTGAATTCTACAACAAAAGTGCAGTTATGTCTATATCAAGTTGCTGCAGAATCATGTTAATTTTGCAAGAAACATGTTATACGAAAATTTCCCATCGTCTTATGTTTCAAATGTCCTTCAAGTGGAATATTAAACATGGTTTGGTGTTCATTGCAATCAGGTCCTTCCATGAGCATCTTATAAGTAAAAGACGCATTGATTGTTCCCGCCATTTTTTGAGTAGTAGGTTTCAGGCTCCATTTCCGACCGAATTGTGAGGAATCTATCAAAATGGTTAAAAACCCACTTTGGGAAT
This sequence comes from Larix kaempferi, assembly GCA_027924585.1. NCBI lineage: Eukaryota > Viridiplantae > Streptophyta > Pinopsida > Pinales > Pinaceae > Larix > Larix kaempferi. The sequence continues at coordinate 1,202,631 of BSBM01000636.1, read as the reverse complement.
GGGTCGATATAGCCTAATTATTGGAAGTTTCTGGAATTTCTCAATGGTTTGGGTGGAATCCTTGTCTGATAAAAATGAAATTTTCTAGAATATTGTTGTGACCAGTTTGCAAATGCTAAATCAACTGCCACTTCATTCATTCGACTTGGAGTTCAGATCATAATTTTGTGGATCTAGATTATTAAGATAAGATCCATTTGACTAGGATCTAAGTATAATTTTGTTGCTTGAATTAATAATTGTAATATTTATTTAAAGGGAGATTATGAATGGAAATGAGGTTCTTCCTCCAAGCAAGAAGTAGATGTTTGAAGAGGGAGATTATCATGGACTAATATAGATGTATATTTTGCTCCATTTCTAATAAAAACGGTGATATTTCATGCTTTGTGATCATATACTTATTTTAAAGACTGTGATTTTCATATTTTTTGATTTCCTTCTCTTGTTTGAAAACAAAAAACCTTTTGCAATGCAAATAGTAATCTTTTGGTTCAGATCAAAGAACAATTATGGCTTTTTGTTAACTGTCAGAATTTAAAATTTGTTTTTAACCATATACCTCTCAGATATATGAATTATATATTGAACTTGTGTTTGATCTGTGAATATATAGCTGCCATTCCTATATGTCCATACATCTTTATTCTTGTCGGTATCTATAAATCTGATATTTTCTCTAAGTTTTATGCCCATGAGTTTATTGAAATTTCACCTTGAGTATTAGATATTTGAAAACCCTTAAACATAACTTGATACCCCTGCAATCTCCCTAATTGACCTATTAAGATCAAAATAACTTTTCCTCAACTCTTCAAAATCTTTAAGATGTGCTAAACTTTCCCTTCAAATAGTTAAAGGACAACGTTTAGTGCTAACATCTTTTGGCATCATTTATAAGGATCGAATTGAAGATTTTCCTTGGGAAAACGAAAATGATCAGCTTTAGCTTATGATGGTGAACAAGATTTAGACACATTTGTGAATGTAATCTTTCACCTAGCAGCTCCATGGTCGAAGAATCCACTAGCGACTCCACTGATCCAGAATGACAAAGGAAATGGATGCTATCTTAGCTCAGAGGTTTGCACCTTTTGATTTTTTTATTGTTCATGGATTTCCAAATGTTGTACCTACCATGTATGAGTGGGGACACTATCTTCCTCGATTTAGAAAAAATGAAGATGACAATCTTACAGAACATTTGTTTGGTTTCCATGAACTTATGCATCAATTGGGTATTGTGCATGAAGATTCCCTCATGAAGATGTTCATGTACTCACTGGTGGGAGATGCCTGTGAATGGACAAATCCTTATCTCCTTCTAGCATTTCTTCTTTGGAAGAATTTCATACAGCATTCCATAAGTATTGTAAGAGGTATTTTCCTAAGGAACTTCTTTTTGAATGATACTGTGAGGAATTTAATTCATATATTCATCATACAGTTACTTTTTCTTCTAACAATGAGGAGGAAAATAGATTTATTAATGAATAAATTCCCCAAGTTAGTGATGTTGATATATGTGATAGTGATTCAGATACCTCCAATAGCTTGAGCGTTGAAGATGATTCAAGTTTTTCACATGATGAAAATTCTGCTGATCTAAATCTTTTTGAAAGTCAATTGTTTATTAGAAAACACATACCATCATCTTTTGAAGAAGTAGACATGGAATATGCTTACATTGCTACGTGAGATTCTTTAAAATAATTTTTATCTCAAGATGAGTATTATCAGGGAAAAGACGAATTAGTTGTTCCAAATCATAATGAAATGCATGCTACTAAAGAATTATTTCAAGGAAATCAAGAGTCTATTTTTTATGATTGTCATTCTTTGAAAGATATAAAAGTTTTTGATCGGCCTATCTATGATGAATATAATGATCTTGATATCAAAGATGATGAAAAATTATATAGAAAACTAGAATTATTTTCTTTTACCGAAGATTCTTATCAGCAGTCTCAAGAAAACAAACAACTCGTTGTTAGTGGAATTCATCACAGATATGATGAGTATGAAAATTATTTAAAGGAGCAGATTTCTATTCCATATTGCACAGAAATTTGCAGCAGTCAACCTATTTATGACAGATATGCATCTGATTCAATAGAAGGAAGAAAGGGAGATGATGATGAGGTATCAGAGCAGTTCACAGCATTTTCTTCCCTGTCAACTGTTGAACAACAGATTCAAGAAATCAGCGAATTCACATTTGGAATTCTTGAAATAGAATTTGAAGAGAAATTGCAACAAAATGAAGGTTTTATTAAGCATGATGTGTCTCCTCTTAGTATTGATGAAAATGTGTTGTGGCCTCCTGATTCTTATAATAATCTTATTGTTTTGGATGCTACTAAATTTTCCAACCAAGAAATTAATGAACAGTTTCAAGAATTTATTGTAATTGTAATCAATCATATGGTGTTCATGTGTTTCAAGTGGATTATGGTTTCATAAACAGAGCATGAATCACAGAGGAGCATCTTGGTCTTGTAAATCAGCGAGATAAGTTTTGTCATTATTTTCAAGATCCAATAGTTGTTTACATGGAGTCAATTTTTTCAGAAGTTTCCATTGTTGTAGCATTCAGAATGCAAACAAATTGCAGCAGTCAGTACAAGCTGTTCATTAAATTTTTGCTGCAAAAATTTCAGTTTCTTTGTACTCTTTCATTTAGTTGCAAACATGAAGATTATGTTGTTAGTCCAATGATTGCTTGGCTGCTATGGAAATTTTGTTTTACCCGATCAAGTGGTTTCAGTCAATTAGAATATGAACAATGTACATAAATAATCTCATCTTCCGAGCATTCGATTTTCAGCTTGTTTTGGTGTGCTATAGATAAGTGCAGCCAATAATGACTCCATAGCCTAATCGAATTAGAGCAATGGTGAAAGTTTTTTTTTTTCCAGTTGGAATTGTAAACATTTTCAATTTGTGACATGGATATTTTTAGTTTGCATAATGGTTTCAGTTTTCACTTTGTATTTAGAGTATGTTTCTTTGTAGTGGATGCATTATTTTAAGAGAAAGGTAATAAATTGCATATTTCAAGATGAAGACATAGGTCTACAAGTTCTTAGCACCTCACAGGGAAGTGTTATCCCCAGATGGAGCTAGTGTTAGCACTCAAATCTACTATCTAGAACTTCCACATTTACCTGAGCTAAAAGACTTTTTAGGGTTTTCTTCTCAAAACCTTGTTCTTGTTGACCCTTTTTCCAGGCTAACTCTTGACCTTTGATTATATGATTTGCTTGTTATTTGCTAATGTTTGCTTGAGTTTGATTGTTTTGACAAGTTGATTGATTGCATGATTTATGGAAATTTCACAATCTGTAGAGATGTTTTTCTATGCCTTGATCATGTGCAGGAGGTGGTTCTCAAAATCATCTTTGTTCTTACAATGTTCAAGAGTTTCACCATTATGTAGCGAAATATTGAACTTCTATGTGTACTGGCGATACAGAATGAATTATCATTTTTCAATGAAAATTCAATCTATCTTATATATAGGTGCTACAGAATGAGTCCTTATTCTTCAGTACTCTATAGAATGAGTTGCAATTATGTAGCGAAAGTTTATTTTTGATAATAATTTAGCGTTGAAGAATCACACTGAATTCTACAACAAAAGTGTGGTTCTGTCAATATCAAGTTGCTACAGAATCATGTTAATTTTGCAAGACACGTGTTATAATAAAATTTTCCACCACCTTATGTTTAAAAGATACTTCAAGTGGAATATTAAAGATGGTTTGGATTTCATTGCACTGATCGGGTCCTTCCATGAGCAGCTTATAAGTAAAAGACACGTTGACTGTTCCCGTCATTTTCTTAGTAGCAGGTTTCCGGATCCATTTTCAGTCGAATAGTGAGGAATCTGTCAAAACGGTTAAAACCCCACTTCTGGAATGGGTCAATTTAGTCTAATTGAGGGTGGTTTCTAGAATTTCTCAATAGTTTGGGTGGAATCCTTTTATGATCAAAATGAAAGTTTCCAGAATATTGTTGAGTCCAGTTTGCAAATTCCCAATCAACTACCATTTCATTCATGCGACTTGGAGTTCAAAACCTAATTTTGTGGATCTAGATTATTAAGATCAGTTCCATTTGATTTGGATCTAAGTTTAATTTTGTTGCTTGAATTAATTATTGTAATTTTATTTAAAGGGATATTATGAATGGAAACGGGGTTCTTCCTCCAAGCAGGAAGCATATGTTCGAAGAGGGAGATTATTATTCTAATACAAATGGTGATATTTCATGCTTTGTGATCATATACTTATTTTACAAACTATGATTTTCATATTTTTTGCTTTCCTTCTCTTGTTTGAAAACATAAAAGCTTTTGCAATGCAAATAGTAATATTTTGGTTCAAATCAAAGAATAGTTATGGTTGTATGTTAATTTCCTGAATTTAAAAGTTGTTTTTAAGCATATACCTCTCAAATATATGAATGATATATTGAACTTGAGTTTTTATCTATGAATATATAGTTGCCATTCCTATATGTTCATACATATTTATTCTTGTCGCTATCTAAAAATTCGATCTGTTCTCTGAGTTTTATGCCTATGAGTTTATTGAAATTTCACCTTGAGTATTAGATATTTGAAAACCCTTAAACATAAATTGATACCCCTGCAACCTCCCTAATTGACCTCTTAAGATCAAAACAATGTTTCCTCAATTATTCCAAATCTTTAATATGTGCTAATCTTTCCCTTCAAACAGTCAAAGGACAACTTTTAGCGCTAACACATACCTTCAACCGTACCTTTACCTTGTAATGCTCAAAGGCCCTTCTCTCTAATATGTACCAATCTTTGATTCCTTATCATTGTCTTTCCTCTAGAGGAAGTAGGGGTTCTATCTTATTTATCTCCACACTCACAAACAACATAACTATTAAACTAATCGGTGATTGTTCTTCCCAACAATTTGTACAAAGTTCCTTTCCGAACTCCCCTTATGAAGACCATTGATCCTCAAACCATTTTGCATGTTTATTTTCCAAATATAGTTTGTACACCTGAACTATCCATCTTGCTTGTCAAATTTTATTTTCTATCTAGCTCTAGAATGTGCAAAAACCCATGGATAGTTCTAATCCTTCCATCCTTAAGCAACAATGTAGCTCTTCTACATCCTATGATTTTGGTTGTTGAGTCATCTCCTAAGAAAACATCACTTCCATTATGCTTCTTATATTCACATAACCACTCCTATAAGGAGTCACATGAAAATATGCACTTGAGTCAATCAGTCATGTATCACAATTTGAATGGGTACCTACAGAGGCCAGATACACATCTCGTCCTTCTTTTGAGGAGGTATTTTCCTCTGTTGAAGGGGTATCATTAAATATGTTTATTTTATCAACATTTTCAGATCTACAATCCTTCTTATAGTTCCTACCATTACCAAATCTCCAACATTTTCTCAAATATTTTCCTAGAGATTTAGATCTACCCTTTGATTTAGATCGCGCACCCCCCCAAAGCCTTGTTTTTACTTCTATCTTGGGGAGGACCTCTCACAAATAAGGAATCCATGCTATGACTATCCATGGCCACTACATATTTCTGTGATCAAATTATCTCAGGAATCTTACAAAGAACATAGTAATATAACGCATTTATCTTCTTCCTCCATCTTATTTCCAATAGGGGTGATCTTACTTATAAGCGTATTGTATCCATTTGGATGATCTATCACTATCTCGTTATCATCAATCCTAAGGTTATATAGCTTATTTCAAAGAAACAACTTGTTTACTACGTACTTTGATTGATACAAACTCTTTAGTTTATTCCATATTTTCAATGCACTATTTTCTCAAGATACATTCAACTACATTGAATCTGATAGGAAAAGTTGAATTGTACTCCTTTCCCTTATTTCCACCTTATTCTATTCTTCTTTTGTTGATCTTATAGTAGGTTGTGTACCTAGATCCATAGCAATACACTATTCTCAATTTACAAGAATATTTTCCATTTGAGCTTCCATAGCTCAAAGTTCTGATCATTAAATTTATCAATCTCGATTCTAGAACTGCTTTCCATTCTCTTTCAACTCATGAATAACCACTGCAAAGCTCCCATTGGACCCACGTTTATCACAAACCCAATATCTGTAGGACCTCGGTCCTGGATTTTCTGAGTTTATCAATAACTACTCATTTAAACTTGGTGTACAAATTGTGTCAAATTTCAGTTTCTATTTTGTGGTTTATGTTTAAGTTTCATGTCTGTAAAAACGTAAAAACGTAAAGTTTACATTTAAATTCTAACATTTACTTCTCATGTGCAGGTGCAACAACATATAGCATATAACTGGAAATAATAATTTGATAGAGTAGAATGATAAATATACCTGCTAGAAAAATACCTGTAGATAGCTGGTAGATCCCCCTTTTTGTTGCTGCGTCTTTTGTTGCCCTGCTTGTTGTTTCCCTACTTGCTGCCCTGCAACCAATATCTTCACAAACCCTCGAAACTCAACCTGCCCAAACAAGTATGCCACCCTGCCAACTGGCGAGGTCTCGCCGACCACCCAGCTCCAAAGGTACCCCTTTGGACCCCCGAGCCCAAACCGAGTACAAGCCAACCGGTATTTCCCTTCTGCAAACTCTCCAACAAGAACCCCCATTCTTTTCCTGCTCTCTCCTGCTGTCTCTGCTCTCCCTCCTCTCCCAAAATCTCCAAAGTGAAGAAGACCCCTTCTCCTCCTTCTCCTCTCGACCTTATTCCCCTCCTTTCTCCTTCCACCGACTCCTCCTATCATAACTACCCCTATCCTCATCATTAATTTTATCCAACTCCCCATTCCTCCTCGAGCCCCAACATTTGACTCATAAAACAAGATTGTATTATTTTATTATTAAATTTAAGTTTGGGTTGGTTCATCTTCCAACACTCAACCGACAATCTCTCGACAATATTATAGCATTCTTCCCTTTTCAAAAATTTTAATTAATAATTAGTAAAATATTATTTAAAATTTTACATCAACCATAAATGTTTCACACTCACACGTTTTACCCCATTAATTGCTAGTCATCTCTCGATGACCTTATAATTAAATGTTTCATAATTTAATTTATAATTTCTATTAAACATCTCCCAATGTACATTTCGACACCTGTTCATCAATTGCATAATATATCTATTTATAATTTACCCTATTTTCTAATTAACTTAGACATGACAATAATTAAATTAATAGTAATAAATTAATTCTTATCCATATGTTTTAATTAATTAACTACCTTGTAATTAATATTAACCTATCAAATTAATATTACTTTTATTAACATTACAATAGTGATTTAACATGTTAACCCTTAGTCTTGACTAATTAAATTCGTTAATATTAAATCATGCATTACTAACCAATTGCATTAATTACTACCTAAGTTAACCATAACATGTTTATTAATCAACAATAATCAACATTAATCACCATAATTAACACTAATCAACATTAGAACTTGATCATCATTCATTACCACCTAAGTCACTCATTCAACCTATTCCATTATCTTAATCATAAATTACTAACTCAATGTATAAATTTAATCTCCTGGTTAGATAAGTAGTAATAATGTAATTAATGCCTAATCATTATAGTTCAGTATTATTTCACGCAATTGACACATATGTAGACGAGTTATGTAAGCGTAGCTACGGCTTACATACCTCGTGTAGGTACACTAATAGTACTAAACCACACAACATTCTTAATTAATTAAGTTAATGTTTATTGACGCATTCCTAACATAATTTGACTATTGGGTCATTCGCTTAATTAAGTGCCACTAACTGACGAACAATAATATGAGTTTCTAATTTATGACACACGACTCTGCAAGGTCCTCAACATATACAATTGATCAAGTCTTCCCTCCTAACATCATGGTACACCTACCTACCTACTCCATCTATCTAGTTCGCAACTAACTTCCACATCCTATCCTTCCTCTGCTGGACTACCCTGAAGTTCCAAGTCATGGCCGGCTCCAGTTAGAACCCGTAAGTGGAAGTGTCGACTACATCGACCAACTTCCCCAGCAGGAAACCACCAGTCATCATCACACACCTTGGGGAGCGCGTCGTAGCACAGACCTCCCATGACTCTGGGTTTCGGGGATAAACGGTGGGTAAATCCTCCACCCCCCTAATGGAACAAGGGACTATGTCTACCCGACATAATAACCACGTTGCACTTGTACTCGGTTTGTCATCATATAACCAATCTGAGCGGTTGAGTTTCCTGAAACCCTACCCCACCCATACATCATAATAAAATAGCATAAAAATCATGCGAAGGTAAATAATGCATCACTTGCATACCATTTATCTTTCGGAGTCCATGTCCCCGAGGCTCTCCCACCTCGTAGGATCTAGCTATCACTTAGCCATTTTAACCTGTAAGTCAGTCCTCGACATACAATCTAGAATATCGTGCACAAATCCTCAACATGTGCACATACATTTCATCATAACATAATAACAATAATCAATTCATTTATTCACCATGCACCTAGCATAACATTCATTCGTTCCGCATATAACTTTAATGGTATCTACATACCCATCATTCCACAATTTGCATATATGAGACATAATTAACACAGGACTTATATATCAAAACCTGACTACATATCATAACACTAACATCACACATACACACATCTATCTCGGCAAAATAATGGAACTTCAAGTCCACAGTATCATCAAATTGACGAAGTCTCATAATCAAGCAAATACAACATATAATAATAGTTTAGGTATTAATGTCAAAACGGGGCGTTACATACATCCACCCTTCAGGAAACTTCGTCCCAAAGTTATGGTCAAACAGTGTGGGATAACCACGATGCATGATCTGTGCGTCCTCCCAGGTTGCAAAACCTAGGGTATACCTTCCCTACTGGGCCACCTCCTAATTATACATAACAACATCTACAAAATTTGCTCATTTAATCTTAGTGGAGGTGTTCTTATATTTTGTGTAATGTTTGCAAGGTTGTTGGTTTGACTACTCAAGGTTCGTTACCACCTTAATCCATATAATAGTCAACGCCCTTGTTAAATTAAATTAATTTGTACATTCGATAACGTGATTCATAAGAATACCACGTCTTATATATATATGACTTTCAATTTGATTCTAAGTCATTGCCAAGACTCTTTAATCGGATCTCAACTTTAGTTAATTCCACATTGACTTACACCATTTCTCTATATCAAGATTTATTATTAGTGATAAATTATGACGCCAGCATGCTCTTTATTTAAAGGTCGTTGATTTAAATGATGGACCCATTGAGATTACAGTTTAAACATTATGGAGAAATTTCCATATCATCATTAACCACTTTCCAAGTTCAACTAGAACTTGTCTTCTACAACATTTCCATTTATCTTGTAACCCTCACATCATTGTCCTAATTTTGGTACCATTTCTCTAACTATCCCTTACCTTGACATGCCCATCATTCACATATCTATGTTAAACCACTAGTCCTATCTACTCTATTATTTCAGTTTCTAAGTTACACTTATTAGTTATTTTTATTTATAATCCATTAATTACACAAGATGATGACTCTTCCTTATTTGTGTGCACTAACTCTATAGTCCTTACTTATCATTACTTATACTGCATTTAACAAAATTTCATCACAATATGCTAATGAGCTCATTTGTTCTATCACACCATACCAAATACTATGGTTGATGCTCATGTTGTTTTAACCCCCTTACTTACCTTAACGGTCTTTTGTCATTGACGCGCCTATAATTCATAGGTTGCAATTATGTTGTTTGTTGTTTTTAAACTAACATAAATTCATCCTATGTCCAATATTACTTGTTGTGCGATATCCTTTATTACTCATACATGAATAAGTGAAAGCTCGAAACTAACACACCATCAACAACATATGCCAATGTGCGTTACTTTAGGTAAGCCAAATTAGGCACACTCAACAATGTCCTTCAAAATCACTATATAACCATACTTTAAAGCTAATATTTAGGTTAAAATCAAGTCCAATTCATTCCAAGATCCCAATTATCCTATTAGTAAGCATCTACTTCTAAGTCATACATCACACACCTTTTTCCTATCAATGTATTACATTATGAACCACTTTCAGGAAACCTGACTTATGCATCTTGTGATAAATCATTTTATTTTTGTTGTTTACATCTTAATTTTTTTTGAAATAAAGTCATTCCCTTACAGGATAGCATCTCATCCTTACGAATTTCCTCCTAACATGAATACATAGGTTTCTCATAGAATTTTACAATTTTGCCATCCTGTCTATTGTCGATCAACTTTAAATTTTATCCTCGTAGAGTGAAGATGAAGACCATGTATTTACTTGGCATACCAGAATTAATTTTATGTCATACCATGTCTTGATGAGACATGCACAATTTCTTCTATTACGATCTTCTCTTTATTATTACTGCCAACTTCTTTAGTTGCCGCAACCTCCCACTAATATATTGTGTGTCATTATATTCTTCTAGTTAGGGACTAAGTTAAATGTCCAAATGCATTCGTGTTACTTTACGCTATTGCTACCTCATACAATCGTTGGTTTGATATCTATCTGCCTCACACATTTTAGACGTAATGATAATGCCACTTATTATTATTATTATTTTTTATTCCTAGTCATTATCTGTACATCATTCGCCAACTACTGCTCCTTATTTAATTATCTCATCGTTTATGTTATTATCAACTCCTTGCCGCCGCCATGATTTTGAGTACTTTTCGTGCACAACTCTATCCACTGATGTGGTGATAGTTCCATTCCCTACCTTCATTACAACTCACGTCCCTCATATTACTTCTATAATGGCATACAACAATTATTACATATATATATATATTAGTAACTTTTAATAATGGCCATACTTTAGTTGTTAGCTTGCATGCCATCCATGACATATTGTCGTAACAAAATTTAAATTTCATATATCCATTCACCTCCTCCCATACTAGGTTTGAAATAATTCTTCCTTTTGTACCATTCTTTCTATCAGTAACACTCTCATGGTAATCATGTGTTGTTGAAACATCATGTCTTTTACCTATTTGAATTTATGTTGTCCTTACTTATCACATATATATCTAATGATATCATTATCACTTTCAAACATCTTAGTCCCCACCAATTTACATGTCCAATTGTTATAAAGCATCACTTCATTTAATGCTCTTCAAAATGTATTCTTAGTACTTTTAATGTTTTCATTAGTTCACAAGCTACCTTGTTCATAATAATATAACATATGTCATCCCTCTCATCCTTTGTACTTGGGCATTCGACACAACACATAGCCTCATCTTAAATTATCATAAGAAAACACACACATGGGACCTAATATCGAACATAAGTTATCAATTTATTGATAATGATGCAAATGTTTTTATATAAACCAAATGAACCCAAGATATCCCACTCACAACACTATTTGTTTTGGACTCGATGCCGCACCTTCATCACGTCAAGACTCCTTCCCATTCGCTCCCAAGTCTAGAGGTAACCCGTGTGAACATTGAAACTGCTAGATTTATCTCTTCTTGTAGCTCTTTAGGTTAACCAAAAGGGTCACCTACTTATAAGGTGGTAGAAGCAATTATTTCATTAAGTTTACCAAGTGTTGTCCTCCCTCAACAATTGAACACAGATTATTCCACAAACGGATGCACACTCAACGTGAGTAAGCTCAACATTACAGAGCTTTCAATAATTTGGTCTAAACACAATGTCACACATCATGATACATCATGCAATAAGTAGACAATTTTCCCTGAAATTTCACCCCCTCTCCTACACGACAGTCTCCCTTCTTCCATTTAATGCATTTATTCTACTCTTATAGCTTATGTACAACGATATAATTTTCCCTATGATACTTAAGTAGAATCCTCGATGACATGTCATCAATGCGACACTCCTTGGTATAGAGAAAAAAAAAATGTCTCTTTCATTAATAATAGAAATTAAGGAACCTCTTTATGGGCTACATGATCCCCCAACGGCATCATTCATGTGATTCGTGAGGTAAGATACTATGTCTTTGGTAAAAAGCAAGGCATCGGATTGCTCTCATGCCTTAGGCAGTCATCTATGGCCATATCTATTGAGAGGTTACACTTGTCGTGATCTTGTGCACGAACCCTCTTATGTCACTCAACCTAACTTGAGTCAACTCCTAATCCTATAACCAATTCAAATTACTTTACAATTTAAACCTAAAATTTTATTATAAGGTTTTATTTATTTATTTATTTATAGAGTTAATTAATTAAGGAAATATAATTTTTTTTTTAAACTAATCCCCACATGAGATGTAAACCTTAATCAATTTTAATAATTAATAATATATATATATTATAAAACTAAACCATAGTTCATAATAATTATTAATTCTAATTTATAATTCATGTAATAACACTTAAAAAAATGGAATTATAATTTTGTTAAATTTTAAATAATTTGATAATTGTGGTAATAAAATTTAACTAAATTTAATTTTAACTAAAGATAACTTTAATTAATTATCATTCAATAATGGACAACATTAAATTATAATAATATTATTAAATATTTAACAATTTATACAATTTAAATAATAAATTATAAATAGTTCAAATAATAGCCTAACCCTAATATCTTAATGGACCTGTCGCACCCTTGCATGAGGCCCACGCGTCCTCCTCACATCCCCCCCATGGCCATGCACCAAGTAAATATTAAAAAAATAGCTAAACCCTAAAAGGGTCGATCCGTGGGATGTCGGTCATTTCCTCCTTAGATTTTCGGCAAGCTAGGGTCTGCAACTCCATGTGGTTGCTTGGCTAAAGCTTCCATAGCTTCTCTCATTCATGGATTCACCATTACAGTTCATCCTAATGGATAAGATCTGCATCTCAGCTTGGCTCCTACAGAATTTACTGGACAGCTCCACGGAGGTCCTCGGCGAAGGTTTGTTCTTATGCCCATTTTCTTCGTGGGGCTCTTTCACATCATTTTCTTCACCACACTCTGCCTGATTCGATTGGTTTGAGCCCCCCCCCCCCTTTTTTTTTCATCCGCAGACTCTGCAAGATTTGCTTGTTTTGTATCATTTTCTTCAGGGACTTCGGTGGGGTTCGAAACTGGATTTTCGGATGATGGCAATGGCGGATGTTCTTCTAATTTTAGCGGAGGATCTTCTGTTGGAAGCAAGAACTTTGAAGTCTGCGGGCGTTTTCTGGTAGACGGTGCTGAAGGGGTTACTGCGGCTTTGGCTCTCAGTGGAGGATTTCGTCTAGCTGTGGGTTCGAAATTCCTCCCTTCCTGCGCGAAAGGGGCTACCAGCTATGGAAGTATTGGTAATTTTGGAGGCGTCCAGGAGAAATGGGGGCTCATCGCTCAGCTTGGAAGGTAAACTCTCAGTTTTTTTTTTCCTTTGGTTTAACCCCCTCTTGCACAGGCTCGGTCGTGGCTTTCTCTTTACGCACAGGTCGTGGCCTTCCCTTTCTATGCCAAGGAAGGCCCTCGGAGGATGGATGGCGTTTGTGGGCTCTCCCCTGGGCTTGGCTTACTATACTGTGAGCCTGTCTGTATACTAATATTTAATGTACTTGTGTGAATAATTACTTCAGATGTTGGAACTTAGGGAAAATAACCCCGTTAGTTGAACAAATTAAGTTTTAGTTGCTCACCATCGTCACCATTGATAAGTTTAAACGATTTAGCTTCACGGTGTGATACAAATCGTAAAGCCGCCGGCTCTCTCATTCCCATCCACTATTACATTCACAGCGGTTGTTGGTTGGTCTTCTTGGCGGAGGCAAAGGCAAAGCAACTGCAAGTAGTTATCCACATTCGAGGTACTCAATATCTTAATTACGTTGCAAATCGCTGGCATACTTCTCTTGTGAGAATGCAGAAATTTCGTTTATTTCACTGTTTGTTTTTGTTTTTTTTTTTTTTTTGGGTGTAAAGGTTTCATGCAGTATTATGATAAGATTTCATATTTTTAGTTCCTGCATTTATTTTTTTTTCTCTGATAATCTTATGATTAAATCTTTCGATCATTGGATATTTTGTTACTGTTATTGCTGCATGCTATTAGGGCGCTGAAAGTTCCATTCGGATTAAATACAAAAAAAAAATGAGCTGGTGCTTTGCCGAAAACACCCACTTCTGTTGGTTTGTGCTTCTCTTGTTTGCAGTTTCTGCTCTGGACTGCGCATATTTTCAAGGGTCTCCTTGTAATTTCTTGTCAAAATCTTACAATATTCTGGTCATTCATCTATCTCTGCGTAGGTTGGTCGTGCCCAGGTCGCAACCCATGAAATTTGCTAAGTTAAGACAGATTTAGAGACAGTTTCTAAAGATTGATTTACTTGTCAAGAAGGGATTTTGTTTTTCCTTTTTTTTTTTTACATTTATGACGTATTCTTTTGTTGTCCGGCTGCATACCCAGGCCACAGCCGAAGGCTGTTTGGCTGGGCTGCACACCCAGTGTCGCAGCACTAGCTGCACCCCCAAAAGTACTCTCAAGCTTCTCAAAAGCAGACTTCGTCCATATAATAAAACGACCCAAATGCCCACCGGGAGCAAGCTTCAATAAAAACCCCCAAAATTTCAAACTTAATAATTTTCTTTTTTATAAAAATGTTTATATTCGTCCTTTTTTTTTTTCGTGTCGCAGCCTGTGGCTGCTGTGCCAAGGCCTGCCACGTCTCTGACCGCAGCACCAAGGCTGCCATGTCCACACCCAACCCAATTTTTCAGGTGGCTGTTGTGCCAAGGCCGCTGGCCATGGTCCAGCCCAGCTGCTAAAGAATAAAATTTATCATTATTTTTTTTGTATAATGTAAAAGAAAAACAATTTCGTTTATGCAAAAAAAAAAAAATTCCTTTCTATTTTATAATACATATATATATATATGCTTATTAATGTTTTTAAAGAATTATTGCAAATGATTTTCTTTTGTAAAATTTTATTTTTATTTCCTTAAATTGAACTATACAAAAAGAAATTTGTATTAACCATTTTTTTTTTTTATTCTGGCCTATTTGAAACGAAGCACTGTGTTGGTGTAATTTTTCTTTATATAGAAAGAAATTGTCTAAATTTAAATTGAAATTAGATTAAACTTAAATTTAATTTAAATTTATATAATTTTTGTTCATAAATATAATTCCTAGTTTACATATAAAGAACCCTTTTATCTTTTCCCTTTTTTTTTTGTGTGTAGCAAGATTTTATTATATATATATATATATATTGCATATATATGCAAATGTAGTTTTCCCTATAATGTTTTTGAAAATTTTACCCTTACTCTTTTCCATCTTGTCGAGAGAATAAATTTCGACTTAAATACACTAATTATTTATTGTCTCTTTTTTGCAGGTGTAAAATTTGGTCCAAGACTTCTAACAGGAACTTTTAGGTCACCATTTTTTCAATTTGCATAAATTAACAATTCGCACGACGCAGGGTAAATCCCTTCTCTTTTTTTTTTTTACTACAGGTCTTCTCACTGTAGTGAGCCCGAGCAGTCTGGTTCCAGATTTGGAACCATGGCTCTGATACCATATGTAGGACCCCAGTCCTGGATTTTTTGAGTTTATCAATAACTACTCATTTAAACTTGGTGTACAAACGGTGTCAAATTTCAGTTTCTATTTTGTGGTTTATGTTTAAGTTTCATGTCTGTAAAAACGTAAAAACGTAAAGTTTACATTTAAATTCTAACATTTACTTCTCATGTGCAGGTGCAACAACATATAGCATATAACTGGAAATAATAATTTGATAGAGTAGAATGATAAATATACCTGCTAGAAAAATACCTGTAGATAGCTGGTAGATCCCCCTTTTTGTTGCTGCGTCTTTTGTTGCCCTGCTTGCTGTTTCCCTACTTGCTGCCCTGCAACCAATATCTTCCCAAACCCTCGAAACTCAACCTGCCCAAACAAGTATGCCACCCTACCAACTGGCGAGGTCTCGCCGACCACCCAGCTCCAAAGGTACCCCTTTGGACCCCCGAGCCCAAACCGAGTACAAGCCAACCGGTATTTCCCTTCTACAAACTCTCCAACAAGAACCCCCATTCTTTTGCTACTCTCTTCTGCTGTCTCTGCTCTCCCTCCTCTCCCAAAATCTCCAAAGTGAAGAAGACCCCTTCTCCTCCTTCTCCTCTCGACTTTATTCCCCTCCTTTCTCCTTCCACCGACTCCTCCTATCATAACTACCCCTATCCTCATCATTAATTTTATCCAACTCCCCATTCCTCCTCGAGCCCCAACATTTGACTCATAAAACAAGATTGTATTATTTTATTATTAAATTTAAGTTTGGGTTGGTTCATCTTCCAACACTCAACCGAAAATCTCTCGACAATATTATAGCATTCTTTCCTTTTCAAAAATTTTAATTAATAATTAGTAAAATATTATT
The DNA here is from genome assembly GCA_027924585.1 of Larix kaempferi. NCBI lineage: Eukaryota > Viridiplantae > Streptophyta > Pinopsida > Pinales > Pinaceae > Larix > Larix kaempferi. The sequence goes on along the minus strand of BSBM01000636.1, from coordinate 1,186,124 downwards.
TAAAATTTTACATCAACCATAAATGTTTCACACTCACACGTTTTACCCCATTAATTGCTAGTCATCTCTCGATGACCTTATAATTAAATGTTTCATAATTTAATTTATAATTTCTATTAAACATCTCCCAATGTACATTTCGACACCTGTTCATCAATTGCATAATATATCTATTTATAATTTACCCTATTTTCTAATTAACTTAGACATGACAATAATTAAATTAATAGTAATAAATTAATTCTTATCCATATGTTTTAATTAATTAACTACCTTGTAATTAATATTAACCTATCAAATTAATATTACTTTAATTAACATTACAATAGTGATTTAACATGTTAACCCTTAGTCTTGACTACTTAAATGCGTTAATATTAAATCATGCATTACTAACCAATTGCATTAATTACTACCTAAGTTAACCATAACATGTTTATTAATCAACAATAATCAACATTAATCACCATAATTAACACTAATCAACATTAGAACTTGATCATCATTCATTACCACCTAAGTCACTCATTCAACCTATTCCATTATCTTAATCATAAATTACTAACTCAATGTATAAATTTAATCTCCTGGTTAGATAAGTAGTAATAATGTAATTAATGCCTAATCATTATAGTTCAGTATTATTTCACACAATTGACACATATGTAGACGAGTTATGTAAGCGTAGCTACAGCTTACATACCTCGTGTAGGTACACTAATAGTACAAAACCACACAACATTCTTAATTAATTAAGTTAATGTTTATTGACGCATTCCTAACATAATTTGACTATTGGGTCATTCGCTTAATTAAGTGCTACTAACTGACGAACAATAATATCAGTTTCTAATTTATGACACACGACTCTGCAAGGTCCTCAACAAATACAATTGATCAAGTCTTCCATCCTAACATCATGGTACACCTACCTACCTACTCCATCTATCTAGTTCGCAACTAACTTCCACATCCTATCCTTTCTCTGCTGGACTACCCTGAAGTTCCAAGTCATGGCCGGCTCTAGTTAGAACCCGTAAGTGGAAGTGTCGACTACATCGACCAACTTCCCCAATAGGAAACCACCAGTCATCATCACACACCTTGGGGAGCGCATCGTAGCACATCCCTCCCATAAATCTGGGTTTCGGGGATAAACGGTGGGTAAAGCCTCCACCCCCCTAATGGAACAAGGGACTATGTCTACCCAACATAATAACCGCGTTGCACTTGTACTCGGTTTGTCATCGTATAACCAATCTGAGCGGTTGAGTTTCCTGAAACCCTACCCCACCCATACATCATAATAAAATAGCATAAAAATCATGTGAAGGTAAATAATGCATCACTTGCATACCATTTATCTTTCAGAGTCCATGTCCCCGAGGCTCTCCCACCTCGTAGGATCTAGCTATCACTTAGCCATTTTAACCTGTAAGTCAGTCCTCGACATACAATCTAGAATATCGTGCACAAATCCTCAACATGTGCACATACATTTCATCATAACATAATAACAATAATCAATTCATTTATTCACCATGCACCTAGCATAACATTCATTCGTTCCGCATATAGCTTTAATGGTATCTACATACCCATCATTCAACAATTTGCATATATGAGACATAATTAACACAGGACTTATATATCAAAACCTGACTACATATCATAACACTAACATCACACATACACACATCTATCTCAGCAAAATAATGGAACTTCAAGTCCACAGTATCATCAAATTGACGAAGTCTCATAATCAAGCAAATACAACGTATAATAATAGTTTAGGTATTAATGTCAAAACGGGGTGTTACAATATCTATCAAATGAGTTGAACCCATAGCAACAAAGGTGTCCCCCTGAAGCCAATAATCGAACTCTAATACCACATGTAATTTTTAAACCTGTGAAGTGAAACAATGCATACAGATTCTTAAGAAAAATATAAATTAAACAATGGCACACACACAATACATGGAGATTTACCCTGGAAACCTTTAATGAGAAAAAACAACAAAACTTAGATCCACACCTCTATCTTTCTCCTTGTGCTTCTTAACCATTCACAATACAATATTTAGGTATTATGTAGAATCCAAGACCCTAATATATTAACCCATATTATATTTAGACGCCAATCCCTCAATCACCCCCTATGACCCGGCCTGAGATAGCACCATGCACATCGCTTGAAGCATACAATAAAGCACTAGACGGAGGTGAATCATAAGGTACTGACACAACCAACATGCAAAGAATATTACACATACCCAACATTTCTAAGGAGGTATTTGCTTACTTATAATAAGAGGGGGATACTAGTGTCCTCAGTGTTGACTACATTATAGTGATGATGTATACTCTTTCTAATGGGACTTTGATTGGAGTAGGGATTAATTTCATGATTGATTTGTTTTGTTATCATGGAAAGCATCACATTGTTTTGACTAGGAAACTTAAGCATGCAACAACACTAGTAATTGAGCATGACTTCAATGGTTCTACAAAATGGAAAAAAAATATAAGATTGGGCATGAATGGTGTGTAAACCATAGTTTTGTACATCAATTAAAATTTTTCCTCAATATCTATTTTGTAATGGTCACATAGCATTGGACTTAGGAAATTGGTCATATATGGCATATGAAATTTGGTTCATGGTACATGTTTATGGTTTTTTTAATTTGGTATTGTCTCACTTAGTCATTTTTTGACCTTATGACACATTATCATGGTGATGATTGAAGGCTTAGAACAATGGAAACAGGAGGTATTTGAATATAACCCTTGATATTCATGAGTCCATAGTGGCATTGTGATTTGTTTCATGGTTATGATTGAATATTTGGAACAATGGAGAGGGGAAGTCTTTGAATGTAACCTTTGGTAATAATGAGGTCATATTGGCATTGGAATTTGTTCTTATATTGATTCACTCCATCACTAGCCTCTTATTCTCTATGCACTAAGTATTAACATTGCATTGGGATAATGGAAAACCTAAGTGGACTTAACTATTAAGAACATGTATTTCTTCCCAGACGGTCACAAGTTTGAAATGAGTGGAGGTATGGTATGTACACCTCCAAAGATTAGAGCATACCCTTAAATACTCCTTATATATTTTTTTAATGATCATTGGATGTATTTTGTCGACACTAGACTAGTACTTTTTCATGTTCAAAACCAATGTAGTCTAATTTACTTTCATTGTATCTAAATTGATGGGACGCAGTCTTTGGAAGTTTATAACATGATTTTGCTAAACTAATTGGAATATGTATGGATAGAATCTAATTAGCTTCCATAAGACCTTGTCATGTCTCAGGTTTCAAAAATAACTGGGAGTTGCACTATTTTTTAAAGGAACATAAAGTTTTTAGAATGTTTGGATGCAAACATAAGGAAAGAATTTGGGAACCTGAGTCTTGATTGAATAGACAAAGGACATGTTAGTAACATAATTAAGTCTTTTTTTAAGAAAAATATGTTATTACACAAGCTCAAATCCTAGATGGATTGGTAAAACATACAAAATTAAAACAAGAGGCAAACCTGTTGAATTTTCAAGATGTTAAACATACAAAGACACATAAGAATATATCAAAAAATGTATCAAAGTCATTATGTTCATTTGGAAAATAAAGAAAACCGGATATCTAATCTATTTGTAGGGTGGTTACAACTGATGTTATCGTATCGAGGAATTCAAGAATTCGAATTGTGACAACAATGTCAAAATTGCTTCATGTTTCAAAAGGAGTGTTATGGAGGCATACTAAATCCAAGGCTTGTAGAGTTTTGGGAAACCCATTGTCATGCTATACCAAATCAGAAGCATTATTCTCAACAATTATTATCTAGAGGAATCTATGATAAGCACTAAGTTTTTTTGACCCAAAATCCGACGGTGAAAAAGTCGAATTTGCTACAACCTATGGTCGACTATCCGACAATTCCAGTATTTTTTTATCGTCGGTGGGATATCAGCTAAAATCTGACATAGTTCAAGACGTCAGATATTGAACTACCATACCTCGTCGATTAACCGACTTCCTCCAGCTTCACAGGTAGTCGGATAAGCAACAACGTTAACTTCCAATATTTGTCAGATACCATCCTTTCGCCATCGATTATGCGTCGGTTTAGTCGTCGGTTAAGCGACGTGTGTGCCATAAAAAAAAAGTCAGTTCCGACATTCTGAGTCGTCGGAAGTATAGCACAAGCGTAGGATATCACCCTGTAATCATCGGATAGGTCGTCGGTTAAGCGACATGTATAACATAGCAAAAAAAAAAGGATCCGACATTCCGAGCCGTCGGAAGTATTGCAAAACCGTCAGATATTACCCTACGGTCGTCGTGATTAGGTCGTCGGTTAAGCGACTACCCAATACATTTTTTTTTTAAATAGCATTTTTCAAATAAAAATTTTCACACTACAAGAAATCAATATATTCTATCTCTATTGTGGAAATATGTAGAATAATTACATATATATATAACTGAGAACCCCATTATGCTCTTCCCATTGTATTAGCAGTGAAGTAACCTAAGGAAATAGAGCCATTGTAATAAAGCCATTGTATTAGAGTCATTGTATTAAGTGGCGGAGTCAATCATTATTCAAGTGGACCTACAGGCTAGTGGGTGCTTATTAAGGTGGCACAAAAGACTATACTCTAAGTCTCAAGTGCTAGTGTCTATGGAACTTACTTTATGGACTACAGGCTTTCCACATAGCAGAATAAAAGGATTGGGAAGTTATGTAACATTATGGCATATTTGTCACAAAGCGATGGTAGTGTGCTTCCATTGTGTCAAGGTACTCTTACCTAACTTCTCTAATTTGGTATACCGAGGAGTTTGTATATTCATGTATGAGATCATATTCTTTGAATAAGGCTCATTAGATAGTTAATGGGTAGTTACTTAATGTAAAAGACTCATTTTTATTAAATAAGAACCAGTAGGCGGTTGGTAGTCATTAATTTTGAGATTGCATGTAGTTAGGGTTTTGGTAGTTATTAAGAAACTATTTATAGCGCTAGAAGGATGTATATTGTTTTGTCAAAGATTGGTATTGTATTGAAGCTTTGCTCAAAGGAGCTCATCCTCTCCAAGAGGCCCATGAACATTACTCTCTCTTTTTGAATTTATTAATACAAGTGTTATATTTTGCAAGTTTAATCTCTTTCTTGCATTTTCTTTTGTTCACTTATATTTATTTGAGGTTAAGCTGGATATTGATTCCAAGGAAATTAAAGAGAAGGTTAAGAATATTGATTCCAGTGCATCATTTACTCAACCTTTGAAGTTATGGAAACTCGAAATTGGTTATGAGGAGCAACCAAAAATCACAACAAGCTCCAAGAAATTGTCAAAATTTAAAAAACACGCATGTGGGTTGTAGAAAGCCAGCATCGTAGCCATTCATTGAGCTCCTCTCTGTTTCGAGAATAATTTCATATTCTCTACTGAATAGGGCCAACCACGTGAAGGTGGAATCTTTTACGGCCCCTCCCCCCCCTCTTCACATCACTCTCAATTCCCCATACCCAATGCATGCACTCGAAAAAAATAAATATGTGCAAATTCATTCATATTTTATCATGAACTTTCATCCATTATTCATTCAATAAATGTTAACATTCACTAAAGCATTGTTTCTGTTGATACACACATTCATTCAATAAAATATAACATTCAATAAACCATTCATTAATCATTTAGTCAACACATTCATTCAATAAAATCTGAAATTCAATAAAGGTAACAGTTTACTACATTGAATCATTAAAACATTAGAAAATTCATTAAACCATTCAATGAATTTCCACCATCCAATGAGTTTCCGCGGTCTTCAGTTTCAGCCTGGAAACGGTTGACGATTCATGGTATTACGTTTCCCTTCGACTGCAAATGACAAACTCATAGTTCACTATTAAGGTTTGTCTGACAAAGTTGACGGTCAAAGAAATCTTGATAGTGAACTATGAGTTTGCCATATTGCAGCTTAAGGGAAACGTAAATATAGAATGAATCGTCACCGTTGTCAGGCTGGGGCTCAAGACCGCGGAAACACTCCTCGGATGGTGGGCATGGATCATACCGAATTGATAAACTAATAGAAGGAAAACGCAACGAGAATCTGAGACGATTGCATAGTGAAATGCATACACAATGAATCAAGGTTGAATGTGGTAGCCTGCCATCTCCCATTATGAAATGCATGCAGAATGAATCGAGCTTTAAGGTGGTCTCCCTTGCCAGCTACACTTCAAGCTTGAAGGTGGTAGCCTTGGGACTAGACATAGGTCGCAGGTTCGGATCTCCTCAGTTCAATTCGTACCCTATTATTTTTTCAACGCAAACTATATGTTTCTTTAATTTGCTGTTGACTTTAATTCCCTAGCGTAGGAGGAGCCATTATGGTCAAGTTGCATTCCTAAGAAAAAGATGAACATTCACAACAAGCAGCATGTCTCTAATTGTTGTCGGTGTATGCTAGCTTAGTTGCAGATATCATGCTTCAGAAGAAGCCAGCCTTGAATGGTAAATATACCAATTTGGAAGGGTTTAATGTGAGGTTAAGGATATTGATTCCAAGGAAATTAAATAGAAGGTTAAGGATATTGATTCCAGTGCATCATTTACAACCTTTGATGTTGTGGAAATTGGAAATTGGTTATGAGGAGCAACCAAAAATCACAACAAGCTCTAAGAAATTGTCAAAATTTAGACAACACGTGAGTGGGTTGTAGAAAGCCAGCATCGTAGCCATTCATTGAGCTCCTCTCTGTTTCAAGAATAATTTCATATTCTCTACTGAACAGGGCCAACCACGTGAAGGTGGAAGCTCTTATGCCCCCCCGCCCTCACATCACTCTCAATTCCCCATACCCAATGCATGTACTTGAAAAAAACAAATATGTGCAAATCCATCCATATTTCATCATGAACTTTCATCCATTATTCATTCAATAAATGCTAACATTCACTAAACCATCGTTTCAGTCGATCAACACATTCATTCAATAAAAGATAACATTCAATACACCATTCATTAATCATTCAGTCAACACATTCATTCAATAAAAGTTGAAATTCAATGAAGGTAACAGTTTACTACACTGAATCATTAAAACATTAGAACATTCATTAAACCATTCATTCATTCATTAGACCAAAAATAGTGGACGATATATTGTTATCAAAAATATTTAGACGTTGTTTTTCCCATCCTTCTTTTTATAAGTTTTTCTTCTCTTCAGTGGTATATAATCTATGAGAGGACCATCTACATCATCTGGACTTTCTCTTCCAGTTCTTGGTTCTTTAGCATGTGCTTTTGGTGATGTTTGCAATATCCTAGCTGATTGTTGTTCTAGACCTGGATTTTGCGGCAAGGGGTTCGGATTTGCTGCAACGATGTGAAAATGTTACATCGTTATATTTTTCTATTGTAATGACAAGTTTTTCATTTAAAAAAATTCATTACGAAGGTGTTTTTTTACCAAGTGTGACCAAATAATGTTGTTGATGTTCTTGTCCAGTCTCAACCTGTACAATTTCACCCTCTACATGCTCTGTAGTTGAAATACGGTGAACTACAATTAATGGTCACCATTTGCAATGCTATACATAAAATTGTAGCATATGAATAAATTCATTACCAGGATTTGAAGCTTGATCATCAATTTGTTGTTGTCCCTCCTCGACACTAATGGGATCATTACTTTCCTGTTAAAAACAGAGTCAATATTTTACATCAAGTATTTGGAACGAAAATATTCCACAAGCGACAAATCTTCATTAAACTATATAGATTCTATATACCTGTGCACCAGATGGATTGGTACCACAAGACTGTGTTTTCCCAGATAAGCTTCTTCTACGTTCAACAACAACTCCAAAGCCTTCCTGGAAGCCAAGCTTCATGTCTTTCTCTGTGGGTACTTCATTGAATCGATCGGCCTGCATATTTGCTTATCGTCGTTAATTAACATTTTACGGTGCAGTAAAACGAAAAATAATTTTCAATTTATTATTTGTATTCATTGTTGGTTTCTCGAAACTTACAAACCGTGCTGCCAAATTCTAATAACCACTAGGGCCAAGCTTGTGTTGACCTATTTTTTCTAGTCTTGCCTTTGTGGATTTTGATGTGTCTGGTAGCCTATGCAAGTGTTGAAATACGTTAGATGTTCCAAGTTCGATATAGAAATCAAGGATAATAAGGTTTAGAATTACATTGCGAAAAGTATTGCATACCTCCCTGTGCCTGGTGTTAGCTTGCCTTCTCTTCTCAGAGCCTTCTCCTTTCCATCTTCCACTAGAGCTCTCCACTCCATTGGTGCTCCATTGATGGAATCATTAGTGGGTGCTCATACCTATGGTTTCTTTCGAGGTGTGTCATATATTGGTCTTGGACAACCTTCACATGTTGACAAGCCTTTTTCAAGACATTGGCATCACTGAAGGTTTTCTCCCCAAACAGGCCAACCAACCGATTAGTTAGTTCATCTTTTAAATTTTTCGGTTGTCTATCCCACCTTGTTCGGATGGTGGGCCCGAAGATCTCCAAGCAAAATTCATTCATATGTTTATAGAAAGCATTGTTTCCTGCACAACGATCATGCCATGATCATAATTAGTTGATAAAAAATGTTTTATTGGTATATTACAATGAAATTATAAACACTAATTAACCTGATCAACTATGATTAATTACCTGGGATCGTCGGTATCTTTATTGGGACGAGATCTTTGTCCACCAAAAATGTTGTCTCCAGTGTTCCCGTGCTTTTGACACGGGAAGATCCTGGAAATGTAGCTTGTTCGACATCAAAATTGATAGGGGACTCGGTGTCGACCCCTTCTTGTGGACGATCCGTTGTGTGTTGGTCAGTAGCGGCTGTTGCGCTCACAGCGGGGATCCGTGGGGTTTCCGAACGTGTTGCCGACTGTTCGGTCGACAACAATGGCGAAGGATTCAAACTATGTGGAGTCGTTTAGTCGTGATGCAAAGTCTCTCCACGAGCCTCGCTGGGGCCAACACCAACTTGACCAATATTGTGTGGTCCCTTATAATTCTATAAATACACACCACGTCTTATACATTCAATACTACCATATAAAAGAGAACATTATAAATATTTAAATGAATGATTCTATGATTCAAGATTCCTCAACTTACTCGCAAGTTATTAGATTTATGTTCCAACAATGCAATCCTTTCTTTAAGTGCACTTGTCTGCGGAACCTGGATTACTAGAGAAAGGATTTCCAATGTATATCTATTCAATAATTTCTCTGCCATCTTTAGTGGGTGTGCGGCTTCACCAATTTTTTCGCAATCGTGAAACACCTCTGCCACTTCAGGGTCTAATGGAAAATCTTGCGATGTTGATTCATACTGCGATTCACTAGTGGGCTGCAACAAACATATATAAAGCACTACTGAGTTCTCTATTGATAGATTCCAAATTTTATATTAACGTATATAACACATCTATCATGATAGATTCGTAAAATTACAACACGGTTTACATTATCATAACGAAACCAATATATCACATGAAAAACACATAACAAAATTAACATTATGCTACGTATTATATTGGTACAATTGAAATGAATTATACCTGCGACCTCAAGGATCGCGATCCACTCATTGGATCAATGATCATAGGCGACTTGCCCCGATCTTCTAATATTTGGGAGCTACCCCTAACAACACCCTAATAAAAAAACATAGTGAAAGTCACCTAAACGATTCCAAAACTATTCATGAGAAAACACATCAAAAAAATTATTATTCATATTATATTTTTAATATTACAAAGATGTATACCCGTTGCGCGGACCCTGGTGTGGCCGACCTTATGGATCCGGCCTGCATCAAAAACATAGACTAGAAAATTATGTAAATGAAACCAAAATATTCATTGAAACATTAATATAATGCTAAAACATTTTGACATATTTTAATTGTACAATTCAAATCAGGTCTACCTATTGCCTCGAGGGTGTTGTCGTCTGATCAACATTCGACGGGTGTATTTCCCGATCAATGTTCTGCATCAAATATAAATTTCATTATATAAAACAAACCAAGTTATTAATAATGGAAAAAGAAAGCAAATAAAAACTCTTTTTTCTTATTATATTTGTACTATTAGAAAGATGTATACCTACTCCATCGAGGAAGAAGTTCTCCTCCAACCATTTGTTGGCAGGGATTTATCCCGATCACTGGCCTGCGAAGTAAATATGGAAAATTTAAATGAAATAAACTAACAAAAAATCCTTATGATGTTTAATTTATTACTAAAAGGTTGGGTAAAATGTTATATAGTAACCTTGTTTGTATCTACTCGGTTGACAGGGTAATTAATAAGCAACTCGTCCCCTGCATTTATTGTTTTAATATCAACTACAAAAACATGGTTTCCTTCACGCCCCTCAAATTCGCAGTTTGGTTGCTTAATTGTAGACCCTGGTTGTGTACTGTTTATAAACCCCGCATATTCCCTGTGGCCTTTGGCCTTCCGTCCATGTACAACGTTCCTCCTTTATTTTGATTTTTGTCTTTCAATTGTAAATAGTTTGTTGACAATCCATAGCTACACATACTTTTTGTATATTAGACAAGGTGCATCCAATCATTGTAGTTGTATATGGGTCCAACATACTCCATCAATTATGTACATGTCCTGTAACCGACCAAGATGCAATCCATGGAAAACAACTCGAAACCATGTATCGACGATGGTGCAATTTGATATCTCCTCTCGTTCACACAAAAATCAGTGTTCGGTGGAGGAAGATCCTTCGGTACCCATTGTTTCACTAAATGTCTGTACCTCAAGGGCACCTCTTCATCATCTTTTGTCTCATCACCATAGGAACATGCCCCCCCTTGACCGTGAAAAAATTCATTGCATCTATGGAATCTTCTTTTGGTGTTTTGACATCTAGTTGATACAATTCTTCTACACCTACTGGATGTCTCACTTTCCTCTAGCCTTCCTAAACTCCCCTCGCTCGAGGAAGACAGATCAGACAAATACCTGTTTGGTTCTACCTGCACCATTGGAAAAAAGTTTAGATTCGACTGCAAGGCATAGCGCCTCTTAAAAGTTGACGTGTATCGCCTTTTATAATTTTACTTGATCCTCATTCCCTTTGTCATCATGTAGGCATTCAAGTGATGATCGGAAGACGACCAATTTATCTTTCTTAAGAGTAGAAATTCATGCAATATTTATGAGTTGTTTTTTACTATTTGATTTAACGCTACATCACACATGTAACACACATGTAGCACACATGAAACACTACACATACACGTTACAGGATCTCCTCTAATGCTACAAGTCCTGGCTACTTAATGAAAACTATTTACCACATATTTGATTACCCTAGTGTAGACGTTTCCTGTAATATACTCAGAAGAGTTACTTTCAGAAATGACTGTGCCTCTTAGAGGCCAGTCAACTCTAGGAACCAAGTGACCCTATGATAGGGCTAGTACAAACCACAGAGAGAGAGATGACTAGGCTATGGTACGGTCAATCAAAGAAATTCAGTGACAGTAAGAAGGCTTAGTACAAAGACCAACCAGTAAGTACAAGTAAAAAAAAAAAGAATGGGTATAAAGACTCACAACCCTTGGGACTAAGGGGGTGTACACTACCTCAAACGTGGAAAAACTACCATAGTTATAACCACAAGACCAAAAACATAAAAGGTGGTACAAATCAATATATGCAATATCTCCTTGTAACTACCTCATATATGCAATATCTCCTTGTAACTACCTCTTGTAACTCGAATAGTACCACCAAAAGGTATGATAGCATGCAACCTTCCAAACTAAGGTCAGGAGGGTGGTACGAAGTGGGTATAAAGACACATAACAATTTGGAGAAAGTAGGTGTACCTCAAATGTGGACAAACTACCATAGTACCCACAAGACCTAAAACATAAAAGGTGGTACAAATCACAAGATATCCCAATATCAGTAAAACACCCAAAAGGTAAAAGGCAAGGTACCATAAAAATATTATCGACAAAATGAAAGGACCATAAGACAATCGACCAAGGTGGGGTACAACCATTCATCTCTCTCTCAAATGTACCATTGTTCCATATGACTTGAAAGACCATCATCACAGTAAATGGAAAAGTCCACACGGGTGATGTGATCACGTGGTCCTCTAGACTACTCCTACGGTCAAGCGTTAGTGGCTCCATGAAGGGGTGTTCAGTCCCTTCAGAAGACCATCTAACTCAACCATCTCGAAGACCTAGGAGAAGAGGACATCACACATCATCAAATAAGTATTGGTAACTACCGTGTATGAACTCAAAAACCCTAAAGCAACCAAGCGTGCAGAAGGGGAGCTATGAAAAGACAAGGCTCGCAGGCCAAAAAAACAAGCTCAAAAAACTATACTGGGACCGATGTCACAGTAAGTGAGCTGAAAAAAAAGTGGCCAGAATGCCAACAAGTAGCACTAAAAAGAAAAAGACCCTCTAAAAAGGTGAAAATGCAAGCAAACTTCCTAACTAGGAGCTAGAGACCTCGACAAATCGTATCCTTCGCAAGGTGATGAAATCCAAGTCGAACAATACGAAGTGAGAGACCGAATTTGAAGGATATCCCTCTACCGAAAGGGATCCTGGGTAAAAGATCCCTAGTAGAAAAGTCACTAAGCTACCTCATTCATGACACGTCGGAAAAGGTTTTCGGCGCTTCTGCCTTATCACCCTTGTATCACCAGTATGGTGGCCGGAGAATACAAGGAAGACAATGATCGATGTTGCCTTAGGGCTAAGTGGAGTGCAGCATTCCACATAGTTTGTCCGGTTCTTGATCTCGTGGCGGTTTAACCCCTGAAACAATAGGAGGCCCCTCCACAAACTGGTCATGACCGTGTCAACAAATACTAGAGGATTTTGGTTCCCTAAATACAACGACTATGTCTCAGATGAAAAATGACAAGTGGGAATTATTTGGATGCCTATCCCCGGTGTCCTACCTAACTACCAAATTCTTTTGATTTCCTCAAGTGAGGTTATGGTGTGTTTAGTTAGGGGGTGTAAATTTTAGCGGTTGTATTACTCAATCGGGTGATGGAAGTGAAACTCAAGGTGTGATGACTGACTCAAACCATGCAAATGCATATGAATAAAATAAGCCTTTCCTTTCAATGAATGCTAGCTAAGGTAAGGAGAGAGTTCTTTCAAACTATAACTACTCTTTCAAATTAAATGAATCCATTAACAATAACTTTCTTCTACTTCTAATGATTTCCTACCTAACTACCAAATTCTTTTGATTTCCTCAAGTGAGGTTATGGTGTGTTTAGTTAGGGGGTGTAAATTTTAGCGGTTGTATTACTCAATCGGGTGATGGAAGTGAAACTCAAGGTGTGATGACTGACTCAAACCATGAAAATGCATATGAATAAAATAAGCCTTTCCTTTCAATGAATGCTAGCTAAGGTAAGGAGAGAGTTCTTTCAAACTATAACTACTCTTTCAAATTAAATGAATCCATTAACAATAACTTTCTTCTACTTCTAATGACTAAAATGCATGACAATGTTTAAACCTAATTAGCAAGCATAAGCATGACATTGTGATATTGTGAATAATCATGTATGGTAGGACACATTATTTCAATTTAAAACCCATTTAATGTACGCTAGGAGACTTAAATTACAGAATGATCTCATAAGTATAAGCCCAAGAATATTTGTCTCAGTTGGGTGATGGAAGTGCAACTCGTGGTGTGATGACTGACTCAAACCATGCAAATGCATATGAATAAAATAAGCCTTTCCTTTCAATGAATGCTAGCTAAGGTAAGGAGAGAGTTCTTTCAAACTATAACTACTCTTTCAAATTAAATGAATGCAAAAAGTGTTCAAGTTCATTCATGGGACCTCAAGGAGAGCTTTATATATACTCAAGTCATGCAAATGAATTCATCACATAAAACAAAGTGATAATAAATATAAGGAATTGTACATATCCATGTTCATAATTCTCTAGGAACACTTATAACATTCTTCAATCATTCTTCACAAAAAAACAGAGATAGTAGAAACAATAAACTGCATATAAATCTTCATGAGCTTAATAAAAAAACAGTAACCACAACTAGGGAAGCTATACCACAACTTGTTTTTTTATGACTATAAATACAAGAGTATCCTAATCATGAGCAATACATCCTTTACTTTTACATCATGAGCAATACAAATTATTTCCCCTTTAACTTGCATTGAGTACCTTGACATGAATTCCCCCAAGCTACTATATTCTAAGTGTTAAAGCTGCTACAGTACTACCCTAGTCGAAGACTAAAATTGCCACAATCCAAGTCATGATGGTTTGATTGAAGTCTGAAGTATGATGATGTATGCTTACCTTTTATGAATTTACTAACCCTGATGAATGATACAATGAAAACCAATTTTAAGAAGATGAAGACTTTAAAACAAACCATAATAGCCTAAAATACTTCCTAAACCAGAACAACAAAAATGGGTGAGCAAAATCGAAGTTCCATCTTCCGTCGAGGTGGCTTACAAATTTATTTAAATTTGACCGCAATGGCACCAACCGCAATTTTAGGCCTATATAATTCTGTTCCTTTTATATATATATGTTTCCAATCCGTCAAATGTTTCATTACTTTGTACCATGGGGCCACTTTCTGGAAATTATCATCTTCAAGTAGCCTCAACGGAAAACGAAACTTCGATTTTGCTTAGATCATGATGCTAATGGTGTTATAGGATCTATCTCACATGGTTCTACTTCATAATGGGATGGGGCCAATTAATCTTACTTTCAAAACTCATATGGTGGCAATGATTGATACATTCTCATTCCTCACATTCTACACTGCCCAAACTTTTCTATTTGTATGAAAATTGAAGCTTTGAATTTTATCCAAACCATGTAAGGAGAACTTGACCTAATTGGAATTTTTATAATCTACATGGAAGGATATGTCAATTTATAGACAGGGCAATTTAATTTATAGACAGGGCAATTTTTAGCCGTAGTATAGTTATCAACCTGATCCTTCACATATCAGGGCAATCTAATTTATAGAGACAGGGCAATTTAAAGAGGATGATGATTTGGTTGACATCCATACCAGATTGATCTTTAATTTGTTGCTGAGTTATTAAACACGCAGACCGTATGACTTGAATCTGGGTGAGACCCAATTCTACAACAAGTTTCAAAAGATAGAAGAGCAAATTGAACTCACCCATATTGTTTTTCCTAGCCCCCAAGTAGGATTTATCTATGAAGAAATGGCTATCGGAGATATATAGAGAAAATCTGATCTTGCACTACTCTATGGAGCCTTGACAAGCCCCATGAAAAAAACTCCAAGTCATATCTGGATTCACTGCTACTTCACTAATAACACAGGGAACCTTCAAAACTACAATGTGGGTGGCCTTAAGTCTTTCTTTTTGCATTCACGGTTTGGTTGGTTAACTTAACATCCCTCCAATTCACAACAATTTTTTGTGGCATTCATTTAATTTGGTGGAGGTTGAGGCATTCATTTCAAAATCGGAGATGGAGGTTGCTTCCATGCTGAGACTTGAGGAAAGTTCAAAGTATGGTGATTTTAGTTTACAAAAATTACTACTTCGGGACTGTTTTGGGACTGAGGTTTGCTCAGGAGAGGCTACATCTTGTTATATCAGTTGAAAATTGGGTTAGGTTAGGGTTTGGAGCAGAAAATTAAAATATTTATACTTTAATGCATAAATAAATTCCTAAATCAATGCTAGAAACAAAATAGTACAGTTGTGACAAGGTAATATAAATTTAAACATAATTTTCATCTCTTTCAACTTTAACACTCCCAAAGGTCCCTGTGTTAAAGTTGAAGTAGACAAGGACAATAAATAACAACAACATTAATAAAGTAATGAACAAGTTAAATAGAACTAACAACTAGCATCAGTAATGCTGGTTTAGACCTTCCTTATAATCAGATATATTTTTCAATAAACCCTTTCTGCAATAGCTGACAGCCACCAAGGATCAACAACGTATGCCCCAGCAAGGCCCATAGGCTCAGAGTAGAGGCCAAAGACAGTTTGGATAGTCCTGTTCCTATGGATACTGATTCTGAAGATAAGCATAATGACGGGGTTGGAACTAGTGGATTGTCTCTTGAAAATATGAGTAATGAATGCTTTCTAAAATTAATCATTTCACATGCCATGGTGTTTGTGCATCTGGCAATGGAAAATCCTAAAACTTGTACAATATTTGTTGAGAAAAAGGGCATTGAAGCCCTTATGAGGTTCTTGACTCTTCCAAGTATTCTGCTATCTTCAAAAGGGATGTCTGTAGCTATGCACATGGTTGCAGTTTGCAAAGCATTGACACAACAACACTCAGTTGCCCTTGCAAGGGTATTTTGTGCTCATCTAAAGGAACATCTCAAGACTACATTAAATGTTTTGGATCATGTTGCAGGGACTAATTTATTAGCTGCAAAAGATGGACTGAATAAGAAAGTATTTCGGTGCTTGTTTGTGGTACAATTTTTTGTCTTTCTAGCTAATGATACTAAAGAGAATCGATGGTTGGTAGAATTAACGGCAGAGTTTGGAAATGATAGCAAGGATGTGCTTCTTGATATTGGGATGATACATCAAGAAATACTATGGCAAGTTGCACTTACTGAGGATTCAAAGGACCTGCTAAAGAAAGATGATGGCAACGTTTCCAGCAGTGTCACAACTGATTTGGATGCGCATGCAAATGAAATTGATGATCACTTTCCAACTTCTGTTGGACACTCTGTGGATCCTATTTTGAATCAACATAGGCAATCATGTGTTTGGAATGTTGTGCATTTTAAATATAATAATTTGACCCAATTGTTGCTTCATTCATAGGGGGCCTTTAAAAAGCACGATATAGGTCTATAGGCAGCTTATTAAAAGTAGTTATTTCTAGTCTAGCCATAGCTTCCTATGGAGGTTTAGATTCAGTCAATACAAATAGGTGTTCCCTCTCCTACCTGCCCCCCTATGAAAAGACGAATGAGTGCAAGTTTCTGCCCGGCCTATTATTATTTTCTGTTAGCTCGGATTGGTGCTTTAATGCAATAATGGAAACCTTAACTCGAGCCTGTGTGAATACAAGTACTCAATCACAGTGAGAGCTTGGTAACTCTGCTTTATCAAGGTCATTAGTAATAGCCCCCGCCCCCCCCCATTCATGATAAAATAAGGGAGTCCATTGCAAGAACCTCAACTTTTTAATCTAATACATCTATTTCATGATATTGGTCACAGTGCTCGGCTTCAATGAAGGTTGAACATTGATTCCTCTGCCTGAGGACAAAATCCTATGTTCGTCAACCACAGTATTCTCATTCTGATGAAGGCCCTTCCAGAATCAAAATGCAAGGCAATAAGCAAAAGTCACTACATTCTTTTTGCTATGAGATATTAAGGCCATCATTTTCAGTTCACTACAAAGAGGTAAGGGTTCACCCATCAAACTAAAAAAACAGTAGATGCAATAAGATAAAAATACCCCAATGTAGATTGAATTCGCAATGAAACCGTCTTAGAAGATTGAATTAGCAATGAAACCACAGTGATTTGCTACCAAATTTTTAAATTTGTCAAATCAAAACAATTTAGGGCTTGGTACTCATGGATGTGGGAGGCATTTCCGGCTCCTCTTATAGTTTATTTGCTTGGACTCCAAACCGCCTCTCCCAATGCTTGCTTGTTGGGTCACTCCCACTGCTTGGTCGTTGGGTCACTCCCTCTCCCCTGCCACAATTACAAACCGCCTCTCCCACAATCGAACAGTCCAATCCAAATCGATAGAAGGTCCAAATCGCAGAGGCGCAAGTCCAAATCGCAGAGGCGCAACTCCAAATCGAGGGTCACTCCAAATCGAGGTCACTCCAAATCGCAGGTCACTCCAAATCGAGGTCACTCCAAATTGCAGGTCACTCCAAATCGAGGTCACTCCAAATTGCAGGTCACTCCAAATCGAGGTCACTCGAGGTCACTCCAAACGCAAATCTCAGGTTTGTGAAATGCATATGGCCGCCGGCTTTTCTATTTGTTCAATATATATGTTATGTAATGTTTGTTTTTTGTTTTTTTTAATTTGTTTTTAATTAAATATATATATAACAATTAAAATTTAATTGTTGTATATAATGTTATATATATATATTTAATTAAAAACAAATTAAAAAACCATTGTTATATATTTATGTTGTAATTTTATTTATTCATGTTTTAATTCTATTTATTATATATTCATTTTTTTAATTTTAATTGGTTTTTTTTGTTATATATAATGTTAATATATATATAACGATTTTTTAATTATTATCTAATTGTTATATATATAATTTTTTTTTAATGTTTGTTACATAATCATTGCCATCATCATGATCTTGGTATATGTTGACCATTCTTAACTACCTCCTATAGCCAATTGGCTACTAGGGAAGATAAGGAAAATATGCACCCTTCCTCCTCATACTTTCAAGAAGGGGCTTAAAAAATATGGTTCATGCCAGGCTCTGAAAAGTGGAAGGGTCATTGCAAAGGATAAAAGGAATCACCAAAAACTCATGTTGACCTTAATGACTGTGGAAAGATATTTAGGAATATTTCTTCATTCACGTGAATTTGGCAATAACTAGAGCGAAGGTCACGATTAATGAAGAATTTATCTTCATGTATCATATAAGAGATAATTAATGACTGGAATGAGAAATTTATCTTTCACTATCAAGGAGTTAAGAGATAAAAAAATTGGGACACATGTGCCAAGTGACTTGTTTTTTAAGGACCATGACAACCAAAGAAGAGTACGGGTTGGTACTAGGATGAATGATACCAATAGCTAAGAACAACGATACAATATTTTTAATTTCATATATTATTTTGTTCAAAAGTATGACAATATGATCACACATTGGATGGGAGGATACGATGAAGCAATGAGATGCTATGATCATGCTCTCTCATTTGTAATTCCAATAAATCCATGGTGATATGACATAATCTTATTATCCATTCACACCGAGAACAAAATCACGCCCACCCGTTTCAATGGAAAACATGTTAGTTTTCCCGGAGTAATCACCCATTTGAACATTAATGAGGAGAAATAAATACTAGTCAAATAATTAAGGGAGATATAGGGTTCTTCACAGGGTTAGGAAGAAAAACTTCCTCAATGATGGGAGGGGATTCCTTTTGAGTTCTTCCATCAAGTTCATCATCATAAATGTCCTCAAATATGTCCACAAATAATTGATGTTCCTTACATCTATGCTCAAGAGAATATTTTTCATTACAAGTGTAGCATAGAACCTTAAGTTGATGTTCCTCCATTTTGTCCTATGCCAACTTATGGACCTTGAAAGGTGGAAGAGGTTGTTGAAGAGCCACCATAGTTGGGGAAAGGAAATGAAATAAAGTTTGGGATTTTGGACTAAGCATAGGATATAACACAGGCATGACAATAAATATTATTGTCCTCCAACCAAGTAGTAGGGTGGTTCACCTCTAAGTGGGATTTAATTTCCTCTTTAAGACCATTAATAAGGAATTGCTTAAAAAATAATCAATTAATTTGTATGTAAAAACAAATGAACTTTGATGACTCCTATAATGAATTTCATTAGGTAATAAAATATTACATTCAGGGAAAGTTAGTGCTTCATTTGATCGATCGAACCAACCAATCAGATCTAACTCGCCAAACTTGTTTAGAATTACTTCAAAAAAAATTTGAATGTCTTTGCAAATTTTGACAATTTTTTCTTTGTCACTCCTTCCATCCAATATTCGCCATAATGTTTCAGTCACATTCTTTTCGATATGCATTGTATCAAATAGATGAGCAATTTGTAGGTGCTCATAATAGGGCAACCTACTAAATTGTCTAGGATAACTTTCCATTCCTCGAGGATGCCCATTAATGCCTTCATGATGATCACATGAACGACAATGATGAAATTAAATATTAAATCAATGTCAATTACACTAAACAACACACAATAATATAATAAAATACAATATGATCATATACAATGATTGATTATACGTACCTTGACGATTTCTATTATATTGCAACTTCCATAGCTGAGGTGTCATTCTCTTTGGTTTTAATGCAATCTCTTGCTTTCCATTGAAAAGATGTTTTTCGGTAGTTTGATACCTGTGATTCTTGGAGAGGAAGTGCCTATACTCATCAAACACCTCCTTTCCTAAGCTTTTTGAATGACGAGATTTGATCTTAGGACCACAAACTGGACATGCAAATTTCCCCTTTGTCTGAAGACCTAAATAAAAAGATGGAATATCAATATTAATGTCTATTATAATTATATAAAAAATGACTGGATTATTTAGAAAAACATGCATGCGTATTATATTAACTAGTAGTTCATAAAATTAAATGCAACTAAAGTGGAACTTATAATTACATACCACAGAAATGGGTTAACCCTGGGGCATCATGTATTGTCCATACAAGCATTGCATGGAATTGGAATTTCCTTTGTCATATTGGTCTAGATAAGTCATACATAGTGATGCCATTCCATAACTTCAGTAGCTCGTCAATAAGAGGTTCGATATATACATTCATATCTTTGACTTGGTACTTACCTGATTGATTTGAACATATAAAATAAATATTCTGATTATGAGAAGTACCGTTTAGATATATAAACCATATTTCACAGTAGAAAAACTTTAAATATATATATAACATTATGAGACAAAAAAAGACAAATGAGAATATACCACTGCAATAAAAAAAAAACTGCAATCTTCGTACCTGGAATAATCAGCGACAACATTATGTGCTCCCTCTTTATTGTCAACCATGGAGGAATGTTGTTGTTGATAAAAAAAATAGGCCACACCGAGTAAACAGATCTCATCTCTGCAAAAGGATTGACACCATCTGCTGCCAAAGAAATCCTAATATTACGAGGTTTGTCTTTAAAGTGAGGCCATTTTTCCTCCATATCTCTAAATGCAGACCCATCTGCAGGCATCTGAATAATGTCGTCTTGACTTCTGCTCCATGCATGGTAATCCATAAACTGCGCTATGTTTTTACACCTGAACAGTCATTGCAAACGGGGAATAATGGGAATATAACGTATAACCTTGCGAGGCATCTTTTACTTGATCTATGCGATATCTACTGATATGACATTTAGGACATTCTGTTGCAAATTCATGCTGGTTGTAATAAAGAACATGATCATCGGGGCATGCATGAATTGCTTCATACTGCATTCCAATTTATTTCATGATGGTAGATAAATCTCGATATGTGCGAGGTAAAATATTTGAAGGTGGTAACAAATATTCACCTATCATGCTACAACAAATTAAAATAAAAATCTAGTTAATATAATATAGAAATAATATTAATGAAACAAATTTCATCCGTAGTAATTTGACTTATATATGAATTAACAATAAAATACATGACAATCATATATATTTTGTGATGGAATATATTACATACCTTAACATCCGTGTGACGGATATGTTTGAAAGACCATTCATAACCTTCAAGTTCATTACCAACAATATAGCAGAGAGAAGATTTGTCTTGGAGCCGTCATAAAGGGGTTCGTATGCCTTGTCAAGAAGAGGTATTTCATGAATATCATCAAAATGTTCATCATTTTCATGATCACCATCATCATCCATTCCAACATTAAATGAATCATGGATCAAAGTATTTGTAACATCATCTTCAACTATGTTATCAGTATGATCATCTTCTTCAATGTGATCATTAGCTTGTTCTCCATTAATATTCATAGCTCCATGTTCCTCCTGTACTTGTTCTGGAAGCACTTGCTGATCCGGACGATATGCCGTAGGATGTCTTTCCTTTATAATTACATGAAACAATCAATAGATAAAAGTTAATATAAGAAATTCAAACGCAAAATGTAAAAATTTATGTGATACATTAAAAATTTAACAAATTTTGTACTGTTGGGATGAAAAGAACAACGACCAATTGTACTGTTGGGATGAAAAGAACAACGACCAATTGTACTGTTGGTCAAAAATAAGAAATATTATAATAATACATAAATTTACAAAAGCAATCAAAATAAAAACATATATAATGAAAACTTACAAATGGATGGTATTCATGTCCCCGCCCATGCTCCCTACAATGTTTTGTGGTTGTTGTGATCAAAATTCTTCTCCTCTTAAAGCCTCTGCATTGATTACATGGACAATAGCATTTACCATCACCCCTTCTTTCAACTCCTTCCCACAATCTAGCAAGCAATTGTCGATTTTGTTCGTCTGGATCAGGAATATTCGTAGTTGACATTTTCTCCTAAAGAGCTTAAATGAAGATTATCGATCTTAGAAAATGAAGCTCCAGAGTACTTTGCTCACTTGAATAACAAAAACAACGAAAAACAGTCCGTCGAACAAAAAAAACATCCGCAAACCGTCGCTAGTATGGCAAACATGTCGGAATGGTTTGATATTTATAAATTGTAAAAGTCAAAAAGTCAAACCTACATCAGATATCCGACAACACTAATCTAGTGACCGTTGGGAAAAAATCCGTCGGATATCCAACCTCTTCGGGTTCAAAATGAAGTCGGTTATTCGACATCCATTTCGTCGGATATCCGAATAGGCGTCGGATATTGGCAGAGCCGTCAAATAGCCTGCCAGCCTCGTCGGATATTCAAAAGTACGTCGGATATCCGACAGAGACCTCTCAAAATTTATAAAACAAAAGACAAAAAAAAGTAATTTTCAAAGAAAAATCCAACGACACAGTCCATTTCGTCGAAGGTCATCGTATTTGCTCATCGGATTTTGGGTACAAATCTACTAGTGAGGCATTGTAAACACATTTTGCATATGACACAAGTTGAAATATTTGAGGAATTTTTAGAAATCAATCAAGGTGTAAATGATATGGTACATTGGCTATAAATCTATAAAGATCATAAAAAATGTTAAGGCATGTAAATTATTAACACATGCCAAGTATTTTACACTTGAAGAGGGGATATTAAAGTTTCCTCGCATTTTGGATAATTCCACATCATATGCAATGGGGAACATTTTTAATCAGGGACTCATCCATGCATCAAAGTGCTTCTAGGACTTATCATGCTACCTTTCTGTGTGACCAATGCTTATTAGTGATCATTCTTGACCTTTCATGTGTGGCCACTTCCCAATCTTTATTTCACCATTAATGAATCTCCAGTGCGTGATCCGCATAGCACTCATCTAATGTATTCAATTGTTTATTACTTATTGTGCACTTGTTTATTACAATTGGTTGTGTCCTAGTTAGCCATTCTCAAATTTCCTTTGTGCTTTCATTATTAAATCATTTTTTTTTCTGGAATAATCGGTGTCACATTGTCATAATATCCCTATAAATCAAGCTTTAATTTAACATGGAAAAACCTTATAATCTGACAAAATAGCTAACATTTTTATAGCTCGTTCTTTTTCTTGAATGGTTATTGTCACCTTGTTCGGATATTCCTATCAAAATATACTCACAACTTTAATTTACTATTAGGGATTAGGGATTAGGGATTAAGGGTTTGGAATTAGCTTAAGCTATTTTAAGCTCTCAATTGAACTAATAAGAGCTCTTATTAGGGATCAAGAGATCTTATTAGCTTGATTAAGATCTTAAAATAGCTTGATCAAGTGTTCATAAAACTCCACTCCCTCCACCCACCTTGCCAATAATTTCTACCCATCTTCATGGATTTACCCTTACCTAGTTACAAAGTCTTATTTTTTATGTATGATGCCATGATTTTTGTCTTATTTTCTCTACTATTTGGTTAAAACTTGCAATGAATCAGTATTATTCTCGATGCATTCAAGCATCCAACATGGTTTCCAAGGATTCTTCATCATACATCTTAGTGGCCACAACATTCTTAGATTAGGAATAGTGAACACCATGGCCACCATAGCCTCCTTTCCATATACCAACTTGAAAGGGGTATGTTAAGTTAGTCTTTTAAAACTATTCATATATGCCAAAAGAAATTTTGGAACTCATTTATCCCAACAACCACTATCTACATTAGATATCTTAATTAAAGTATGTTCTAGAATTTCGTTAAAAGTTTTGATTGTGCAATTAGATTATGGATGATAGTGAGTGTTTTTCGAATGATGTATCATAAAATCTTGATTTATAGCATGGATAGTAGAATTGATCAAACGAGAACCTATGCCATTCATTAAAATTCTAGGGAATGTTGTAATATCCACAAATTTTGCTAAGGACCATGTTGTTAGGGAATTTATACTTATAGTAGGGGAAGACTACCAACGTACTGGGGTTGATAAGACAGACACACAAGGGTTTGTAAACATTGTTATAAGCAAATAGAGTTAAAGTAAGAGAAACATGTACCTTATTTATGAAGGTCGATCCAAGCTTTTCTCTCGTCCTCTACTACAACAACAACCTACAAAACAAACCAGAACCTTCCTCAAACCAGTTTGACCATGAATAAATATTGATACTAACAATAAAGGATAACATCAACTAGTAATCAAAACAACAATAGATATTAACAATCTTACTGGGAAAGGAAGAAATGTCTTGATCTTTATTGACATATGCATAAAAGTACATAAGTTATACCTCGCTCTGCATCAAGCACCTTCATAACCAGACCCTGGGTTTTTGCTCCTCTCTCTTAGCTATGAATTTCTCTAGCATAACTTTCTCCAATGAACATTAGGTCCCTTTCTCAAGCCCTTCCCTTGTATTTATGGAAAGGCAAGGAGGATTAGTTCAAAAGGTGGTTTTGTTGGGAAGTTGGGGAAGTTTGGATACATGCCTCAACTAATCCCAATTCGTGTTTTTAATTATTTTTTGAAGTTTTATTAAGACATCCGCGACTATAAAATGAGGAAACTAGTGAGTGACTCGTGATTTATTCAGCTTGCAAGTAGCAAGTGCAACAATTTTGTTGACACCCGGGGGTTGTTAGTAATGATACCCGCAGCTGACCAGCAAGATGAAAAGTGTGAGAGTCGCAGTTATAATCTAAAACAGTCAAAGAAATATGCTTGTGAGTGAAGGATTATAAGGTTCAGCTTAAGGTCATATATGGTCAAGGTAAGCTCTTCCATCAATTTTTTCCTTTTGTGTGACCAACAGAGCAATGTGGTCACGGACGAAGAAGTGATGATTTGACCGATAACAGATGCCCCCTAATGTGTGAGGTCAGAGGGAAGCGATGGCCGAAATAAATTACAATCCAAGTAGAGGAGGAGAAAAGAGACTGCAGGATGAGGTCACAACTAGTACTTGAAAACAAACAAAGGTCAACGAGAAGTTTACAATCTTGACATCAAGAGATGTTCAGAATGGTAGAACATAATCTCCAATACATAACTCAAAGATGTATATAGCATGGCCACTAAAATACAAGCGTGGATCCATGACAAACAAGAGATCATAGCAATAACAACAAACTGGAGCTATGTCTCATTAAGAGCCAAAATGGGTGTGACTTAGTCTTGTGCAGATTGGGAAATAACAAAAGTGATAATGCTATTATAGGTCCAAGTTCTTCATCCAAACTGCCTCAAGGTACGAATCCTAACCATGCAAATAAATGAGTTGAATTCGAACATGGGGGATACCACTTGATTACCGGTCATTGATGTATACCATTAACAAACGCAAGGGAAACCCACCAATAGTTGTTGGCGGGAAAAACTACCCTATAGTAAGGAAACGGATACTATCAACTGAAAGGGTATGACAGGTAAGCGTATTAACTGTGTTACAGAGATGTTCATGAAAGGAAATAGGTTATTGGTCTTGAGAACGTACCTTTCGAATGACGTTCTATTGTAGCTCTTATTCGATCTTGCACTTGGTCCTCAAGTCAACCTCCCGTTCAATAAACCTGCAATACAAGTACCTTTCTCAGCGTATCTTGGATAATATATAATGATGAAAAAGACAAAGCAATTTAAACATCTAATATTAACCAAAACAGATCCAAACAAGTATAACACTTCAATGAACACTTAATTTGGGACAAGAAAGACGCTTCAACCTTTTATTGTCAAATGAAAATTGATGATACAAAGTATACATGACTTTGTGACATGCTCCTGCAACTTGATCCTGGGGTCCTACTCTTCTCTGGCTTGGATATCTTCCAGCATAATCTCCTCCAAATGCAAGCTTCTCTTTAAAAGTCTCTTATTAACATTCATGTCTCTAACCCCTCTCTTTATTCTTCCTTGTATTTATAGGACAAGGGAAGCAGTTCAGGTCGAGAGATGGTTATGGAGGAAGTTGGGGAGGTTGGGAAACCAACTGCAACTAATCCTCTTCGTGAAATTAATTATTTTTTAATCATCTTTTGAGGTGTACTCTACTATTGCTCAGTGAAGTAGCGCTCAGGGCACTACTATAGTGCTTGTAAACTAGTGCTCATCACTTTTTGAATGTTGAGCGCTACTCTGTTGAAGAGGAGTAGCGCTCATGAGGCTTGAGCGCTACTATTACACACTGGAGTAGGGTACAGGTGCTAGTCTATTGAAGTAGAGTAGCGCTCATGTCTCAAAATGATATTTTTAGGGTTTTTTCAGTCTTGCCAGGAGGTGGAGTAAGTCAAAGTCTCATCTAGGGTCAACATGCTTCTCCATCCAAGTTGTCCTTTTGTGTGATCAACAGCTCAAGGTGATCACGGACGGAGAGGTGCAGGTTTGACCTATAACAATAGTGAAAATGGGATCCAAGGTACCTAGTACATTCTAACAGATGTGAATAAAGGGTATTGAAGTCAAACACCTTAAGAATCCATCAAGTAGGGGACATTGATGTATTCCCACTATTCAATGGCGAGGGAAATTGCCACTGATGACTGCAATCCCCAAGGTACTACTCGAAACTCTAAACTTCATTCCCAAAGCAAGATGAGTTGAAGTCGATGGGAAAAAGCCCGTTGGAAGGGAGGCCTTAAGGAATCCTCCATCATCCAACACAAGGAAAAATCAAGAGGTTGATTCTATCTGGAATAGGACTGAGTACATGATGAAACAAACTGACACGAAGGAATGGCCGACACATGAGGTCAAGGTAACTGCAAAATAGCTGACATGAAGGTTTGTCTTTGAACATTGATCATGACACAAGAGTGACTTAGGAATCTTTGACAACAAGGGGATCATGATACAAATCTACAATGTAGGAGACATTAACAAATTCTCCATATGACTGGAAGAGTAACCAATCGGAGGAGTAAAACTCTGAGATCAGGTTCATCCTAAGGCCAAAAAATAAAACCCAACTTGTTTGAAAGACTCAAAAAGGTGTTGTGCTCAAGGACGTAAAATGAATTGCTGTCTTTATATTGAAATATATTTGACATACTTCCCTTCCTTTTTCTCTTTTAATTTAAAGAATATCCTTCTTGTTGGTTTTAATGAGTCCAAGAAAGCAAACTCAATAGTCCTTCTTCATTTTTGAAACAAGCTCGAAGACGGAGGGAGAAGACTACTTGATATAAGTCCAACCATGTGTAATTTAACGAGTCCATGGGAGGGAAACTCAAGATCTTCTTAATTTTTTAACTATTTTGAAGAAGAGATAGACTAGTACTCAATAACAATGAACCATGGATTTTAATATCGAGCCTGGATCTGTTCATGCTCGCCGTTGTTTTCAATTTTAAGGAGTCTGAAAAAATTAAACAATAACTCCATACACCTACTCATGGATTTTAATATCGAGCCTGAGTTGGTTTGTGCTCGTTGGTATTTTCATGTTTTGAGAGTCTGAAAACCCTAAAGAAGACTCCAAAAGGTCCTTTTTTGTAGAGTTAGTATCCTCACCCAAAAAAGTGTAAAACAATGAGAGAAGAACTCTTCTAGCCATGCATGACTAGAGTATACATTTTTCGTGACTAATCCACAAAGGTCCGGAAAAGGGGTAAACTTATACCTAAGTGGATTTCGCTTGAATTCCTTTAGCGAGTATGAAGTGAGAAGTATACTTGGTGATCTTGTTTGATTTTAAAGATTCTAACAAGGGATTAAAAAGACTCTATAAAAATATTTTCCGTAAAGGTTTAACGAGCCCGAAAAAGTAAACTCATGACCTCCTTACTATTTTTAACGAGCTCAAAGGAGAGATGGAATAATTCTCGTATTTGGATCAATGTCCAAATGAATGGAAGACTGCATTATAAACTCTAGTAAAACTTCATTAGAAGGAAGTATATCACCCCAGATGGAACACATATCTAAACATTCAGATGGAGTCATCACTTGATCAACTGTCGGGACCTAGTCCCGAGAAGGTAAGCATGAATTCATAGGCTTGTTCTCTGTAGAAATTGGACTCAAGGAACAATATGCCACATAATTTGATTGTGACATGGTAGTGCCTACTGACGAGGAATATGCTTGGTCTACAGTTGGGTAATAAGGAGGATCAACAAATGCAATATGATCAATAGTGACAATGCTTTCGTTGTGAGTAAAATGCATCACACGAAAGAGCGTAGACACCACAACATGCATATCATATACATAATCATGCTCGTGGATCATATCAAAGTCCATAGGGTCCTTTAAAACCATAAAATCAACTAAGACTGTTTTTCCACCCAAAGTAATAAGTACCTGAGGGAGGAATCCCAACGGTTCACTAAGTCTTTTATTGAAAGTCAACGGCCAATTAACAGCTAGAAAAAGATTAGGGAAACCTAAATCTCTCCAAGCATAAGGGGACAAGATACTAACATAGGCTCCTTCATCTACAATACATCGGTGAACCGCATGGTTGTCGATATCAACCTTTATCTGGAAAGGTGTAGAAGAAGGAAGGTGAGGACCAGTTAGACTATTCCAATCAAAGGAAATGACCCCAGAGTTTGGTAGGGTTTCACTCAACATAGATGAAGTGCCCCCTTTTTCAGGAACATCCGGACTGGTAATGCATAAGAATTCAGTGGTAGGTGCATCAGTGTCCGAAGGACTGATGGGATCGGTCAAATATTGCATCAATTCGATCACTTCACTCTCTGAATAAAGAGTGGGGTTGAAAAAAGACTGTTTTGGTTCAACCACTTTATCAACCAAAGGTTCACCAGGCTATTGGGAATCTATAGACAATTCAGGAGAAGAGGATCCTTCAGACATGGACCACACTCTCCGCACCTCTGGAATAACAAGGAACAGGTGAGCAAGGTGATCTCCCTTACAAAGTTTACAAGGGAACTTTGGCTTGTGTCCTATAAGCTTAGACTCCTTTACAAAATTAGTACTCTTATCATGGCCAGCATTGGATGATAGATTTACCCCAGCATGACTTGCAATGGCTAGTTTCTCAGAAGCATAATACTTTTGAACTATGGACCACACTTTTTTCACTTCTGGAAATACAGGGCACAAATAGGTCAGGTGGTCTCCCTCGCAAAACTTAGAAGGGAACTTAAGATTTTGTTTATTAGGTTTGTCGACAATGTCAACGTTCTCAACATGACTTGTAGTGGATGATTTAATGTCTCCAGTATGACTCAAAATAACTGGTGACTTGTCATTAATATGACCAACAATGATCAATGACTTTTCCTTAACATGAGCAACAGTGGTTGAAGAAACACTTTCAGTATGATTTGCAGTGACTAAAATTTTACTCCCAACATGACCTCTAGAGGTTGGGTAGGTGCCCCCAACATGACTTCCAGAGGCTGGGTGGGTGCCCCCAGCATGAATTCCAGAGGCTGGGTGGGTAGGTTTAGTATGATTTACAGTGACTGAATGAGTTCTCCCAACATGACCACCAGAGGTTGGGTAGGTGCCTCCAGCATGACCTCCATAGGTTGGGTGGCTTCCCCCTTGCTTTGGCATATTCTCCCTACTCTTCCTCCATCTATTCCTTTCAAAATGTTGGTTACTAGTACTACTACTTTCACCACATGAGGTAGAAGGAGGAGGAGAAGATGTTACTGGTGTAGAAGGCATATGGTTCTGATGCTCTTGATGTGAGGTGATTACTTGAGAAGCATCAAGAGCATGCAAAGCATTCGGAGTGGAAAACAACCAAACCGGTAGCCTTATTGTGAATCCCAGAAGATTCAAAGTAGCCATTAAGGGAGTACCAACGTTCCCAATAAATGGAAAAGCACAAGGAGCCCCTTGAACATGGGTCCCTTGATTGGTGCTCACCAGAATGCTATCCATAGTTTCCGACTCAACGAGCCAGAAATCTCTAAAGACAACTAAAAACAAGCGGCACAAAGAGCACACCACTAGAAAGGTCCTATAGTAATACAGACCAGGCAAACAAAGGTAATACTCTCAAAAGTAAGTCCGAGATGATGAGGGCCCAAAACAAACTAGTAGAATATTGAAGAATAGTTACCCAGGGTCCACATACAAGCTTTCTGGGTGCAAGCGTTTGAATCACCAAATCTCCTTCCCAAATTGTTGCAGAGGGTTTCCTTCCACGTCTGTCCTAGTTACAACAGAAATAGCCTTCTGCTGTCACCTGTGTAGAGCCCTAAAGGTCAAAAGATACTAAAGGCTACCAAAATTGAAGAAATAGCCCAGGGGACAGTCATAGGTCCAGCCAAGACACATGGGTAGGGTAACTAAGCCCGAAATCCAAGAGTGCACAAGGCACTAATGGACCCACGTACGCGAAAAGGATCTGGTGTATGCTCGAAAGAAAAGTGGGGCACTACTAAAAACATGACATTGGTGAGGGTAAAAAAATGTCACCATAATCTCGTTGGTTACGTTCAAAAGGGTGTTCGCCACCAAAAACTAAACCTCACCAAAGGTGGCGTCCCCAAAAGTATAGGTAATATGGTGAGGTTCAAGTTCCTTCACCAATAATAATTATTGTGATGGTTCATGTCCCTCACCATTTCCTATGAATAATAGTGATGAGTATTTAATGGCCCTCACTATTGATCGATATATCGGTGACGTTCAAAAAGGCCTCCGTAACCAAAAACTGAATGTCACCAAAGGTGGCGTCGCCAAAAGTAAAGGTGATATGGTGATGTCAAGATCCATTAGCAATAATCATTATTGTGAGGGATGGTGTCCCTCACTATTTGCTATGAATAATAGTGATTTATGGTGACGAGACTTTAATAGCCCTCACTATTTATGCATATATTGGTGACGTTCAAAAGGGATTATGTTACCAAAAACCAAGCATCACCAAAGGAAGCATCCCCAAAAGTAAAGGTGATATGGTGAGTTTCAAGTTCTGTTAGCAATAATAATTATAATGACGGATGGTGTCCATCACCATTTTGTATGAACGATAGTTTTTACTGGTGATGAGTCTTTAATGACCCTCACTATAGTAACTTTTAATGATAGGCCTTTGATGACCGTCATTATTGATGGCATATGTGGAGATGGTCAAATACCGTCACCATATCCTATGAACAATATTGATGTATGGTGATGGGATTTCGATGACCCTCACTATTGACATCATTGATATTATCATATCAATGGTGATGGGCCCTACAATATCATCACCAATTGTCAATTTGAAAATCTTTTAATGACGTGCAATTAAAAATTGTCAACATTTATATTCACTTTGAAAACAATTGTAATAGTCATTAAATTGCAAACGGTTAGTATTTCATTAATGGTGATGGTCATGGAATTAAGCATCATAGTTCATTTACACATTGGCCACAGTCACATAATTAAACATTACCATTAATTTCCACAATGATGACAATCTTAGGCATGTGTTGTTACCCATGGAGATGGCTAGCAACACATTTATATGTCTAATAATAAAGAAAAATAAGAAGCAATGAAGAAAAGTACAAAAGAAAGAAAAGATCAACAGAAACCATATTTTACCACAAGCCTCATAACATGCACTTAACATGCTAGATAATGTAACAAAATTGTCCTTGCAAGATTTATGTAATCTTGTGTTATCATGAAAGTAATTTTGAATAAACAATAATTTGTGTGTACATGTTCCAACTTTCATACACCATCTACAAAGATTAACAATGATAATTCTCGCTTGAGTTTCCAATCTTATGGAAAGGGTCAATATGGAGTGGTTTAAAAATTGTAGGAAAGCTCCTTTCCAGTAGCCTTAAACACTATTTTATCAGCATCATGGGACATGGTGGTAACTGTAACCCTTTCCTGATGACATGTTGGAACCCAATATCATTGTCCTCTACAATAGCATGCATCTTTCATAACCATGCATGCAAAAGCAATATAGATTCAAGACAATTTTCATAATTCACATAGTCAATAGAAAAGGACAAAATTTTAGTTACTTAAAGGTTTTTCTAAGTTATCTACAATTTTCTTACCTTCAACCATCTAGTATAACATGTGCTCTTGCTGAATAAAAATAGGGAAGGGCGATGTGTCTCACACTTCTACTAGGTTTCATCTTATCATCTCCAACAAGATCCACAGTTTCTTTGTCAGGTTTCAAGAACCTTGATGCAATCTGTTCATCAATTATTCCAAGATAACAAACATCATTATAATTAAAATTTGCAAAACTAGATCAAGAATCTTGGTTCTACATTGTCATAACAATATTCACAAAAATCAAGAGCAACTAAAGGATAAAACAAAAAAATAAAATATGTACAATCTATTGCAACTAACAACACAAACCAACACTCAATGTTCTCTGAAACATTACCTTCTTTACCCAATCCGACATTGTTGCGCTAAAAAGGAGTGTTTGAACCTTGCTTGCATCCTAAACTTTTCCTGAAATAAGCAGATTTCCAAACTTAGAGAACGTGGATATTAAATATACATATCAAATATTAGAATTATAATAAATAGTGCAACTAATATTATTGCAGCAGTTTGGACAACAGGGTATTACTTTTGCAGGTAGTACAATTAGGCCTAGACTTGTTTTGGCAAGCTCATTGAAGAGCACTATCATGGTGGATTTGTAATCTGATTGGTCATTATTCATTTGCTGGTAAGGAATACTGTTTGCTGGGGAACACAACTTCCCAAACCTATATGTTAACTGTCCCTCTGTTCTGGCATGCCATTGGTGGTTGTCCAGTGCTTCTAATTGCAGATGATGCTACTCTATGCGATCAATCCCATGACCCATGGCCAAGGAAATAACAAAAACATCAAGGAAATGGATGAAAACAGTGAAACTACACTAGTCTAGCAGCATCTAGACCCGGGTCCAACATTCACCACAAGGTTGCATGTCTCATGTTCTAACCTTTGATACATCGTCCATTTGTGTGAACTCATGATTGAAATCAAGTGTCTATTTCGAGTTGTCTAACTCGATTGCATGCATTGTCCTTGTCTCTATACTCTAACTAAAAGATTCAAGTCGAGTTTCCATTTCAGTTGCAAGACGAGTTGTGAAGTTCAAAGTTTACATGTCAAGTTCCAAATGATCTTACAAGTGAGGTCTCTATTCAAGTCAAGTTATGTCAGTCAAGTCAAAAGGAAAGTATTGCATGTATAGCAATGAGTTGAAACCCAAGTTTCTTCTTTGGATATGTGCCTAGTATAATCAGAGCATCTGCTGATTATTTTTCTTACTCTTGGAAAGGTAGCACAAGAGAGAAATAGTGTAGTTGATATTATTGCAGCAGTTTGGACAACAGGGTATTACTTTTGCAGATAGTACAGTCAGGAAATATAAGTATGGATGCAGCTTGTTGATCCTAGCTTCATTATGTTCTTATCTCATAAGAAAACAACCCAACAAGACCTCTCTTGACTCCATTTGACCTATTATGGATAAGCACTAATTTTGGTCCACCCATCCATTAATTTTTTATAACTCTACCATACATCTTCCTAGGGAAACCTCCCTTGTGTTGGAAAAGAGTTTACCTAAAGTGAGCGATAGAGCAACTGTCATGATAGTAGATATCCCCTTTTAATTCTTCCAAGGTTGCACTTGTGTTTTAGGGATTTACCACTTGAAGTGCAAGTTTGGGAGGTAACAATGTGCTAACTATTTTATAGCCAAGATTCTATCTACTATATCAGCTCATGCATCCTGATACATGAGATGTGAGGCACTAATAGAACTTGTTCTAGTGAGTAGCATTATGTTATTATAAATGCATGCAAGAATTTCTCTAACCATACCTATTCATTCACATTTTGATGGTTGTTGTTAACACCTGATATTGAAGTAATGTCATTCTTATTCGAAAGCACTACTGTCAGCTTGTTCGACAACTTCAACTTAGCTATACAGAACATGGCACAAACTAAATGGTGCAAAATGCCACTATTCTTTTGGTCACTTGTGCACCATTATTAAAAGACCCGTGGTAGATTTCAATGTTTATTTCATAGCTATAGGGCCCCTTGCCACTTTCTTTCACTATCCTGGCCATAAGTGCTTGGCTCTCTTCTACCTGAAGTGTTTACTCAAAGGTGGCAAACCTTACAAGATTCTTCTTGGCTTCACCCCATCAAGCCGATTACCTCCTCCTAGAATGTTTTGTCTTTGAGAAGACTTGAGAGATGCATAGACCCACCTAAGTTGGGCACAACTTGTACCAAATCAATGAGATTATGTATAACATCATGTTCAAGAGGTGGAAAACTCATACCACAAGGAAACATAGGGGTACTCAGTTTCAGCACAAGCCGATTGACTATCCCAATCCAGACACCCAAACTCACATTTAGATTCTTCTCATTGTCTCAAATGTTAGGAGAGTTTTTGCTAGTTGTTTTTAGCATCCTCCAAGGGTCACAAGTTTTGCAAAGTAAATGAAACAACCTACACAAACGTACAAACAAGTAATATGGAGAAATATGATTGTCAAAGGTACATGACCTCCTTCCATGTATTAGCCAAAGGATGGCTGGCCTTTGAATTCAAGTTGGGGGTGGATGTGAATATTATTTTGAAAGGTAAATGGTTTTAGGGATCATCTTTTTTGGCCCTTAGAATATGGACCACATGCTTCGATCGTATATTGGAGAAAAAACTTCCCAAGCTACCTATATTGGTTTTACTCCTTGAGTTGCCTTTAGAACTGTGGAATAGTTCATATTGGAAGCTATAGTTTATGGTCTTTCATTGAATTAGAAGAGAATATCTTCTCCGAGGAAAACAAAGTGGTATCAAAGTTACAGGTGGAGATAGACCGTCTTCTTGGAGATAGACTCTCACTTAATAAATGGTGATTGTCTGGCGTTTTTTTTAAGTCTCCTTTTTCTAGTGTAAAATTGAGTTTAATGGTGAATGAAAAATTGTCATGGGTTTGATGTTGGATGTGTAATGTCCACCTTTGATATTTCTTGAGGGCATGTCAACTTCTACAATACACATGTTGTTGCAAATGATTTTGGGAATCCAATCTCACCATTAGCAGACACTGCAACAGTGGTTGGTAAAATTAACTTTTAATGTGGTTCATTATCCAATCTCACCATTTCAAAGGCCATGCTGATTCCCTAAATGGGCAGCTCAAGCCAAAAAAAAAGGATTTTTCATAGTGACAAGTTCTTTGAAGGGGAGTATAAATGTTAATAACAAACAAACAACAACTGCATGTTTATAACAAAGAAACTAACAAACAAAAGTTTCAATCCTCTAGTTTCTCTAATGTAACTGGAGTCTGGCATTGAAGTTTTGAATTGGTATTAAACCTCCGATCAGCTAGTGCTCTCACAAATTTCATAACAGAACTTTCTAGAATTGAAGGAAAGTAAGACTCTTTCAAGTGGTGTAAAAAATCAACTGAGCTCTCCAGAATTCTTAGAGGCACTATGAAGAGGAAATGCAAATATTGTGCTGATATGGGAAGCCATCATGGCCTTGTTGAAGTTTGTAAGAACTTAGAGGTATAATTTGATAGTTTTCTTCTCGAAGGCTATCACCATCTGTTGCTAGTGGCTTGACTGTATTACATGACATTTTTATGTATAGAATGGTTGTCTATACCTAAAATATGGTTGTCTTGTGGTTATTGGATAGCAATGTCCATGCTGTGGTTTTGATATGAAATTTCTTGGGGTAATTTGATTGCATAGACAATAACACTTACCATAGGGTTATATACATAAGTGCTCCACACCATGATTTCTACCATGTTGAGTTTGAGAATGTAAATCACTATTCATTCCCATGTTGTGATCAGGACAACTTGGGAATTTCAAAGCCACTTTTTCCTGTCCAAAAGCGTTGTAAAGATACTACAGGTTCAAGTGAACAGGAAAATGAAGGAGAGGAGCCTCTATCTAACTGAGGTTCAAAAAAATTCTCAACGCATCAGAAATTTGCCATCTAAAGTTTCTAGTAATTTTCTGTTATAGATTTCCATATGAAATTGAAGAGTTTCCATATGAAATTGAAGAGTTTATATGTCATGTCAATGAATTATGGTTTTTGCACACCGGATATGTATAAATGCATTTTCTCAAACTGAAAAAAGGAATGTTAGGTAAACTAGTGCTATAAGGGTTTTTTGTAGTGACTTTCATAAAGATGGTAAACTGTAAAAGAATTCTTTGGAGGGGGCCTTGGTTTTGGGGAAGAGTAGGGCTCTTCTGAATCACCACTTGTTTTCATGAGAGTGATCACTTAACCATGGTAGTCTCCATATTTCCCATGTGAGTTCAACTTCCCAACCTACCTTTTCATTTTTGGCATTATTCAATTTTTACAAGCATGGGAAATTCTCTAGTCAAAATCTTGACAACTGTCGTATAAAGAGTAGACCTTTGGCTCTTCACCTATGGTCGAATATGCATAGAGTTGACTTTATCAAAGGCCTCCCAAACAATATCCTCTTAAAAATGGGAAACCACCTTTGTGCTCAAGACCTATATTATGAAAACAAAGCTTTTCAATGTTGATTATGCCACCAAACAAGGCACCTACTGGAGACCTGATCAAAACCAAAATCACATCAGTCAAGAAAAAAAGGTCCACCCAACTCCAAAATATGGCATCCCTTTGAGCTGCCACTTTTGGATGAGGGTGATGAAAAATTTGTTACAAATGAGCTTGAATTATAGGAAGAATATCATTTAGACACACTAGCGTCTATAAAAGAATGAGTAGTAGTTGTGAAACAGGAGACTTCTCACTCAAGAGAGCTAGTTGATATTTTATTATTTTAGCATGGACCATACAGTTGATGCACATAGGAGGGCATCTGAAATAATATTTGTAGATTATCTAAGAATGATGTTTGAGACCATACCTTACAGTTTAATATTTGGTCGGTCAGGTAGTTTTTTTCATAGCCTAGAGGAGAGATGCACATTCATCATGATATAAATGGCAAACTGTATGGACAATTGTTCCACTTCAAAATTATCTGATGCTAGCATTTATGGTGTACCTAATAAATAATATCATCTTCAAAAATAAAAGTGTCTTGGATGGGGTTAGGATTGGGCGAAGTATGAAAAACAAAAGGTTGAGTTATCCTCGGAAGAATGTGAATTTTATTACTTGCTTGAACCTCATTCAAAATCATGTGTTTTCTCATAAGTGTTGTACTTCTGATGATGATAATGAAAAATTTAGGTGCCAGGATTACAACAACAATTAATTGAGATTACAAGGCACCTACAGGAGGTAACACCTATTGATAGGTGTTGGAGGAATTTTATGTGTTAAATCCAAATTCACAGATGCATTATTGTAGGCCTGAAGGAAAAATATGATGAGTATCAGGACAGCTCCAAAGGATTTGATTGTCTTATTTTGACTACAACGATAAAAGCATTATGGCAGTTGATTGGAATCCATATGGGAAACATATTGAGGATATTGTCATGCAATTTGTGATCCCTAGCTGGACAATTCAAATAATTTATGAAAAGATGTAGAAAGTATTGAAAGAAGATGCAGTTTGATAAATAGTCTTGTGCTAAGAAAGATACCATTGAGTGTGTATCTAATGCAACAAATACATTGTTTCCACTTCAAAATACATCACATGTTTAAGAAGAGCAGTATCCACATCAATATAAGTTAGAAAAAGAGTCACACACCTGTTGAAATAACACAAACTAGAAGAATCTCTTAAAAACTTATTTTCAGAAACCTTCATCAACTATTCGTGTCCATTTTCAAATGTGCAAACCAGTGTCAAAATAGTAATTACAAATTATTAATGAAGTCATGTAATAAATACACCTATGTAATAAATAACATATCAATGCCCTGTGAACTTGAGGGTTACCTCAAGACCTGTTGACAGCATCACTGACAGTACCTTTACCTCAGTGATTATAGCAGTCCTTGGCAGCTACCTTCATCCCTAGCATGCATGTGTAAGGGTATAAAATAATGGAATAAGTCCACTTAAGGCATAAGAATGGTATCAATATTAAAGCGCATAGAAGAAAGAGGGACACAAAATTACCTTGAGTCCAGCCATGCCAGTAGTTGAATAACAAGAGATTAAATAAGATTATCATTCACTAAATATATATATTCATATACATCAACCATTCAATGCAAATCCAAACCATTAGTCACCAAATAAGAAAACTTTGCAAATGTATATACCACATAAGGGTGAATATAAAAAATGGAAATGTTTTATGTATTAACATTCAACCATATAATTCCTTCACAATCTGAACGGACATAATCCACGTTCATGTGAACGTCGACATAGAAATCAACTTTATCTTCTTCATTTCACGGGGGCTTCACTCAATACACTGCTATCATAGCACGCTTGTTCGTGGCATATGAAACAATACCCCTAATTTCACTAAATATTGAAAAATACCTTCCAAAATATGTTTTTTTAACCCCCTCCAAATATGCCTTCCCAATTTTAAAAAACCCCTATTTTCACTAGATATTGTATGTATCAATTTTTTCATTAACATTTTTTATACCCCTTTATATGTCTACCTAGTATATTGATATGATACCCCTCTTATGACCCCACATGCATTCTACAATTCACCTTGCTTCTTTCGATGTATATTTTGGATGCACATTACTTCAACCACATATCATTATGATATGCAACATCTAATGGTCTAATGAAGAGATAGGACATCACTTCTTGTATGTCACTAGAGCCAATACATATAGTATAATGTTTAGATTGCATGTTGCAGTTCCCCAATCGCTGACTAAGCCTGATGTGGGCTAGGTATCCAAGCCCCCAGGGCCTGTAACAAGCTCTAAGAGGTTGACTAAACCTCCCAAGTCCTATAATAGGCGCGAGTGGTTGGGTATTCAAGCCCCCAAGGCCTATTGAGGGCCTATAATAGGCCCTCGAGGCTTAGAGCTTCCCAAGGCTATTGGTAACATCTGGTTGAGTGCTATTGGTAACAATTGGCTATCAATGACCACTGTCTCTCGACTATGATCGACTGGAAACCCACTTCACCACGAAACACCTAGCCTCAATCATGCCTCAAGACGCGATTTTCCTGTGTACTGGTAAGCCCGAGTTTTGCCTCAACCCGATTTCTCATCCGATCGTGATCCTGCCATCTCCATTTGGCGGATATCTATCAACCCTCCCATATAAAAAATACCCCAAAGTATTTTTTTATTGTTACATTAAATAAAAAATCCCTTTCCCATTAATATATAAGCAATATAATTTTTAGGTTTTCATGAATATTTAATACCGCAATATGAATGAACCTGATATTATATTGCCTTCTAGTGAATCCCTCGTGCTTCATTTACACATTTTGTTTCTTGAAAGTCTGCAACCCTTGACAAATCCCCATACCCGGGTTCATATGTTATATCATTTCTCAATCCTTTTGGAGGACATGCTAACACTACATACTAATCAGTTTCAACTGGATCTTATACATAGAATACTTGTTTAGCTTGCGATGCTATAATAAATGGATCATCTTACCAATGATTTTGACTCAAGTATTTCTTCATATTCACCATTGTAAAACCCAAATCATCCTTTTTAATCCCTCTCTTATTGTACACGTCAACCCTATCACATTTGAACAATGTGTACTCCATAAAATGAATAGTCCAATGTAATTATTTCTTCATCACTCCGTAAAATATTGCGTTCTGAAGTATAGGGTTTACATCTTTGGAACTTGACCTCATCATTGTTTGAGCTTCCATGCACACGCCACTATTTTGGGTGGCTCTCTCATTCTCTATGTTTTTTGTATGGAATCTATAACCATTGGTTAGGTATCCCTTGTACTTGTTCACAAATTCCCTGGGGCCATGCGCTATCCATTTAAGTGTATCAAAAACCCTTGCATCTCCTTCCACCTATATATTTTTAGATTTTTACATGTAGTTAGAACACA
Source organism: Larix kaempferi (assembly GCA_027924585.1). Classification (NCBI taxonomy): domain Eukaryota; kingdom Viridiplantae; phylum Streptophyta; class Pinopsida; order Pinales; family Pinaceae; genus Larix; species Larix kaempferi. The sequence goes on along the minus strand of BSBM01000636.1, from coordinate 1,145,712 downwards.
TGCAGTCAACCTCTAATATTTAATTTACAACATCACAATATTCTCATATAATGATTTTTTAAGTGCTTATAATATAAATAATATATTGTCACTTGTTTTTTTAGCCAACTAGTAAATTTATGGGCATGGATTTTTTGCAATAAAGCTTCATATTTTTTGGTTTGGGTATTTGAGTTGGAGATCTCCATCTTGTGCATCCTAATTTGACAATTATGGACAGTGAAAACTGGTCGTTAATGTGTTTTGATAAAATATGAATAAAAAAAATTAAAGGCTAAATATTTTACTCTATCCATGGATCTGTGTTTTGATAAACCATAAATAAAAAATATTAAAGGTCAATCATGTTACTTACTCTATCCATGGATCAACGTCGTCTGTGTGAAATAGAACCCACCTATGGGCTTGTTCCCAACTAATGTCATCCAATTCTAAAGGAAATGGTGCAGATAATGGATTTCCATCAAGCATAACCTCTTCGACTTCATCATCCCATACTTCATTTCAACCATGTCTGGTTCCAATAGTTTCCATACCTTTCAAGTATCCTCCACAAAACTTTATTGATTCCTCCACAATTTAGCTTTCAACGATGCATCCTTCAGGCCTATTTTTGTTTTGTACATAACTCTTGTATACTTTCATGTTCCTACAAAATGAACATGATTTTATAAGTAATGTCAAAATCTTTGAATAAATTCTTTTTGTTGTGCTTGATAGAAAGAAAAATGGCAGCACCTCTCAAAGGGGTACATCCATCTATATGCAATTGGAGCACAATATCAAAGCTCACGTACCAAGTGCACATTCAAATGCAACATATATCAAAGAATGAAGGAGGGAAGTACTTTTCAAGTAAGCACAATATCATTTTCTAACTTGTCAAAGTTAGAAAGTTGCCTATAAATATAATAAAGCTTACAAATTGTCTTTTGGACAACACTTGGTAGCACATGGCGCAAAGCTACCAGGAGGATTTGTTGCATTAGAACATGGCAATCATGTGCTTTCATACCATGGAACTTAATCTCTTCCATATTTATATGATTTTTGGGGTTAGAGCTGTAACCATCTGACACTTTTAACATGAAAAGAACATGACATATGGTCTCTTTCTCTTTCTTTGAAAGAGTATGTAGTGCAGGTGGAAGGAATATTTTTTGTCCCTGAACTTCAGGCCACAATGATTTCCTCAAACCCATTTTTTGCAAGTCACCACGTGATTTTTTTCCATCTTTGGACTTTCCATTTATATCCAAAAGAGTTCCTAGAATGATTTCACATACATTCTTCTCCACATGCATTACATCTAAATTGTGACGTATTAGCAGTTTCTGCATCCCAACACATCAAAAATATTGAAACAATATTAGAAAGGAGGAAAACATAAACAATCACTTCAACCAAGACATCAAAACACAATGAGATCATATAAGCATGCAATGTCTAAAAGTTAGGCATGGTTGATGGGTGTACATACCTCCAAATATGGAAAATTGAATAGAATTGATCATTTCTTCCAGAATCTTCCACACGACAACAGTAGATTTTTCACCTTTTTTTTCATTTCTTTTCCTTTTGTTTGATTCAATTTTCCCCCAAATTGCTTCCTTTCCCTTTGTTTCCTTAAAAATATCTAACACTTTTACGACTGGAGGGGCATAACAGTGCTCCTCCTTCCCATTAAATGGCCCCTTTTGTGAACGAAACTTATGATGTTGAGGAAGAAATCTCCTATGTCCCATGTAAACACATCTCTTGCTACAATTGAGGTACTTTGATTTTGTGTTCTTCCCACATATAGGACATGCCTTATAACCTTTTGTCGTGCAACCAAACATATTCCCATAAGCAGGAAAGTCATGGATCACCCACATAAGAATTTCCTTCATGTTAAAGCATGTCTTCATATCAGCATCATATGTCCATGCCCCTGGTTCCATAATACCTTTAGTTCATCTACCAAAGGTTCCAAATAAACATCAATGTCATTGTATGGTTGCTTGGGACCAGGTATTAACAATGTTAGCATAGAAAAATTCATTTTTGTGCACAACCATGGTGGAAGGTTGTATGTACCTAAAACTACAGGACAAACACTGTATGTACTACTCAAGTCTCCAAAAGGATTAAATCCATCTGCTGCCATGGCAAGTCGTACATTGCGGGGTTCATTGGAAAAACTAGGCCATTTGTCATCAATGGTTTTCCATGTTGGGTTATCAACAGGGTGGTGCATTTGATCATCATTACTTGCATTCTCATGATGCCACCTCATTTTCTATGACATGTTAGCAGAGTTATTGCAAAAAAGAAATTTTTTAATTTATACAATATATATTATTATAAAATAACACACTATGAAAAATACAAAAGATAATACAAGGGGAAAACTTGAATAAAATTATAGTGTTGAAAATGTTAAATTTTCTGAATTTACTTCAATCTGATCTAGGATCTTAACTGAGAGAATAACATGTACAGCATATCTACAGCATATCAATCATGGAGACAATAATGCAAGCACACAAGAGACACAAAGATTTACTTGGGGAAAACCATAAAGGTGAAAAACCCCAATAACTTCCTCAGAGATAGATAGAGCAATGATACAACCAACCATAAGAGATAGACATAACCTAGCAGCAGATCCTCCTCCTCCATAAGTGCGCCACTCCTCCTTGAGTGCATGAGTGAGAAGTGAGTGAGTAAATAGAGTGCCTCCCGCACTCTATTTATACTTGACTTGACTTGCCTTTTTACCTAACTCATGTAGGCTCGAACTTAACCACATAACATAATGCTGACTGGGTCGACCCCTGATAGGGTGGTCTAATAACCCTTTGACCCACATGGCCGACCGCCAATAGGGTGGTCTAATAACCCTTTGACCCACATGACTTATACAGGGCCGACCCCAAACAAGGTGGTCTAATAACCCATCAAATATAAGTTACGACACTTACAATATAAATGACAACACTTCCGTATAGAGGAATAATAACATCTCTATAGGAATACAATATACATATATGAGAAATACATTCCGAAGTTACATATACATCAACAGAAAATCATACCTATACATTCTTTTTAGCCTTGGTGTTATGGGGAAATACATTAACACCTTGGCCGGAACACCTTTACACACCTTTTGAGATTGAGCATCCACTTTCCATCAAGATTTTCTACATGTTGGGCATTCATCCTTACTTTCCTAACTTCCATGATATAAAATGCAATCATTTGGACATGCATGTATCATATCATACTGTAATCCCAATGTTTTTATCAACTTCTTTGCATCATATGCAGAATCCCGAAGTGTGTTATCTTTAGGAAGCATTTCCTTTATCAATTTTAACAATTGGCCAAAACTTGTATCAGACGACCATCCATTCTTCACTTTGAGATTGTATAATTTCACGGTGGCTGGTAGTTTTTTGAAATCAACACAACCTGGGTACAATGTCCTTTTGGCATCTTCGATTAAGTTCTTATATTCATTAACTTCATTCATTACATCAGTTGATGCCAAACCCTCATTATCACAACTCTCATTGAGGTTTTGATTAAGACATTGATAAGTATCATTCACCAATTGAAGCACTTGATCATCAACAATGGTTGTATCATCAACATTTTTTTGAAGTCCATTATCATTCTAAAACAATGTTGCAGGCTCATCAACATGATTATCATAATCATGTTCCACAACATGTTCATAACCCTATTATTAAGAAATTCAAAATTCATGTTAGTGATTTTATGGTTTTGACGAAAATTAGAATCAGAATATCTATTGCATCCAATACAACCACGTAAAACCATATAACTCTCTCTCTCACAAGGATCTATATATATTAGAGTCAAAAAGTGGTTATATGTAAATCAATCGTGTTTGGTCAAACAGGGGTCTTCACTGATGTGAAATGGCTTACCAATTGACATGAAATATGCTCAGGTACTTCATGGGTCTCATTTTCAAAGTATTGCCTAGCCTCAATGATAATAGATGGTGGAATCTAAAGAGACAAAAAAATTAGAGTTTTTGCATTTAAATATAAATAATAGCTTTACTATAATAGATACAAGTTAGAAACTAGAAAAAATCATTTTTTTTCAAGATACCTGACTAGGAATGATCTCCATGTAAATACCAAATGTCATATTGTTCTATTAGACCATAACAAATCAAGTGTTCTCGTACTTTATCAAAATTTTGTGCTTTCACTATGCCACATTTATTACATGGACATTTTATGGAAATCTTATTCCTTGAATGCTCCACGAATGCTCCTCTGCAAACTTTAAGAAATCCCCAACCCCATCTCTATATTGCTGAAGTGTCCTATAGATAACCAGTTTTCAGGTGATATAAATTTAAATTACTACAAGTTACAACAAATATATTTTTGGTATATCACAATGAACAATCAAATGTTAGGATATCTCATCATTCAGTATGTACTTTGCATGCATGCATTGCATGTTGCCCATTCACCAGTTTGATGCCTCCAGCACCCAATCCCTAGTCTGCCAGCACCCGGGAGCCACTTTCCACTCTGTTTTATCCCTCTTAGTTAGGGAGGCACCCATTTCTCACCCACCACTTGAGAAGGGCACCTTTTCTCACCTACCAGTCCAGTTCACTTCAGTTAGCTAGTTGTCTTTCCTTGATTCGAGGCTAGACTGACTCCTCACTGCTGTTATCACTCCGATTGACCTCCGATGATACTTGACTACCTATTATGAGTGCAGTTAACTCCTCATGCACCCTCCACTGAGCCTCCATCCCTACATTAGTTCCATTACCATGAGTTACACTTATTACACTCAGTTAGACTCAGTTTGACACCTGTCTGGTAGTGACTTGTGCATTGATGACCACCACTGATTGATGATGAGGACTCCTAGTTGGAGCCAAGCTACACCATGCAGTATATTCGAATGACCTCCTTGGCTAATTCGAATTGCTCACTCATTGTGACAGTATTGTATTGTAATTCTACCATTCTGGATTATAGAGCACTGATGCATCTCTCTTGCACAGTTTTTACTCCAATTTGTTTTACATCATTGTGATTGATTTTCTTGTTCAATAGATCTGATGTGACTAATTTTACATGGTATCAGAGCCATTGCAGGGACAAGATCTCTCTCCTACAGGTGTTCTACATGAAGAATTGAGTGAATTTTCTCAAAATTACTGAAGTTTTGGCATGCAAAATCTCATGTGCATGCAAAGGCTGAAAAATACTCTCCAATCCACTCCATAAGCTTGATTTTTCCACATAATTCCTGGATTTGATACATTGGATCATTCAAGCTTACTTGATCTCCAATCCCAGGTGTGATGCAACTCTAAAAGAGTGGATTGTTTGACCTTATTGTTCTTGTTTTGATTGTGATTTGCAAGTTAATCATCTCCATCAAGTGCATTCGCTATCATTGAGATGGATTCTTCTTCTTCAAATATACTCACTCCCTTCAATTATTTTGAATGGAAGAATGACATGGAGATTATGTTGTGCTCAAAAGGGTACTATAGAGTCACCATGGGCCTCGAAGTTGAGCCCAATACTCTCATTGAAAAATCAAAGCACTTCAACAAGTTGGATGAAGCATATGGTCTTCTTTGCCTCCATATTTACAAGGATCTTCACTTTCACCTCAGTGGATTGACTACTCCAAAGGCAGTATGGGAGCAAATCGAGAAGCTTTTTGGAAAGCAAGATGACATGCGGTCTTTTCAATTGGAAAATGAATTGATTTCCTTGAATCCTGAGAATTTCGAGACCATCAATGAATTTTTCACAGGATTCAAGCATTTGTCTTTGCAATTGAAGAACAGTGGAGTTGTTAAAGAGGATAAGCAATTGATCCTCTCCATTCTTTCAAAGCTTGGTAAATATTTCTTGGTATTTGTCTCTACTTTCAATTCCGGTCGGCTAACTACCCTGAATTCGAAGATGCCTACCTTGAATGCCTTCATTGAGTCCGTTACCAAAGAGCATTATAAGCTAATTCAAATGGGGTCCATAAGCTCCAAAGATTCAGCCCTCTTTGTTTAAGGATCCAAGAATTAGAATGGAAAAGGAAAGCAAAAGAAAGAGAAGCCCAAATTCGAACCTAACAAGCAAAGAGAGAAAAGCAAAGCATCAGATGCACCATTCGGTTCAAGGAACAAGCAAAAGGGTAAAGAGGGTAAAGAAAAATCTAAGTGTTCAGATTGCAACCATGGCTTTCATCTTGAAATTTCATGCATGAAGAAAACAATAGATCAAATGGCCCTCATTTTGGAAAATAATAACATAACTCTTCCTGACAGTGCACGGAAGAAGGATAGAAATGATGATCATGAAAGAGGTCAAGCACTCATGGCAACTGTTTCGAAACCCACCACTCTACTGATAGATTCTGGTGCCTCGAATCACATGGCTGCAAATATTGACTCCTTCCCTTCATTTGATCCAAACAGCTCCATCCCCATCCATTTGGGAGATGACTCAAAAATTTCATCAAAGCATAAAGGTACCATCCATTTAGAGCATGGAAGTTTTCATAATGTTCTCTATGTGCCTTCCTTGGCTTTGAATCTACTTTCTGTGTATCAAAGGACACACACTGGTGCACCGAAGCAAGTTACATTCATCCCTAACAAAGTTGAAATTTCTTATATTGAAAGTGGAAGACTTATTGCAGTCGGAAAGACAAACCATACTGCAAAATACTATGAGTTTTCACACTTTGTGCCGCTTGAAAAGCCCACTCCTCTTCTCACTCATGGAAATGAGGTTAGTAGGATTTGGCATGAAAGGTTTGGACACCTTAATTACAATTATTTTCTACTGTTACAAAACAAATCCATGGTTGTTGGTCTTCTGCACCTCCATTCCTCGAAGGGAATTTTCCCAGGTTGCATCATTGGGAATCACCCCGAGCACAAGTTCGACCGCGACAAAGCTAGCAGAGCTTCTACTATTTTGGGTCTCATACATTCTGATATTAGTGTTTTGCTGCCAAATATTTCCATGAATGGTTCAAGGTATGTTTTGACATTCATCGATGACTTCTCCTACTTTACTTGGGTATTTTTTCTCAAAAACAAGTCCGAAGTGCTTGGAAAATTCAAGGATTTTAAGGCTTCTGTTGAGACCACCACTGAGAGCAAGATAAAATCTCTTAGATATGATAATGGAAGAGAATATATCAAGACTGAGTTTCTGCAACTTTGTGCCGAAAGCAGAATTCAGATCCAACATACAGTTCCCTACACACCCGAGCAAAACGGTGTAGCGGAAAGGAAGAATCGGTCACTGAAAGAGATGGCTACTTGTATGCTTGAGTCAAAAGTTTTGGCTGCAAATATTTGGGCTGAAGCCATGAATGTTGCCGCATACATTCAGAACTGAGTTCCACATTCATCCGTGAAAGGTAAAACTCATTTCGAAGCATTCACTGGTCACAAACCGGATGTGTCCAATTTGAGGGTTTTTGGCTCCACTGCATGGGCTAGAATTCCTTATGATAAGAGAAAAGCTTTGGATCCACAAAGTATTGAATGAATTCTAATAGGATATAGAGAAGAATCAAAATCATCTAAACTCATGAATATCAGATCCAAAAAGATATTCATAGAGCGAAGTGTGAAGTTTGAAGAACCGCTTCCAGATCTGAAACTAGTCGAGGAAAACACTGCCAATCCGCAGTCTCTACAAGAAGAAGTTTCGAGAGAAGATGAAGAAAGAATTGGATCTAATATTTCAGATATTTTATTAGAATTTGATGGCCATGACATATCAGGTTCAGAATCCAACCATAATGATCCTCCTCAGTTACCAAAGTGGGCCCAAAACACTCTACAATCTGCTGCTCCAAACATTGGAAATCCTGTTGATCCAAGGAGAACAAGAGCAGACTTTCAAAGAGAAGGTATGGCTCTTTCATTTTCTGATCCATTATTATCTAAGAAATGTTATTTGATGATTGGTTGAGATCCCAAATCATACTATCATTCTCACCGAGATCCACGATGGCAAACCGCCATGGATGAAGAGTATAGTTCTCTTCAAAAGAACACTACTTGGGAGCTAGTTTCTCTTCCACCTAGAAGAAAATTGGTCCAATGTAAGTGGGTCTACCGCATGAAAGTTGTTGCTGATGGCTCTATCAACAAATACAAAGCTATGCTCACGGAAAAAGGTTTCTCCCAAGTCCAAGGAGTGGACTACACTAAGACCTTTTGTCACCTACCAAATTTTGAGACTATTTATTTTATTTGCAAAAACATTATGTTAAATTATAAAGTTTTGTAATTATGACCAAATTTGGTCAAGGATGATTGTAATAACATATTATTATTATTTAATAAATTAAAACAGGAGACAAACACCCAAGGGAATTGTTAAATGAGTGTTCACTGACCCACTAGGAGGAATGGAAGCTGTTAAAAGGCATGGGATAGATGTCAGCATTTGCACTCCACCACTAGCTGTTGGTTATGGGACAACAACCCCTAAAGTTGTGGAATTATTCCCTGGGTGGTGGAACAGAGTTGTTAGCTCATTAATGACCAGGTTGACCACTAAAAAGGCCTAGGCAGCCTAGATAAGGCAATTCGAATTGAGCAGGGAGCTCTACATTATTTTATGCAGAAATAATTCCTCAGGGTATCAGGTGATCACTGAGAGATTCAAATAGGGAGGCTAAGTGAATGTGCATTGTGAGTCTACTGAAAATATTCTGAGAAGGGAACCAGAGGTGTTGGTGCAGGTCTCTTTGACTGCTAAGTCTATATGACTGGATGAACTACTTTGTTGCTGCAAGTGGATGACCTAAAGCTTCTACAAATTCTTCTTCCTAGTGGTTCAGTGAACAAGCTCGGGGTTCCTAAGGCAAGCAATTTGGCTATCTTCAAGAATAGGTTGGGTGGAACAAGCTCCTTGGGTTGTTTATTTCTCCTACATTCACCAGGTTCTACTGTTCTGTCCTGTTTATTTTCAGGTATATGATTTTCTGCATTTGTAGTTTTAGTATTTACAGTTAATAGCATACATAAGTAATTGTTTCATTTTCTGACCTAAGCATGATTTTGTATAATGTTGGTTAAGTAAGTGAGATGATTGATTAAATATCTTCTCTGTATTTTTCCCCATGCTGTCTTCTGCATAGTACTCTAGTATAGAGAAGGAAAAGTTAAGATAGATGATTTGATAGGCTAATTGCCAAATGAATGAAGAGACTAATGTCGTTGACTTTCACTAACTTTTCTTATCAATCATGTTCTATGATATGGAGTATATGTCTAGATTTAGGATCGAAATAACATTTCTTAGTACATGAATTTTAATGTTATCTTTCACATACCGTCAAAAATAGATATTACCTTTTGTATAAAAACCTAGGGTTTACACTTAAGTTATTTACTTCTTTCCAGATTTCAAAATACATATGTATCTTATTATCATTTCTTTCAAAATTATAAAGGACTATAAGCAAATCAGTTATTACAAGTTCCGTAATAATTTTCATTATTTTCTTCTTACTATACTTATGCTTTTCGAAATTTAGTTGTAATACCAAATATATATGATAATCAATGCTATAGTCTTCTATATTTACATAGCATTTTATTGAATTGAATTTAAAGATTACATATATTCTAAATTGTTGCAGTAAGAATGTACTCCTTGTAAAAAAATCAGAATGCATTAATTCCTTTCGATTCCTTAACTACTGATTATTCTTCCATAGAAATGTTTATCAAAAGAATTTATGAGACTGATTTCAACAGTAGCAGAGCTTGTAGACGTTTCAGTGTCTCGATTTAAAAACCCTAAGATTTTCTTACATTCAGTTTGAGGTTAAACATTTAACAAATGTAAACACCAAATCCTTACTTCAGTATTTCCAACTCCAAACACATTATTATTATCCAACTACTACTTTCACAATAGCTATCTATTATACAATCAATTTCAGACACGAGTACTATTATTTTATCAACCATAATATTTATTCAAGTTATGGATCAAAACCAAAATGGAGTCACATTATCATCTTCCAAACTCAAACTTAAACAATACGAGTACATGGTTTATCTGTCAAGAAATAATTAACCTACAGCTCTCGGCCTGAATCAACATCATTCTTTTAACCAAAATATCAACTCACATAAACATAGAAGCAGTTCAGGAAAACTATTCTTTTATGCAAACTCAATTCCATATCAACACTCAGAAAACATTATAAACATTTTTTTTTAACACAAGACCTTCCATGTTTCACAGAAACGAGACAGCCCTCGGCTCTCAGCTAATATTTATATTATATTAATTTAGTCAAAATATCGACAGAGTTTGTACTGAAACATTTCAAGATTTCTAAACCACTTACGGTTCATCCCTTTTAGAAAATTTCATCTTAAAACAAGTTTACATTTCAACAAAAGTTACAGCGAAACGGTGTAGTGGCAGGATAGCGAAAAGAGCTGAGGATTCCATCCTCTATACACACGACGTGAGGCTCTTTAAAGTTACGTCGACAGATAAAGATTCTCTGCCAAGAATTTTTCCTCAGACCTCGTCAAAACATCAAGCATAGGCCACATAGCCCAGGCCAACCTATGAGGAGAAAGAACTAGCGAGGCTTACTGGTGGTCAAGCAGCTTTATTCCACAAGCTTTCAAACCCAACAACCTTTTGACGAAGTGAAACCTGCCACAGTAAAACTTGAGAGGTTAAAACGAGAAAATTTACGGATAATTTTATACACAACAGAATGCATTAACACTACAGTATTGAAAATATTACCTTGTATTGTAGCTCCTTACTAAAACTGTCATTAGCAAACGAAGAAAGATCCACCTAGCAACACAGCGAAGCACAGACTCAGACTCTGAGAATCGATCTATGGTACAAACTTCCAGTAGAGAATCCCCGAAAACTACTTCCTAAAAACACTACGAATGTTGCACTATGGCTCATTTCTGAAAGAGTAAGCTTACATCTGAAACTAAGAAGTTTGCCCAACATGTCAAGGGATCGAATTCGAGGAAGGAGTCCTCCGAACCCCAACTTCCAAACCCTGCATTGTAGCAGGCTGTCGGCCTCTCTACCTTGCCACTAACATGCGAAATGAAGGCCAAGAAACACTTCAACAATACTTAGAACAAAAGACTAGGGTTTCATTCCAAAGCCCAAGATCATGTGAGATCAACGATGGAGGAGATGCCAACCAGGCATGTCGAAGTTCGGGAAACCACTGCATTGAATACCCTATTGATTATCACATCCACCACATCGCCAAATCACTAGACCAAGGGTTAAAGTATGGCACAGCTCAACATCATAATAGTAATTGTGAACTCTTTCACGTGACCTTCAGCCACGAAGGCATCCACCTAAGACTTCCACTACACTCAACAGGTAGGCAAATTTAATGCTATGACCAGGTTTCGACAGGCTGTCACTACGAAAACACCACCACATTCATTACCCCTGTCAATATTAAATGTCAGTACAAAGACTTAGGGTTACTTTGTAAAGTTCATTTCATTCCAAAGTATTGGTCATCAAATGCATAGTTTATATATTTTGTATATTGTTACTCAATTGATAAAGGTCATTGATTATAGAAGACCTTCGATACTTAATGTATAGTCTAGGTTTCATTTTTGTGCACATTGTAATGTTTGTTCCTATTGTCATCTCTTTGACAAAAGATTACATAGCATAAACATTAAATTAAAAAGATCTCAATCCTATAATGTTGCAAATTTATAATAGTATCATCATAATTATGATAATAACAATTTCTATATTAGAATGATTTTTCATAAATTATAAATTGAGAGATGTATAAGCTAATATAGTTATGTTGATGACTTCAAGCGAATCCATGTGCACATTGGAATCTAGCACATAACCAAGAACTCATAGTGTAAGTATAATACACATGATATTACCACTCCTTGCATAATGGCGAAATGACGGTAGGATTCTAATAGCACTGATAAGCTTGTAAACTAGCACATAAACGAGAAGTAGGACAAAGATCCATACCTTTAATAACTTTCATGCAAGGAAGTACTTAGAGTTTTCACAATACATTGACGAATAATTGAAAAACATAATTACTCTTAACACTTGATTTGTCGTAATGTTCTTACCTGCGTTTCTGCACAAGGAAATAGGTTCAAATGCTTTAGCTATCATAGCTAAGTAAACCTCGGGGTACCTCATAGGACCCCTTCGTCATCAGCCAAAAGCAAGCTGTCAATAGTATGTCTAGAGGAGTGTATCACAAGAAAATTTAAATACAGGTAACACAAGCAAAACTAATGTTGTATTTGTTTAAAGAAGTATGATGTGTTGTTATCGTTAAGCTGTTATTAGTTAATAGGTTTAGCAATTATTTTATTTCCGCATTAGCAATTTCGGTATTTATTGCTACTTTTAAAATTTTAAAATTTTAGTAAATTTTTGGGATGTTACACTTTTGCACCAGTTGCAAAGATGGATTCCATCTGCCTAGTTTTGGCCATTTCCGCATCCAAGCACTGGGAAGTGCACCATATGGATGTGAAGAGTGATTTTCTACATGGAGACCTTGATGAAGAAGTATATATGAAGAATCCAAAAGGATACATATCAGATCCACCATTAGTTTGCAGATTGAAGAAATCTTTGTATGGATTGAAACAGGCCCCAAGAGCTTGGTACGCAAAGATGGACTCCTTCCTTCTTTCTCAGAATTTCAAAAAATGAAAATGTGATCTGAATGTGTACCTACAGCAAGTTAAAGGTAATTTTCTGATTGGTTTTCTTTATGTTGATGATCTTCTCATTACTGGTAGCACTCTCCTTACAATCAACAAGCTAAAAACCGCTTTAAATCTAGCTTTTGACATGAGCGATTTGGGCTTGCTTAAGCAATTTTTGGGCTTGGAGATAGCTCAAATTTTTTATGGGATCACATTATCTCAGCAAAAGTATGCTTCAAACCTGCTATTAAAGTTTAATATGGTAGAATGTAAGGCTGCTCCATTTCCATTCCTCTCAGGAATCAGTCTTGAGGAGGTAAATTCTACACCGCTTGCAGATTGCACTATGTATCAACAGTTGATTGGTTCACTACTCTAATTGACACACTCAAGGCCTGATATTTCATATGCCGTGAGTGTTGTATCAATTTATATGCAGCATCCCCATGAGCTTCATTAACAGGAATCCAAGTGGATCTTGCAGTGTGTTCAAGGTACGAGACATTTTGGCATACATTATGCTATAGATTCTGAGCTAGATTTCATTGGTTTTACTGATTCAGATTGGGTGGGTGATAGAATTGACCGGAAGTCCACTTCCTATTATGTTTTCATGATTGGCCATGGACCTATTTGCTGGTCAAGCAAAAAGCAGGCAGCCATTGCACTTTCTTCAACAGAGGCAGAGTATCGAGGGGCAGTCAATGCCTGCATTCAGGCAGTTTGGTTGTAGGGTATTATTTCTGAGTTTGATTTTGGTAGCACTACTTCAATTGTCATATTTTGTGACTGTCAAAGTGCTATTAAGATCTCCACAGATCCAGTTCAGCGGCAAAGGACCAAGCACATTGAGATTCATATGCACTACATCCGAGAGTTGGTGCATGATCGTACCATCATTTTGCAATATTGCCCTACTAATGAGCAAATTGCAGACATCTTCACCAAGAGATTCACTGAGAAGAAGTTCTCTTAACTCCGTTCACTGTTGGGGGTGATTTCCATCATGGTGGAGACATATTAGATCCATTTTTATGTTTAGCTTGAGGGGGGGCTTTCTTCCCACTGGGTTTTCCCTCTTTCCTCACTTAACTTATTTTCAGCATTTTTAGATTATTGTATTGGGGTGACCTTTGGCCTCAGTAAGCAGGGCCCTACATTTTATTTTTTACATCATAGTATAGATTGAGGGGGGTTGTTAGGATATCTTATCATTCAGTATGTACTTTGCATGCTGCCCAGTCACCAGTTTGATGCCTCCAGCACCTAGTCCCTAGTTTGCCAACACCCGAGAGCCACTTTCCACTATGTTTTAGCCCTCCTAGTAAGGGATGTGCCCACTTCTAACCCACCACTTGAAAAGGGTGCCTTTTCTCACCTACCAGTCCAGTTCACTTCAGTTAGCTAGTTGTCTTTCCTTGATTTGAGGCTAGACTAACTCCTCACTGCTGTTATCACTCTGATTGGCCTCCAATGAGACTTGACTACCTATTCTAAGTGCAGTTAACTCCTCATGCACCCTCCACTGATCCTACATCCCTACATTAGTGCCATTACCATCAGTTACACTTATTACAGTCAGTTAGACTCAGTTTGACACTTGTCTGACAGTGACTTGTACATTGATGACCACCATTGATTGATGATGAGGACTCCTAGTTGGAGCCAAGTTATACCATGCAGTATATTCGAATGACCTCCTTGGATAATTCAAATTGCTCACTCATTGTGACAGCATTGTATTGTAATTCTACCATTCTAGATTATAGAGCACTGATGCATCTCTCTTGCACAGTTTTTACTCCAATTTGTTTTACATCATTGTGATTGATTTGCTTGTTCAATAGATCTGCTATGAATAATTTTACATCAAATATAGAAATTGTACTTGTTTTTCAATTTCATCTAGCTCCTTTTGTCCATATGAAAATATGCTCCAAGCTCCTTTGAAATTATGCTCCAAGCTGACCTTATAACAACATAGTATATATGAATTGTGAGAAGAACGGTTTTAAGGCTTGGTTTGGCATTAGACTTATTATATTCTAGAACAAATAAACAAGATTATTTGGTACCTTGGCTTCAACAATGGAAGTATTTGGGAACAAAGAGGTCTTTACAATTATCATTACATCAAATATACGAAGGAATACCTCTCATATTTGTTTGGATCTAGTAGAATTGAATAGGAATATAAATAAAGTGATTGTAATAGAATTTGGGTGATTGTTGGAATAAAGAAAACAAAGCATCCATACTACCTTGTGATTTGTTTATGAAGCTCTGCGTACCAGCTGTTGGTTGCACATTCACTATCGATCTCTGCGCAGTGGTCTAAATCTAAACCTTGAACCTGGGTTGATATCGATTTAAGGATCGATTTCATCGATGGGGCCTCAGCCGATTTGGATTGATATACTGAAAATCACCCTAGGCGCACAGTATCAAGTCTTCAAATATTTCCTGTGTATTCAGCACTCCATTGATGATAACAAAACCGATTAGATAGAAAAGCAGAGAACAACAAAAGGGTTTCCTATGTCGGGGTGAAAGGAAAGGACAAAGCGGGAAAGGAAAGGGGTTTCCTATCATAGTAGATTGCAACTACTTCCTCCTCAAAGATATGTAGCTATTGACAACAGAAATTTTACTTCCACTATCGCTTTAAGCTTAGCCCCAACACCTTCCACCTCAATGTCAACATATATTTCTTCTAGAGGAAGAACGATGACATTTTCCCATGAAATGGGGAGAGGGAATCAATGATTCCTTAGTATATTTACCCTTATAGAATCTAGATGAATCATGAGATACTATATATATTTTTTTGATGTGATTTTACATAGCCTATCAAGACTCGTGAGTTAGGAATATAGATATCAAAATTTAATACTAATGTGTGATGCATCACTTGGAATTGTATAAATCTAATATATCAATGTTATTTTCATTTTTTTGGCAATTTGTTTGTTTGATATTATTGTTGGATCATGATCTAGATATTTGAAAAAAAAAAGAAACAAATAACATTGTTGTATTTTTTCAAGTTTTCCAATATTTTTTATAGTTTCCTCAATATTGTTGATAAGTTATATTTTCGATCCTCGGGAATATATTCATCACATGATATTGGTAACATTTCTACATGTGATGAACGAGTATTTCCATCTTTGTCCAACCTACTCTTGATATCTAATATGTGATGAAGAAATACCCAACCTTAATTTTTTTGTTTAAAGGATGAATGAGCCTTCCAAATGGATTAAAACCATTGCAACCATATCTTCAGATGATCTCCAAGCCTCCGATTTTTATTTAGGCCTAGCAACTTGTTAGAGGAGCATCACACCAACTCATAAATGTCCTTTAGACCATAGATATAAATAGGATTCCTACTTTGTCATCTCCAATCCCTCACATATAGGACATTCCCTTGCATTTACATTTTATATAAACAACTCTATGGAATCCTTAGAACCAAGATTCACGAGAAAAATGTTGTCCACATATTTTTTTCTTTTGGAAACGTCTAGGAGTCCTCCACATATGCCATTGCTAAGTGTTTGGATTCCATAAGCCCAAAATAAAGGCCCTTTCGATGCAACCTTTACTGGAATCACTTCTTAACGCAAATTCAAAAGTTTCACCAAAAACTTGAGGATCCCTTAATCTACTTCCTCTGAAATTTTAGCCTTAGGGATGAATCTAAAATTTAAATTATAGTAGTAAAATATTCACTTGTGTCCAACCACATACACAAGTTAGCCGAAGAAAATCAACATTAAAAAAATTTACTTAAAGGTAAATATGTTGTCATCCCTTAGGGCACAAATCCCAACATATAACCGATCTAAAAAATACTTAATTACAACATATATCATACATACAGTCATAAATCTATAGCCAATATAGATTCTATATTTTTGTCAAATCACTCAACAAACTCTACTAGCTATTCATGATAAATCTATATAATAAATAACCTTAGAAACTACTCATTCACCATGAGATTATAATATGGAAACCATACCTATAAGTACACAACATTTAGACAACAAAGTACTCTTCATATATACATAAGAATGAAATTACAAGTACATACCAACAACTTATCACAAGTTAGTACAAGATATTTCTTCAAGCTTATTACAATTTGGGACTCTCTAGTACTTTTCAAACCCTAGCTAGATCATTCATCATCGATACAAAACCCAAACCAACAATACAAAGGCCTAGAAAGGTTTCCCACTAAGTTATCCAGCCCCATCAAAGGATTCACAAAAAGCTAGCATCAACACCAACAAGTCCACCCTTGATATTTTACCAAACTCACTCCACACAGCTCTCAAAGAAAACTGCTCCAAGTCTTCTCTAAGGTTTTTACCACAAACCCTAGGTCCTTCTCACACAAGGACTCAAACCCAAGAACTTCAACCCTTGTCTAGTAATTTCCTCTCGCAAACCCTAGCTCCTTCCTCCCTTACATAAAAATAAGCATAAAGAATCTAGAAAAGTTCATTTTCAAGATACAAAATGACTTAATGAACTCATAAGCAAGATGATGTAAATGATTGCGTTCAAATAAATATTCTCTCCTTCCTTTATATAAAATAGGTGAGGGAGGCCAACAACAGTAAAGTGGACAAGGTACACAATTTACATCTATCTCAAGAAACCTAACTAATCATTAGTTAAGTCAAATGTGTAGTGCTCCAACTCTAACGTGACATATCTCAAGATTTGAGGTAGGAATGCATATTAAGCAAGGGTCCCATGGTGATTTCTCACAAGAAAAAGGTACAACATTCTCGTCCAACTATATCCATTGCTCCAACACTACCTCCTCATTTGTGTGCTCCTCTAAGTCCACCACACCTCTATAAATGCTCCTCAACCCAACCATCCTCAATTCAATCACAATCCTCCATGTAAAAAACCTAAGGCTCAAGGACCTCCTATTGCTGCCCAAGGCTTAGTGGCCTCCCGTTAAATCCTCCAAAGATCCTCTTCCATATTGGTCCTCCTCCTAATGAGAAACCAATCCCTCCATGTGCGACTCATGAAGAATGTCACCGTGCTACATAGGAAACCAAACTCTTAAGAAAGTGCACCACATAAGCATCAAGTTAAGGTATAACAATTAATGAATAAGCTCCAATGTAAATCATGTCCACTAATATAGAACCAAGGGTAGGAATCAAACCTTGCACTCCACATCACATGAAGCATCCCTAGGTATAGTGTAAACAATTTCAGAGTAACCCCAAGCTAACAAGGGGATGCTATAGGGGTTAATGCAAAGGCTTAAGAGGGATTGTGAGGATAGTTTTGGATCTATGCTAATTTGTAGGAAACACCCACCCCCTGGCATTTTGAATCCCAAAATATGTTTTGAAACACATGGAAATGACTTGAAATGTTTGGCGTTTCCACTACTTTCTTGTGAAGCTGGTATTTCAGTGTGATTTTCTAGTATTTTGGGAGCATCAAAGTGATAAGGTAAGATTTGTTAAGTCAAATGTGTAGTGCTCCAACTCTAATGTGGCATATCTCAAGCTTTGAGGTAGGCATGCATATTAAGCAAGGGTCCCATGGTGAGTACTCACAAGAAAAAGGTACAACATTCCCGTCCAACTGTTTCCAATGCTCCAACACTATCTCCTCATTCGTGTGCTCCTATGAGTCCATCACACCTCTATAAATGCTCCTCAACCAACGCATCCTTAAGTCAATCACAATCCTCCATGTAAAAAACCTAAGGCTCAAGGACCTCCTATTGCTATCCAAGGCTTAGTGGCCTCCTATTAAATCCTCCAAAGCTCCTCTTCCATATTGGTCCTCCTCCTAACGAGAAACCAAGCCCTCCATGTGTGGCTCATGAAGAATGTCACCATGCTACATAGGAAACCAAACTCTTAAGAAAGTGCACCACATAAGAATCAAGTTAAGGTATAACAATTAATGAGTAAGCTCCAATGTAAATCATGTCCACTAATATAGAACCAAGGGTAGGAATCAGACCATGCACTCCACATCACATGAAGCACCCCTAGGTATAGTGTAAACAATTTCAAAGTAACCCCAAGCTAATAAGGGGATGCTAGAGGGGTTAATGCAAAGGCTCAAGAGGGCTTGTGAGGATAGTTTTGGATCTATGCTAAGTTGTAGGAAACACCCACCCCCTGGCATTTTGAAGCCCAAAATCTATTTTGAAACACATGGAAATGACTTGAAATGTTTGGCGTTTCCACTACTTTCTTGTGAAGATGGTAGTTCAGTGTGATTTGCTAGTATTTCGGGAGCATCAAAGTGGTAAGGTTGACTATAGGACCCACGTAAAGGCTAAAAATGGCTATACATGGAATAATGACGATTTAACCTTGATTTTGTTATTGAAACAAGTTAATTATTTTTTACATTTTTTTGAAAGGAAGAGGAAAATAAATATTTAGAAACCTTGACAATGGCTCATTTCCTATAAGAAACTTCCTCCTTTCACTCATTCCTCACACTCTCTTCAAGAGAAAGGGTTTCCTACTAGTGTTACCTTCTAGACCTACACTTATAAAATTTTCATGACTAATTTAAAGATGGAAACCTAGGGAAACTTAAGGTTAAAATCAATCCTTACTCTTAATATAATATATGTCTGGTTATGATTATCGTTCATGTGCATATAGTCCTTGTAATACAAAGTACTTTGGAACTTGTCGTATAGATTATATTTTGTGAAGTTTAGTATTCCCTTGTAAAAGTAGAATTCCCTTAAATCTTGTGAAGTTTACTATTCCTTTAAATCTGAAATTAATTAAGGGGTTCTAGAAAAATAGTTTTAAAATCAATAATGGACCATTAATTACATGAAATGAATCGATTTTTACACCATTTTCTATTAAAAAAGTTGTTTGGATTTTTGTTTTAATCTTATGGTTAGAAAATCATGGAAATGTAACGAAAGGTAAATTTGGTTTTAGAAACAATCATTCAACCATGGACCACTTAATTACTCTTAGGGTTAATGTAGAGGAATGTCGATGGTGTAATTGGCAAGTATGTTTAAGGATTCACCTCTTTATTTTTGTCAAAAAATACATCTAGAAATTAAAATAAATAACACAAAAATCTAAAACTTAATATTGATAAAATCACACAGAGAGATTTTGTTTCGCTAGGAATTTCTAGAAAGAAACATTAACTCTAAATGGAAATATGATTGATACTGCCAAAAAATCAACTAAGTTCTGTAAGTGTGAACTTTGATGATGAGGTTAGGGCTCTTCTAATCTTGTGTTCATTGCCAGAAAGTTGTAATAGCTTGGTCATGGCTATAAGTAACTTTGTCTCTGGTTCAAACACCTTGAAATTTGATGATGTTATTGGTGTTATTCTTAGCGAGGAAATGCGAAGAAAAAGCACAGGTGAGACATCAGGTAATGCATTGACCATGGAGAGAAGGGGAAGACAAAGGGAGAAATGAAAGAGCCAAGGTAATCGTGGCAAGTCTACAATGGGAAGATACAAGTCCAGACTGGGAAAGATAGAGTGCTGGAATTGTGCAAAGAAAGGACATCTGAAGAAAGACTGCAAATCTCTAAAGAAGAAAGGAGATGGACAGTAGGAAACTACCCAGGAAGCAAATGTACTAGGTGATGTGTTACAAGATGCTTTGATTCTTGCATTAGATAATACTAGTGATTATTGGGTAGTAGATTTAGGGGATTGTTACAATGTAATCTTCCACCCTGTGAGCATCAGCATTCTTTGGCCTGTAGGATCCATTTCACTGACTCAGATCCACTTTATATCCTTCAAACATACTATTTTTCCGTATTTTTATTCCTACCCGCTTGTTGCATCACTATAGCAAGCGTACCCACGATTTGCATCACTATAGCCTGCGAGTATCAAGTAAAATGGTAAAAATCACTAGTTTATTACTTTTTACTCCCAAAAAGCGGTCATTGGGTGGCCTTTGGCTCTCCATCTGCCCAAGAAATGTCTTGATGTGTCCTTTCACTTACCTTTGAGAGGACTATATATTGAGTACATAGGGCTTTTGGATGGGGGGAGAAAGAAGAGCAAGAGAACTCTAGTGGATTTTTGCCCTATCTTGAGTCTACACTCATTGATCCTTGTAGTTGTGAACCCTTTATGTTCACCTTCCAAACTCCTATCTAGTTTGAGTTTGCCATTCATGGAGGATTGATCCAGATCTTGGTTCAGATTGGTTTCCGGCAAGAGGTCGTATCACTTTGTACTTCTTCTTGTTTATTAATAGAAATACTCATATTCTCATCCATTAATGTTGTAAATGTTGTTTATCTTATATTGGGTTGCATTTACTTGTTATATCATGGGCCATTGCTATTGATGATTTTAATGCCATTTATATGTTATATGTACTTGTTGTATATTGCATGTCAAGACTAATTTGCAGATTCAAGTGCACGGATTGAAAAGCTCCAACAGGGATCTACATCAAACGTTTGGATCGAGGTTGGTTATCTTCTTCCTTATCTTAGCATTGTCATTTATATAGCATAGTTTTGAGAATTGAGTTGATTTCTGGTAGTCATCTGTCTATTGTGGTCTACCCCAATCCATAGTGAGTTTTCTCCAACACAGAAATGGCGACTCCGCTAGGGAAAACATCTATTTTGGGGATTTTTGAGCATTAGTCCATAATTAGAGTTGTTGTTTGTCGAAGCTCTGTGTCACTTATCTGGCATTGAGATACACTATAGAAAACTTGCTTTTTTTGAGCCATTGGACTCTCTGTTTACCAATTTACCTTTCCTCACCCGCGGGCTAGCTTAGCTCTGCCCGCGTATACCTGCCTCTTTTTACGCTACTGATCACAGGTACTCGCAGGTATTCCTTCGACAGTAGCGTACAACTCTGGCTTTTGTTGGTTTATGACCTTTGGTTGTTGCTGGGTTGGTTTTAGTTGATCCTGAGTCTTTGTTGGCCTGTTTCTTGACTGTTCCATGCCTTGGTTGTGACCAGAACTCTTCGTTTCTCTTGGTTGAGCCTTGTTGGTTTTTTACCCATCTTTGGATTTAGCCTTGTTGGTTTTTTCCTTTTGAGCTCATTCCTTTGGCTGAGTCTTACTGTTTGGTATCTACCTGATTGTCTTAGTGATCTCCTTGGCATATCAGTGACTAGATAGTAGGATTTTGCTTGCATTTTTCATTTCCATATATTGAAAAATACAAAAAATACACATAGTTTTTGCATTTTCCTTTCGTTTATAAGAGAAAATACAAAAAAAAAAATTGCTTGTATGTATTGCATCATGCATTGAGTGCTTTTTGCCTTCATTTAGATTCTGATTGTGCATTGAAAAATATACAAGGATTGCATATTTATTTCGAAATCATTGGTTTGATTATGCATGTTAGTGGCATTGTTCTCATTGGATAGATGAGTCTAGGATTTGACAATTTTGCATACTATTGAGTCTTACACATCACCAGTTTCACGATCATATCCCTTGAGTAATCACAGCCATTAAAATTAATCCTTAATATTAAAATTGATTAGACCGATTTTATTTATAAGGTACACCAACTAGAATAGGTTTAGAGCCTTGGAATAGATCATTGTGAGTTAACAATCCAAGACTACTAGACGAAACATTAGGTGTATGACCAGGGAGTGGAGGAATCCATGGTATAGATCGGTGTTCTCAGGAAGCTCTACTCAAGCCACAGTTAAGCACGGCGTCATAGGAGGTTGGTTGAAGGGATATCCCTCTAATACCGGCTGAACGTGGGAGATATTTCCAGGATTTGTTCATATCTGGGGACTCTTGGGGGATTTGACCCTCATTGAGTTTCAGGCTCAGCTACCCTGCCCATACGATGGATCCCACCTGCGACTGTCCCCCTGAGCATTGGTTATATTGCGGTGACCATAGTTTCCTTACCTAGGTATCACGCAAGGTACTTGCAGTGGTTATACTGTTCGTGTCCTGAGTCAAATAGGGATTGGACAGCACAGTTGTGTTTGTGGAGTGGACTTGACCCTGTACACGCAGTGAAGCCTGGGTGTCTCTATAACTGATTCTATTACCTCTGGCTATAGTTTGGGAGTCTCAAGCCTCTCCTAGGTGAGACATACCGACTCTAGTGTCGGGAGCTCATTTAGCCACTCTGTTTGTCTGCTATTGGTTGTAGTTTCTCTAGGTGTCTGCTTTTGATTTACTGTTTTTTATCGATAGTTGGCCTTTAGGGGATGTTTTGATTATATATTCTCTCTGGAGATATCGTGGCGCGGAGCCCTACTCTCCGCCGATCCCGTTGGCTGGCTGGTTTAAAGCCGATCGAGTTTTCACGCCGTGTTGATAGAGGACGCCGGAGGGCTCCCTCTGAGTCCTCGGATTCTTACGAGACATACGTCCAAGACGTCATGACTGCTACACATTCCGATACTGGGGAAAATCCTTCGACTCCATTGGGTAGAGTTGACCACACTTCCGATCCCCATACTCCTCGTGAGGCGTGGGGAGGTGATCCACCTAAGACTCAACCTAGTTCGATTTGGCCGAATCCACTTGAACAGGATCCGTTCGATCCTTCGAATCTGGATAATTATCTTCACGGAATTCCAACCTTACCCAAGGATGAAGAACAGGACAATCCGTTCGTTCCTTCATTTCCACGCAATTATAGATACAGGATGCCAGAGTTACATGACGACACTGGTCCTACGATCAACCCAACCGCACTCTCTTTTGGCATGCCTAGTCATAGTACAATTGAACCTTCCACTACGTTTGGTAGTCACACTGGCACTAGTCATGGTGCTAGCCATACTATACCCACTGGGGGCACTACGTTGTCCACTCACACACATAGTATGGGGACTGGTCATGTTCCTCCTAACGATGTTCATGTTGGAAGAAGACCACCTCCTAGGATTTCCCACCCTAATAGGAATGTTGTTTGAAACACGACTCACCATCCACCACCTAATACACATGCCGCTACTCATCAACCCAGGACTACTTTTACGGATGTTAATGCTCCTCCCAACCACGGGGGTGGACATATACCGCATACTTTTGCGTCCACTACCACCACTAGTAATGCCAATGTAGGGGGTGGGAATATATCCTATCCACATGGACATAACGCCACCATCCCTACTACTAGTAACACCAATATTGGGGTTGGGAATACATCTCATGCTTCTAGTCACCACACGACTGCTCAAGCTAATCCTAATGCTGGGGGTGGGAACATACCATACCATTATGATCATTACAACATGGTTCCTGCTATGAATAGTACATATATGCCCCATACTCATGGTGGAAACCCTTACTACAACATAGTCGGTGCTGGCCACCAGTACAACCCACCACCCCAATATGGTTGCCAAAACACGCACATACCTACTTACTCTCAAATGGGTCAGGCAGGAGGAGGTTATCAATCCTATGGTCATGGGCAAGCTTATGGTCCATCAGGTCCTTATTATCAGCAGTTTAATCCTCATGGTCAAGCTTTTGGTCCATGTTATAACACGGTTCCGTTTAACCAACCTTTTATGGGGGCTTATAATCAAGCTTTCCAGCCTCAGTTCCCGTTCCTTGCACGCTTGAATCTTCCGAATCTTTCGAAGCTCACGAATGATCCAGTGTGTCACAACCCTACTTGGCCCCCGGTCCCTACCAAGCTCCTTTTGGACTTTCCTATGTTTGAGGGGAAAGGTGGTGAGGACCCGGGAGATCATGTCACGACATTCCACCTTTGGCGCTCCTCAAACTCATTGAATCACGATTCCGTTAGATTGCAACTATTTCAACGCACCCTCACGGGGGCAGCCGCGAAGTGGTACGTTGAGTTGCCTGGAAACACTTATTGGGGTTTTAACAAGATCTCTTTGGTTTTCTTAGATCATTTCCAGTTGTCGGTTCGCTATGATATTGGCACCGAACTTTTATCTACCTTCCGTCAGAACAAGGCCACACATATTTCTGACCACGTTCAAGAGTGGCGTCAGTGGAAGAGGTTAGTGAAAGCCAACATTCCTCCAGAGTTCCTGTTGGAATGGTTCCTCAAGTCTCTACTCCCATACATTGCTAAGGATGTTTCGATGTCCGGCATTGTGACTAAGGAACAAGCTATCTTGAAAGTCCAACAGTTAGACTTATTATACTCTCAGTCTGGCATTTTTTATGACATCATCCCTGACGCACCGCGCACACGTCATGAGCCCACGTCAGTTCCTGGACCGCATGCCAATGGCATTGTAGGATCTGCAAGCACTCGCCCCATAGATTTGGTAGCTAATAAAATGTAGAATTTGTCGCTAAACCAATCTACTCCCGGACAGGTTCACACCTTGTCCACTTCCACCCCATCGTCCGATGTACACAGTGTGCAAACGACAAACCAATCAGGTAACCAGCAACCTGGTGGTAAGAAAAAGGGGAGAAATAATCGTAAGGGTGGAAACAATGGGAATAACAATAGCAATCGCAATACCCCACATAAGGATAATGCCAACCCTCCTTGGGAAGGCGGAAATGCTGGTGAGGACCGTAAACCTAGGCGTAAGGTGAAGTTTCCTTGCAAGCTCTGTGGGGAAGACCATCTTACTCACTTATGTCCTCGTATTGAAGAAGCATCGAAGCACTTGGCACAGAGCCCAGCTGTGTTGAAGGATCCCCTACCTCATCACCAAAACATGGCTTCGCATGCTCCCACCACTGGTTATGGACCTATTGAGACGACAACGTCTTCTTACAATATTGGTGGTTATGGATGTGTGAACATGGTTTAGTCAGAGGTTAGTGTTGCCACTCGTCAGCGCGATTATGATGCACAACAACCCAATTTGGGGAGTGAGCCTCCCCCTCCTCCTGACAATTCCTTGCATATCGAGAAGCCTTCTATTATGCCACAGATACCGAAAGGTGTTCTTAAGTTCTCTACGCATAATCCTAATGCTCGAGCCGCCCACAATTACTCCATCGTAGAATATTTGGGCCAAACTCCGTGTGCCATGTCGGCTCTTGAAGTTTTGCAAGCCTGTCCTTCTTAGAAGCATGCTCTTTTGAGTGCGTTAGGAGTTCAGGATGGGGGAAGTCCCACTGTTATCAAGTTCGACACTACTAATGTCCAACCTCGCTTACCCTACCGCAAGTCTTTTCAAATCCAGGTGATGTGCCTTCAGAGTTTTGTCTAACGTACTATGGTTGACGAAGGTGCCTCTGCATTAGTAATTTCGTTAGCTTGTTGGAAAGCTCTTGGCTCTCCTCCCCTACTCGCGTCTAGAACCACGCTCACTGCATTCGACAATCGTTCTTTTAAGCCGCATGGAATTATCCCTTCCCTTGTTGTCTCCTTGGGAGGTAAGTCTGTGCCTATTGAAGGCGAGGTGGTTGATGCGCCCATCGACTACAACCTTTTACTAGGTCAGAATTGGATGTATGCCATGAAAGCTGTTGCGTCCAGTGTATTCAAAGTTATCTACTTTCCCCACGAAGGCAAGATTGTGACCATCAATTAGCTGGATTACATTAACTCCTCTTCCACAGCATCCACGGGATCCATAGTCCCGTAGGTTACTCATTCTCAGCCGGAAACTGGGAACATGGGTGTTGGTATGTACCCTTCATTAATGGGAACTTATGATTTTGCCGCACCTGTGAATTTTATTGGAACCATTGCCGATGATGCGTCCCCTCCTTCACATAATATGTCATTCCGGACTTCCTATTTTGATGATCCATGGACTTTACTGTCCATGAGTCCCTCATCTGGAAACATTACACATGTCGGGATGTCTATGCCACTGTCTATAACTGAGCTTACTTATCAGCATATTCAACAAGCCACTGCAGAACCGGATCTCTCTTCTTCCCAGACAGTCGAGGAAGATCCTGTTACGCTGTCGAGTTGGACAGCCAACTCGTCTTGTTCCCATGATTGCCTGGATGATACTTTGCCTTCTGATGAAGCTATTATGGAGGCCATGTGTGATAGTGAGAGACCTTGGGAAGATATGCACCATCGCTCTTATTTCCTTCCCAAACTCGAGCTCGCCGAACGAGAAGAGTTTAGGACGACTCTAGCAGAGATGGTTGGTCACCCTATGGCTCTTTTGGAGTCGCATGATGTTTTTGCAGAAGGGAATATGGCTACCATTTCCCCAACTACGTCGATCAATATCTCTCGTACTCCCGGAATAGTTGAGAATGTCTACATCGATGATGATTGCACTCCTGAGGAGATTGTTATTTACACTGAATTGTTTACAGAACTCCGGGAAGCTTTCGCCTGGTCATATGAGGAGATGCCAGGAATAGACCCCCGCATTGTTGAACGTGAGATTAGAATGTATCCCAATGCTAAACCGGTTCGACAATGCCTACATGTTGTGAATCCTAGAAAGTAGCGACTATCAAGGCAGAGGTGGAGAAACTAGTCAAGGCTGGTTTCATCTACCCCGTTCCCCTTACCAAATGGGTGCCAAGCCCCATTCCTGTGGATAAGAAGCAGGGAACAATCTGTGTATGCACCGACTTTAGATATTTGAACCGTGCATGTCCGAAAGACAACTTCCCCACACCATTCATAGATCAAATATTGGATGCTTGCGTCGGAAGTGAGATTTTTCCCTTCATGGACGGATTTTCCGGATATAACCAGATTCAAATCAAACACAAGGACCAACATAAGATAGCTTTTATTTGTCCTTGGGGAACGTTTGCATATCGAAAAATTCCCTTCGGCCTCAAAAACGCCGGAGCTACATTTTAGTGTGCCATGACCTACGCCTTTCACGATCTTAAGATGATTATGGAGGTTTTCTTGGATGATCTTACCGGCCATTCTCGCACAAGGATGGACCACCCCAAGCACCTCCTCATGATTCTCAAATGATGTATACGATACAAGATTCGATTGAACCCTAACAAATGCATCTTTGCTGTAAGGATGGGTTGCCTTCTTGGCTTCGTAGTTTCGAAAGAGGGTATTAGAGTCGATCCTCTCAAAGTTGAGGCAATACTTCAGTTGCCTCCTCCATGTAATTTGTTACAAATTCAGATCCTCCAAGGGAGAGCTACTTTTCTACGTCGTTTCGTAGTCAATTATGCTAATATTACCAAAGGTTTCGCGCTTATTGAAGAAAGACACACCCTTTATCTGGGATGAGCGAGCCCAGCAGTCTTTCGATGCCCTTAAGAAAGCATTGGTATCAGCCCCTGTGCTTAGTCCGCCAAACTTCGCATGATATTTTATCCTTTATGTGGTCACGTCTCAAGAGACGATTGGCATGGTCTTGGTTCAGGTTTATGATGCGCTTGTCGAGCATGTCATCTATTATCTTAGTCGAAATCTAGTAAACGCTGAGCTAAGATATACTCATGTGGAAAAGCTAGCGCTTGCGACTGTTCATTCAGTCCAGCGGTTACAACATTATATTCTGCTTAGAACAACCACAGTTGTCGCGCATATCAATCCATTTCAGTTCATGCTATCACGACGCCTTATCGGGGGGAAGTATAATAAATGGATTTTTATCCTTCAGGAATTTGATCTCGATTTTGCTTCAGCGAAGTCGATGAAATCGTTGGTGTTTTCTGAGCTTATGTCGGACCTTCTGAGACTTGATGAGGATGTCATTCATGAAGATTCCTTTTTGGATGAGCACTTGTTTCGTATCTCATCCGAGGACCCTTGGTATGGGGATGTCATTGTATATCACCAAACTTTGAAGTTTCCTCCGCACTATTCACGAGATGAGCGACGGCGTGTAAAACATCATGCTAAAGATTATACTATCGTCAGTGACACTTTGTATCGCCGAGGAAAGGATTCTATCCTCTGGCATTGCTTAACTCACGAAGAAGCGGAGCGGGTGCTTAATGATTGCCATGCTAGGGCGTGTGGCGGTCACTTATCCAGTTTTCTTTCTGTTGCATCAAACAAACAATCTCCTGGATGGTAATAAAAATATTTTAACCTAAAAACTCTATGTCTAGCCATGGCGTAATCAATTTTCTGCACATGAAGGCCATTGACTACAAAATCGCATGATCTATCGTGGAAGGTTTCATTGCAACAGTTTCTTATTTTCATTTCCATTTTAGCAAATGGAAAATGTGTCTATAGAACAAGATCCGTAGAATAGAGCATAACTTGCTTGTGTTTTCTATCTTTGCAAGTGGTCGATGCAACAAGAGAAAGATCTCCTTTGACCTGGAAACATGAATGTGTAGAAGGAAGAACAAGTAACTAGAAAAAGGTGTATGCTTCTAGGGAAATTATATCACAATCTAGCCAATAAAAGATGAACATTTTTCATTTTTCATAAAGATTTTCTTTTTAATTTGTTGATTTGAAAATGACATTCGTTTTTATTTACAAATTACATGAATAAGAAAGAACATGATTACTAGGAAAATAGATCAATATTTTGACTTTATAAAGAGCACATGCATATCTTGACTTAATTAAGAAGACATGTATCATAAACATAAGAAATAAATTGTCACTCCAAAAGGTACCCATGTACAGAGAAACCTTAGTATTATGACTAGGAGTTGACTGCTATACTAGGAGACGCACCTGCCTAGAAGCATGATTGCTAGAGACTTGGAGAAAGGCACTTATTCCTAATACATACATCTTTTAGTTTGTATACAAGACTTAAATATGCCTAGATGGAGTAGCATACTTAACCGAGGGGCATTGCACATAAGAGGACATTTGGAGCATGGCTAGAAACATAGGACCTTACATAAGGGGGCTCAGAGAATAACGCACCATGTGAAAGAGAGTGTAGGGCTAATTTGTTGGATACTGCACCCTCTTAGACCAGGGTGTTGAGTCCAAGGGACATAATGGTTTGAGGGTGCGCTATGTTGGGGTTGGATAAATGTTAGCATGACACATGTCATATTTGTAATGTAAAGTGTTCCATGTGCAAGTGTGTTGTGGACTTAGGTCCAAGGCTACATATGTTGTGTGCTTGTTCTATGTCCACCTCCCACACCTATTCTATGTAAAAGGATTCCACACCTATTCTATGTAAAATGAAGAGAGAGCCTATGACAATGGTATTCCATTGATATTCTTGAGTAAAGGTGTTGGCAGTTGTGTTGATGTAGGAGATGAAAACCTTGTTCTTGCGACATTCAAAGCCAAGGATGGTAAAAAAAGTATTGAAAACCAGCACCAGCACTATTGCAAAAGGCCTATGCTTCTTTGATGCAAAGAGGCCTAGGATTCATGCAAGTTGCATGGGATGTTTGCAATATTCCTATATGTCTGCACTATTCCCAAGAGTGAATGGGGATTTGGCTCAATTGATGTTGCACCTTAGGTGTATTTTGGAAGCCAAGTGCGTGGTGAGATGTTTAGAGGTATCAATGTTGTGACAAGTTCTTTTTCAGCATAGGGTACTTTCAGCACAACATATTGGCCGTAAGGTCTGTGGGGTTTTTGGTATATGTGACATCATCTCTTCCCCCTACCTATTCAAGGTAGGTGGATCCACCTTGTTTTGGAGTATTTGGGAATCCTAGACATTAGTGTCTGGGTTGGTTCAGTGGCAATGGGAGGGTAGTTGGGCTGGTTGGGATCTCACTTCCCCTAAATTTGGAGTTCGCATGATCAAGAGATTTGTATGGGGAGTTGTTGCAAAAGGAAAAATGATTGTATGCAAATGAAAGTCAAGTAAGACACAGAATAAGAGAAAATGATGTAAATGTGGATGCTTAGGGATGCAAAATTGCTCAAACGCAGGACACAAACTAGACACAAAGGATATCTATAATTCATAAAAAAAGACACAAAATGGACACAAGGAGACACAAATGAGCCAAAAACAATATGAAAGAAGGATATTATGTTTTTCTTTCCAATTTGCATAAAATGGAATGCAAAAAATTCTAATGGAACCTCGTATCTTAGCAATGTCTATAAAGTTACCACCTTATTATGTTTGTAATTTGAAGAAAGTCATAGATCTAGTTGATTTGCATATTGGTATGCAGAGCAATGATGATGTATAATTTTTTGTTGAGTGTACAATATATTTGTGTGTGGAAGTTGATGATAATTCAAGCAAAATATAAGAGATTTGCAGATATGAGAAGAAGACATAAAAAGGAATGGTTCACTTTAGTAGTGTCAAAGTAGTGTAAAATTATTATACGTGTAATCCAAACTATCATAGATAAGAGGCGGATTGCTAATCCATAGTATGGATAATACGTACCGAGGGTTCGAATCCCTCTCTCTCCGTTTGGTCACTATTGATCCTGAAAATGAAAACTCTGAATCTTTCTACAGAAAAGACCAATTAACCTAGAGACTTTTTTCACTATTCTTTACATCCAGGATTACGTCCTGGATCGTTCGATAGAAATCCAATTTCTTTCCTTGTCGATATGCATATAAGTGATGATATATATTTTTTGTTGAGTAGATGAAATATTTGTGTGTGGAAGTTGATGAGAATTTAAGGGAAGGAAAAGAAAAATATAAGACGTGTGCAGACATGAGGAGAAGATATAAAGGATTTAAAGTAGGGGAATTGGTAATGGTTGATTTTAGTAAAAATAGTTACATCAAGGGGAAGTATATAATGTTGAATGTGAAGAAGATTAGACCTTATGGAATCACAACGAGATATAAAGATAATGGTTATGGGCGGGTGCACAAAATTGCTCCCCAAAACCGTTGCAATGGGGACGCGCTAGTGGGAATAAAGCAATTACGCGCACGCACCTAAGGCAGCGCGCATGTGCTACTAGGTTCGGTACCGAACCAAGGCACATGCACGTTCTTGGCGCGTGCGCGCTTAGGGGCGCGCAGGCGCTCCCGTTAAAAAAAAAACAGACCCGAATTCCCCATTCTTGTCATTGGAGCCGAGCGCGACTTTCACCTCCATGTGTGCATGAAAAAATCCACCATAAGAGGCCATTTGCACTCCAAAACCCATCAATTTGATCCACCAACTCATCAACACGTCGATTGGATAGGTAATTTCGATTTTTTTTGTCATTTTATTCCTCTTTGTGTCAATTTTTTGATTTTTTTTGTTTATTAAATTGTTAATAATTCCCAAATTTTTAAAACAATTGACCAATTCTAAATTGCAGATTGTAAACTGAGACAATGAGTGAACAAAATATTAACCCGGATTTCGGTGGAACACAAGAAAACCCAAACCTTGGACCCAATGCCGAAGAAAACCAAAACCCCCAACCAAATGTTGAACAAGATGACCTTAACCATTATGTAAATGAAATGAGAGTGCACACTCAAGAACTAAGAAACACAGGGGAATGATCTCGAGTGTCTCTTGCCACGTCAATTGAGAGCTCAATTGACTCCCTCATCCATGCACATCGCCAATTAACCGACATGACTGAATATAGGGCTAGGATGCGGGAGTATTACTCCACGGGCATTTCCAAGGAAGCAATAAAAGATTTGAATATTACAAAGGCCCAATTATATAGTGTGTTCACCGATCGAAGAACACAACAGCCACACAACACTAGAAAGCCACGTGTTTGCATGGATTGGTGTCATTACCAACCATGGAGGGACAATTGGATGCAGAGGTGTTTCATGGTGTACAATAAACCTCTTTGTAATAATAGGGAGGTTCCACAGTACTTCCTTCGGCAACTGTGGGTTGAGTTTATGCTCAGTTTACATGTCAACTATTTTGACATAACCGATTTCCAGGGTGTTGGGCGTGGCTTTGCCCAAGATCAACCTGCTTCCAGGAGGAACCCACTGAGAGGGACACCAGCTCCTAAGCGCAACCCCAACCCCTCTCCCCAGCGACCTTAGTTACCCCACAAGCTTGATCAGATCGAGGAGACAATGAGGAATGTTGCACATGGACTCATCAGACATGCCTCCTTTGTAGCAGTGACTACAGTGGAGAGTTCGGGTGACCTTGATAGAGATCCAGGTGTAGGGCCTTCATGACAGGGCCAGGATAGACCTGTGACCAGTGGTATCCATGCTGGGCATTCTAGTTTGACGGGGACAATGCCACATCTTTGTCCCCATTGCGGGCACACTTGTCATGGCCCGATCGAGAGCTGTTATATGGATCAGGTCAACAATTTTTTTAATGTGTTTTCAATCACCACTTGATAACTTGTAAAGTATTTTTAAAGTATTTTTGTTTGACTTAAAGTATTATTTCAATATACAGTTATTCAGAGTTGAGACACCAACATGGGAGAACGTAGGATCTCCCATCCTGGATGCAGCAATGGCAGCTGCAACTGAAATTGCGGCACCTCACACGGAGGTATTTTCTGTACCTCACACAATATTGTTATTACTTATGTCATTTATATTACTTAAGTATTTATATTTATGGCATACACGTTGTTATTTCGTACAATGTTTTTGAATATCTTGATTGCCTAAATAATGACTTGTTTAACATGTTC